>OY720465.1:9522500-9840000 GCA_963082715.1 Harpalus rubripes
CACACACACACACACACACACACACACACACACACACACACACACACACACACACACACACACACACACACACACACACACACACACACACACACACACACACACACACACACACACACACACACACACACACACACACACACACACACACACACACACACACACACACACACACACACACACACACACACACACACACACACACACACACACACACACACACACACACACACACACACACACACACACACACACACACACACAATAATAATAAAAATAATAAAAACATGTTGTGGGGATCCTAATTCGTGCTTATTTACTGAAAACTTACCATCGAATTTTTGGCACGATTACATTACCTCCCTTACTTACGGTATGACGGGAGGTAAAAATTATATTTCAAGAACTATACACATGGGGTCTCGTGGCCGCGTGCCTGAGTATCTGGTCGTGAACCTGAGGAACCGGGTTCGATCCCGACCGACGCCAAATATTTCGAATTTTAAATGGCACAAAATTGACCCCTGTGGTGCACTCTCCACGCTAGCAATGAGTGCCCGTAAGGTGACGCCTGGTAAACGCCCGCACGGCACAAATATGTCATCATCGTTACCGATATTTGCGTACAAAGCAGATTGGCACACCCAGCAATGCCGTGATGATATATTTATTTATTTTATTTTAAAAACTATACACATTTGGAAAGTGTAACAAACGTTAAAATTCATCATTTTATTAAATGCAGAAAACAACAATAAAGACATTGTAACATAGCCTATAAAGAACATTTCTTCACCGCAGACAAGTTATGTTAGTTGCAGAAATAATTCTTACAATTATATTTGAAATGATTTTTGATCATTAATTATTAATGTGGTAATAAAAACTCACTTAAATTGTGTACTAAAGAAATACTTGTATATTAATATTATTGAAAACTTATGTGATACATGGCTATTTTTGTGGGTACCTTTGCGTATGATTTATAATTATATTTGAAAATCACTCACCTTTCCAATATATGTAGGATTGGTAGCTGAAACAAATACAAAATACAGTTAATAAGTAAATTTAAAATAATTCAAAATGGATACTTAATGTAATTATTATAGTTTTGTGCAAACTTAAACAATATTTAAGAAGAAATAGACAAGTACATACATTGGTTTGGGAATTTTTAATTATTCATAATTGTATCTTTTCAATTTCAATTTCAAAAAATGTAAAATCAATTTCGCAAAAGGTAAATTTATATATTTTCATATTATTTTTTTTGAATAAGCACGTTTTAAGGTCCCTAGAATACGATTTTACTATTTTTACGATGATGTCTGTATGTGTGTTGCATCCATATGAAGAGCTGATTAGATTTTGGTTATAATTGGTCAACCGGAAGTGCCCTAATTTGAAGATTTTAACAGTTTTTCTTGAAAAAACGATGTTAAATATCATTTTTTCACATTCAATGTTATTATAAATATTAAAGAATATTTTATTCTCTATACGATTTGAAAGCATTTTATACTTCATATTAAATGGATATAGAGTTATAAAATTACAAAGAAATTAAATTTCATAAATTAGCCAGCTATGCTAGAAACAGCTACTATATTAAGAAAATTCTGATTGAAAGGTGTCAGTGTCAAGTGCAGTTGACAGTATGTTTTATAATTTTACTGGAAATATAGGATCGTTTGCTAGAATTTGTATAAAATACATACAACTGCCTTAAGGTAATGTACATGAAATAGAATCTTTTGCAAGGAACTTTTTGTATGACATTTATACAAAATACATAGAACTGACGGAAGGTAATATGCTGGCCACATCAGATTTTTTATTTATATTTAATTTTAAAAAAATGTATTTAATATTTGAATCGATCACAGTTCTGAATGTTACAAAAATAACTACATAAAACTGTAAATAATCCAGTACTTTCAAATTTATTTCACTAAAATCTCAGAAATGTTAAGTTGGTTGCTGTAGAATCGCAGTACACACTAGCACTGGTATTACATATTTCTTGCACACTATAGCAGATGGTATATTCTGAAACGCCTATACCGTATATTATTATAATACTACATAGTAGTACTGGTAAAATACTTTCTCAAATGTAAATGTTAATATATTAAGAAATCCTGCGTTGCAGGTTGCAACGTTTGGGGCAGAAATTCCACATTTTTTAAAGATATTTATAAAGGATTATTTCCTAAACTGATTTGTTTACTTTTGAGATTCGATATTGAGACCCGGATCCAAGATCAGATATTGAGATTCGACGCAAAATTTGGATAATTCAGCGAGGTTTCCACGTTTTTTTTTTTTTTTTTTTTTTTTGGTGAGGTATAGGGGTCGTGCTAAAAAACGCATTTTGGTAAATGACCACGTTTTAAGGTCCCTAGAATCCAATTTTAACATTTTCACAATGATGTCCACTGTAACTCAAATACTATCATTCAGAAAATTTTGAAACCTTGTATTTATACCTTATTCTAATATAGACAAAAGGCATTAGATTTTGGTATAAATCTGATAACCGGAAATGACACTTTACTTGAAGCTCAAAATTGTTTTTCCCTGAAAAATTAAATAAACATTTAAAAAAATCTGATGTGGCCAACACATTACCTTTCGTCAGTTATATGATGTATTTACGAAAATTCTACCGGTAAACTGTTACCTGTAAACAGCTATATATCAGATTATAGCTACCGGAATCAATATTTTAAGAACGCAAGTGGTAAACAGGGTAGATCCATAACCTATAAAAAAATTGGAAAATTTGAAACAGGTTAGAAATTTGATGTAGTTAACAAACTGAGCATAGTCCTACTTTGAACACATTTCCACTTTTAAGGCACGCGCTTCGCTTTGCATCACTACCTTTTTTGAGATTAGATTCTTCATGAATCTGGTAGATATTGTACAATTTTCGAACACGGTAACTTTTTACCACTCGCGTTTTCGAACACAGTCAGTAGATGCGGTATCTACCGGTAGAATTTTCGTACATGCGTATATTTTCTATAAAATCCATACAGAAAGTTCCTTGCAAAAGATTCTAAATTTCTTGTATGTACATTACCTTTCGACAGTTGTATGTATTTTATACAAATTCCATACAGAAAGTTTCGAGCAAAAAGATCCTATATTTGGAGTAAAATTATAACACAAATATACTACGAATATGTCAATTATTGACACTGACATCTTTCAATCAGAATTTTCTTAATTTAGTAGCTGTTTCTACTATAGCTAGCTAATTTATGGAATATAATTTCTTTATAATTTTATAACTCTATATCCATTTAATATGAAGTATAAAATGTAATCAAATCGTATAGAGAATACAATGTTCTTTAATATTTACAGTAACATTAAACGTGAAAAAATGATATTTAACATAGTTTTTTCAAGAAAAACTGTTGAAATCTTCAAATGAGGGTACTTTCGGTTGACTAACTATAACCAAAATCTAATTAGCAATGAAGAGGAATACGAAAGAATTATAATTTTTGGAATTGTAGTATTAGTTATCGTAGACGAAAATTTGTTACACACACACACACACACACACACACACACACACACACACACACAAACACACACACGCACGCGCGCACACATACACACAAGAATGCACGCGCGCAGACCCACAGATAAACTCACGCACGCACGAACGCACGCGCACACACACACACACGCACACACACACACATACACACACATACACACACACACACGCGCACACATACACACCCGCACGCACACACACATACACGCACGCACGCACGCTCCAACACACATACATACATACACGCACGCACATACAGACACGCACACACAGACACGCACACGCACACACACACGCACACGCACACGCACACGCACACGCACACGCACACGCACACACACGCACACACACACATACACACACACGCGCACACATACACACCCGCACGCACACACACATACACGCACGCACGCACGCACGCTCACACACACATACATACATACATACACGCACGCACATACAGACACGCACACACAGACACGCACACGCACACACACACATACACGCGCACACATACACACCCGCACGCACACACACATACACGCACGCACGCACGCTCACACACATACATACATACACGCACGCACATACAGACACGCACACACAGACACGCACACGCACACACACGCACACAGTAAATCGTATTCTAGGGACCTTGAAACGTAACGTGCTTATTTATTAAAAACTCACCACCGAATTTTTTGACCAAGACAACACCTTCCTTACATAAAGGTGGCAGAAGGTAAAAACCCGATCTTCTTAATACATTTCCTGAATGTCAAATCAAAGATTAAAAAATATTTCCGCATTTAAAATAAAAAATTATATAGTTAACCTTATTCATCAATAATCATTACATATTAATTTTGCATTAAATTTACAATAATTTGGAAAGTTCAGTGATATAATTTTGAAAAAAAAAACTATTTTACTATTCTATATTCTCATGTTATTGAAGTCATTGTATGCAGTAATTATTGTTTATAAACAATTAAATGAATTTACAAGCTTGGGAAAATATAAAAAGTGATAAACAAATAACAACATGAGTAGCAATAAATAAAAAAATCAGTCTTTATCTTCTAACCAGCTCCTAGCTAATAATGATAATAATTATGCACTTAAATATCATCACACGTGTTGAACTTTCTTTCGAAGCGTACATTAATTCATTAACGACGATTTATTAATCATTTTCGCGTTTAAAAATTCTGGGAACCATAGATACATACAAAAATGTTGTTCATGTTCAAGTAAATTAATCGAAAAATAAGTCTAACCGAAGCTAAGACGTAGATGATGATAAGAAGGTTTTTAATGACATATTTTTCTGTTGTTCTGTTTTCTATATTGAAATTATGTGTAAAAAAGTAACAAGTTTTACCAAGTAAACATTAGGTAGGTAAATGATTTGTTGTTACTCTTCAATGATGTCATTATGATGACATTATGACGTTACAATTTTTGTTTATACATGTTTTTTGTGTTTTTCTTCTTCTTTGGGGTTAACCCAACTACTGCATTTTTGCATGTCCGTCTTTTTTGGCTTGAACTAATACGTTTTAGGTTTTATTTATTATATTCACACTCCTGTTATCGTAAGAAGGCTATTCGGATGTTGTTTGTAAGGATATATGTTTATTTTACCGTCCAGGTATCGCTTTCTATTAACGACGGGATCTAAGTTATGTGGTATTCCACTATTTTTTTTTACCTCTCGCTAAAAGCCACTTTTACAATTGATGGATAAAGGGGCCTATTCTGTAACTCAATGGTTAATTTTTAACCAATCAAATATGTTGACATATAATAAAAAGAGAGACTTTTAGTTGTCAAATCAATATCTATTGGATAAAAATTGTAACCAGTGGTTAAAAATTAACCACCGAGTTACAGAATAGGGCCCAAACTATGGTATAGCTATCGGAGGTATAACTTTATCCTAGCAACTATACCTCCGATAAACAAGACTGTCTTTTACAATGCATTTTTATCTATCAGATAGTTATACCAGGAATTACGGTAAATCACTTTAGGTTGGTACTGATACAATAAAATTATCTTCTTGTTAGACTATTTTTCTTCAATATTGTTATTATTTCTGCCTTCTAATTTGCATTTTTCACGATGTTAGATGATATAAACGATGTTTTTGATTCTGAGAGTGATGATGAAATACTTTATTGACATCTGTCAAACGTATAAATAACAACACATCGTTTGTGTTTACGTGGTAACCATAAGAACCAGGGATAAAGTTTTCCGACATTTATACGACCGATTTCCATGGGATAAGAAATACTGGTGTTTATTCTATCTGAGGTTTATCCGAGGTTTGTAAAATACAATTTCCAATTTTATATCTGGTATAGCGTTATACGAGGTTTATCTAATGATTGTAAAAGTGGCCCTAGAGAGGTATTGAATTCATGCTAAAAACCGCATATCCAGATTTTAGTGAATAAGCACGTTTTAAGGTCCCTAGAATCCGATTATAACATTTTTACGATGATGTCCGTATGTGTGTGTGGATGTGTGGATGTTGGATCCACGATTTCTCAAATACTATAAGACTTAAGACATTTTTAACTACGGATTCCTCAATCTAACAATAATGGGAAGAGTTGATTAAGTT
This sequence comes from Harpalus rubripes, assembly GCA_963082715.1. NCBI lineage: Eukaryota > Metazoa > Arthropoda > Insecta > Coleoptera > Carabidae > Harpalus > Harpalus rubripes. The sequence continues at coordinate 9,528,716 of OY720465.1, forward strand.
TTGGTAACAATTGGACAACCGGAAGTAGTAGTTACAAGAAAAAAATCATCTAAATATTATTTGAAATAAATTGTGAAAAATTGTCAGCCACCGGGATTCGAACCCGAGACCCCTATCTTGCCGGGACAGTGCTCTTACCAACAAAGCTATTGGCTGCTCTCCTCTCGATGGCTGAACAATCTTTCACTTTTTTCACTTAATTTAAATATTATTTATCGAAAATTTATGGAAATAGAAAAAGAACGTTAAATTCTTTATTCGATAAATATAAATTCATTATTATATCTTCTATAGATTTAGAGATAAAGAAATGCATATAAAATAATTTTATGTAAAAATTCTCAGATCAAAATACTTCAAGGCAAGAAATTCAAATGTTTGTAATTGACACGTAAATGTCACTGTCAAAAATATTTGTACATCATTATGAAAATAAAAAGAAAGTCAACAACGCAAAAGAATATAAAAGGAATTTGCGAAAAAATGACGAATATAAAGAAAAGGAAAGTAGAAAAAGAAAATTTCAGGATATTGAATATAAAGAAAACGTACGTATTGTACATAATTTATATTAAAATATCCCATAGATTTTGCAAATATATGTGAGAATTATTTTGTAGTGAGACATGAATATATGTATTTGTATTTAAAAATATTTTTTGTTTATGGGTACAACTAGGTAAAATATCTGGCGAGAGGTTATGTGCTGGCCACATCAGATTTTTTTCTTGAAATTATGAATAACGCCTAAAATAATTATTAAAGTTTTGGCGCCATACGTTACCATTAATGGTAATATACAATAATTGGTGCAAGAATAACAATACGTATTCATTACAAACTGTGATCAAAAATCTTTAGAGTTAGTAGAGTTAATGGTAATTAATTCAGCCAGATATACGAGTAGTTATTATATCATTTCAAAATATATATTTGTTTGATTTACCTACTTACATGAATAGGTATAGGAATAGTGTTAGATATTAATTTATATAAACCTTCGGTAATACGAATGCGTATTATATGTAAATAAAAATCAGGTAAGTAAAATTAATAATTTTGGCTCTTTTTCATAATCAGGTTCTTTAATATAATATTGAAAATTATCATACTCAACACGTGTCGTTATTATTATTACAATAGTAAGACTTTTTATATTATTTTCTATTGATAATTAAATACAATAATGACAATATTGATTACAATAATCAAAACATAGTTCATAATAAAAAGTAATCCTACATTTACATTTCTGTTTACTAAATGATTACAACAATGACAAGTATATTGAGATTACAATAATTAAAACATAAATTATACTATAAATTTTCTTTTGATGTTACAGACAAATTTGATATCCCAAGGTGTGGTGAATTGTTAAATACGGATGTTTAAAAATAAGTTTTTATATAATTTATTCATTTTCTATGAAATATATATCTTTAAATTCCATTACGTATTGTCCATTAGTTTACAACATTTCCCGTAAATTATACAAACAATTAAATAATTTTCCTACGGTAAAACGTGTTGTCTCTGTGTACAACTATAATTATTGGATAACAAATGAATAAATTTTCTTATTTTAAACTTCCTATTTACTTAAAATAATACAGATTCTTACTGAAAAATTTATTTCTTTTTACCTCCTCTAGTCATGTATGGGTAAGGAAGGTACTTCAAATTTTTACTGTTTTGAAGACTTCTGCCAGTGCCGGCTCGAGGCTTTTGAGCGCCCCAGGCGAAAATTGTAAATTGCGCCCTTCATTTATTTAAATTTTGCTTAGATTATACAGGCTGTCTCACAACTCGCGCCCCAGACGAAACTGACACTTGCCGACGACAATAGGTTGCCAACAAATGGAAGAAAATAATTTGCGGCTGCTTGCATAACGGAGTTACAAGACTTTTTAATGCACCAATCCCGGAAGAATATCTTGAGGTGTGATGATATTAATACAAAATAAAACTGGTTGCTAGGTTTTAAAAATACTACTAGTGAGTTATAAAATTTGTTTGACTTACTGTAATTCTGATACTTTAGAGTTGACTTTTCACTGTCAACAAATTTAGGTTAGCGAAGGTGTCATCCGAGATCATAATTTATATCGTACAGTGCATCGTGTTGTAGCAGCTGTGTAAAATGTGTTAAACGAAAATATTATTGTCATTTGAATTCTTTGAGATTAAAACAACAAATGGTGGTTTATGATCCACAAGATTTCTATCCGGAAAACGTTCCGAATAGACTCGTGCTGCCTCTCTGGCGTTACGTCCACATTCTCCGAAAATTATAATCATTTCTAAGTAATCAGCGGCTGAATAGGTACATGGTAAGAATTTGCCTCTTTTTATTCACCTTGTCAAATTTAATTTGACACTGACATTTTTCGAAAACTGCAGTCGCCCACACATTTTAAAGAAGATTTGATTTGTATAAAACCATAGTAACGTAAAATTACGGCAAACACATGTTAAAGGTGTAGGTCTCTGATTGGTCAATTTTAATCTCGAATATCTTTTAAGCTAGATTTTTTTTTTCTTCGAAATTACACATCCGAGTGCAGTCTCGTGTTTCCTCATTCGTTCTGAGGCGCGAGTTGTGAGACACCCTGTATAGGTACAAAAATTAGAAAAAAGGCGATTTGTGTCCATAACTCACGAACAAATTTTTTTGAAAATATTTAGATATTTAAAATACAGAGATTTTTTTTCTTTTGGGTTCTACAGAGTCGCTTTATTTTTGTCTAATACCATGTACAGGCCTAGTCACGGGAGAGTTACTTTCAAAGTCCGTTTGTGTGAAACCTGAAATACAATTTACAACAGCGTTTAGCTTCCTCTCTTAAAAAAAATAGAATATTTAATTCACGATTGCTTTACCTGTCTACTGATGGTTCTGTCATTTTGACATTAAACAATTAAATATGGTCTGTTGTCATTAGTATTTTGGGTTACAAACAAACGGACTTTCAAAATAATTCTTTCGTGACTAACATTATATATAGGAAAAGAAAAAATATTTCTCAGTGTATAAGTCTCGGTATAAATACATTTCGTTATTTTGCAATTCGGAAAATCTAATTTAACTCTTTGACGATTTATCCTAGGTAATAGCTATTAACATACCTAGGAATGTTATGTATATCATAACTGCCGAAGATGTCGGTTTGAAATCCGAGCTCGTAGAGCGAGGATTTTAAGACATCTAAGACTTGTTATGATTAATAACATCCGTGGTTTGTTCAATAGTTTATCGGTTTCAGAAAATTAAGACATTATTGATAAATACCATTTTTTGAAATTCTCTCATTAATGCTACTTTCAGATTGCTATGGTTAACAGAACAACTATTTTGACATATGTCAATATGAAAATATACAAATTAAGTGCTTTATTCCTCATGTTTATTACTTTAGAATAAAGTAGACCGTATTTAGAACGATAGGCTAACGTTATCTGTATGTATTAATGAAGAGCATTATATTTTCATTTTGTAGACCGTTGTTGACAAGTCAGTATGGTAATAATATTATCATACAGATACAGTTATTACTTAGTTACCAGCCTACTTTTGTACATGTAAACAATGGAATAATATCCTGAAACCGATAAAAAATATAAGAACCTTGTTTTGTATAAAATTTCGATACGGATCACCGTTTTCAAGAAAAATGTCAAAAACCAAAATATGTCGCCTTTTTCCAAATTGGCGAGGGGCTGATGCATCAGTGTATTTTTCTGTACAGGATTCCGTATAAAAGCTTTTTTTATTGGGGTATTTTTCAGTAGATTTCCTGAACAACAATTACTTCTTCAGTAATTGATATGACAATGTTTTTAATTGATATAAGCGCCAACGAATTTAACTTCTCTTTTTTCTTAGTATAACGTAAAAAATAAGTTTGCTGCAACTGGAATTGTCAGCATTAATTTGATTTTTAATTTATTTTGCAAAAACATAGTTTTAAAAAAATGTCGCCTTAAAACCAATTTCGCTCCAGACGGTCGCTTGGCTTGCCTGTAACTTAGGTCAGCCCTGACTTCTGCTATCGCCTTTTCGAAATACAGAATCCATTTTCAAGTAAATAAATGCAGAACAGAAACAACGAAAGTAAATAAAAATCGATTCGGGACTTTGAATTACCTTGACCGAATATTGTTAATTATTATATTTGATAACGATTGCTAATATTTTACAATTATATAAACAGTCATTATTCATTTATACATATGAATGTACTTGCGTGTTATAAATATACTAAATAAATAATTATTATAAAATTAATTTTAACCATTATTCTACGTTTAAATTCAACCTCGCTATGTTTTTATTAAATTTTTATGATTGTTAAAAACAATAAACAATTATTATTGACATTGATCTAAAATTTCAATTTTAATTTTTTTTAATTCTGTATAATTTTTGGGGTTATAAATCGCATGCTCCAAATTCAGAAGAACTTATAATATAGTAAACTGGATATACTGAGTTATAATAACGCAAGCAATTTCTTAAGAAACTTATAAGGATGTGGGACACTAAAACGTCTCAGAATAGGCTACTTGCGTGGTACTGAAAATTTTCATTAATTGGCCAGAAATTAATGAGATTTTAATATTTAAATTACCGCCATGTATGATGTAGAATTACGCCGAACCAATAAATGGGCGTAAAGCAATAACATCGGTACGTCCAATAGCAACGGCATGTGCGGGTAATGTAAATATGACAGATTATCTGTTTGATGTTTGAATAATAGTTTGGAGGTTAATATTTTCGTTTGTCATTTTAATCTTGTACGAGTTATAAGCTAAGTTAAAATGTACGAGTATAGGGAGCGAGCAGACACGTGACTCGAGGGTCCTTGACGCAGTGGCGGCGCTAAGGGGGGGCCAGGGTGGGATCATGCCCACCCGAAAAAGCCTTGTGCCCACTCACTACCAACATACAAATAATAATTTTTGTATATAAAATTTGGAGATTATTTATTTTTAATCCTGAACATTATTCGTATTTACATTTTTTTTTAAATATAAATTTTGATTACATAATATGGATCTCAGTTAAAAAAAATTGTAATAGTACAAGTGCAAATGATATTCATTATAGAGGGTTTCAATTTAAAGAAATAGAAAATATGCGGCATTTTACTTACTATGTGTAGGGCAATTGTTTTTTTTTCAAAATTGCTATTTTTTTCAAAATTTAGACGAAAAATTTGAGGGAAGTCTTTGGCAACTTTCAAAAACTTCTCAAAAGAAGTTACAAAAGCTTTTATTGAGGCTAAAGTGTCAAACGGTACAAATTTTCACAGAGGAACAGGTGTTTTAGTGACAATATTTTGGACGTTTCGTTTGACAGCCAGGCTATATTCACTTTTTTAACATTTCTGGCAATTTATTTTTGTCACCACTGCCTTGACGTGCTTAGAATCAGCTGATTTATGTGCGCATGTCATTTTGACAAGAACATTGCCAATTTGACAAGACCAATGTTTTGACTTATTTTGATTTAGAATTGCTAAAATGTTAATATTTTATAATTTTTAGGCAGTAAAACTCATGTAATTAAAAATATTAACATTTTAGCAGTTAAAAATCAAAATAAGTCAAAACATTGGTCTTGTCAACATGACATTGTTCTTGTCAAAATGACATGCGCACACAAATCAGCTGATCCTAAGCACGTCAAGGTCCCTCGAGTCACGTGTCTGCTCGCGCCCTATAAGTAAAGCTAAAATCCTTCAAAATCCTGCTTAACAAATCGAAATACGTAATAAAAGTAACAGAAACACACAAATTGTAAATAATAAAGAAGAGAGACAGTAGGTACGTTCAATAAGCCCAGCAAAACAAGCAACGGGAAGTAAAATTTGTTGAACGACTTTGCTTGCCTAGCATTTGCTTGATTTGCTCGCATGCAATCCAAGCCACAATTTTCTCGCTTGTCTTGCTTGTGTCAAATATAATGGCGGGAAATACAAATTTAACATACATGAAGTTAACTTGAACTGTTTCTATTTCTTTATATGGTGTGTGTCTGTCAACCACATGTCAAAAAGGCTTTGAAAGTTTTGTGATGGATGTTTATAACATTATTAAATTTGAAATATTTTGTTATAGTCAATATAGCTTCTTCAAAATTTATCCCACTATCTGAAAATAAATATATAAATTCATTTTCCATGTTCGCAGGCCAAGAAAAGAGATACGACAGATACACAATTTCACAATGTTATATTTGACATCTATATATGTTTCTCTCTCTAGCTAGCAAATCGTTCAGCGCACTAAGCAACAAGTCTCGTTTGCTTACCTAACATTTGCTAGATTTGCTTACTTCATTGAACGCACCTAGTGACAGAAAAATGAACTAATGTCAAAATCAAATTAAAACTTGCACTCGCTCGCCATTTGCAGGTTACATTCTTAAATACGCATCCCTTTCTCCATTTCAAAATAATGACGTCAAAGAAAATCTTCTTCCTCAATTTACTAAAAAACATGTATTTTTTTAAATAAAATTTATATTTTTACATACGGTTTCAACTTTACTTTAGGTATTTAGTGATAGATTTTCAGTACCACGCAAGTAGCCTATTACCATTGAATAAATAATCTACTACTAGATTATTTATTCAATGCTATTACCTATGTGTCGGGAACATTTCCAACCTTACACGCTGAGACATCCGGCCGGAACCAACTTCGTAAATACGGATATTTTTGATGAGTTGACCCACCTTCTATATTTATACACCGTGGGTTAAAAATATATCTATAAATAAATATACTGTTGATGCCCTATCTCACACTTAAAAGGAGTCTGTTACAAACATTATTGTCTATCCTTGTCAGTTAGTGTAAGAATTTCCCTCCCGCTAGTTCCCCTTTCTCGTTCTACACCAATAAAATCAAAGCAATCTGGCGCTTGCGCGAAGCTATTCTTACAGACAAGTGCAGCTATATATGCAGATATATATATATATATATATATATATATATATATATATATATATATATATATATATATATATATATATATATATATATATACACTATTATTCACGAAAGATGACTATTCAAGGTCATTCTTTCGAAGAACGAATAAACATAACTTTATAACAGTAACTTTTTGTCTTAGAAAGAGAGATTATTTGACCTATATCTATTTAATTTATGTGGTGTGACAGATATACGTAAATAGTGCCTTTACTTTCTAACACACTATAAATAATAATGACATATGTCGTAGAATTACAGATACCTAATTATCTACTGCACTGCCCTCTGTGCTCATATTTACCCAGTTTCGTGACGTTTAAATCAAATTATTATTCCTTGGTTTATAAGTTAAATCTATGCTTTTGTATTTTGTAAAAACATAAGTGAAGAACATAAATCTTTCAGAAAAGTATTATTTAGAAAGAAACATAATTTTCAAATAAATTACTCTTAATTTTTCAGTTAAAATGTTTCCATAAATATTTCATGTTCTACGCCTATGCAAACTAAATGCAATGAAGTTATCTGCAAGCAATATTATATCACACGGCTCACAGATGACCTTGAATAGTCATCTTTCGTGAATAATAGTATATGTCTGCACTCGTCCAATGTTAGTCTCACAAATCTCACTCCCACCAGCAGTATATTAGTTTTATAGGTATATTGGTTTAAACCCTAGTGTGAAAATCTAAATGGCCGCTGAAGTGAACTGTATACGTCACTTGGCGAGGAACGAAGCGGGGGAAATCAGCTCCATTTTCAATTATATCATTTTTAATTACAATTTTTTCATTATTAAAGATCGATTTGAGGAAATATAAAAATAAGGGTCTAACATTTTTCATTACTCTATCGATTAAAGTTAAAAATAAAAATCGTGAATGACCTCACAGTCGAAAAAACATTTCGATTTAACTAATTTTTCACCTAAAATAGAATTAATTTATGCCTTTATAAACGTATATAATGTTCGAACTTTGTATTGGTTATTCAAATATTACTCAATATTTAAAATTTCTTGTTGTCCAGTTAAACAAAATTCAAGAACAAATTTAAAACGACCTAGTGGCTAAAACTTTTCACGTCTCGTGTAAACAAAGTAGTAATATTCTCACCATTTGTTACGCATTTCGGTTTCATTTGCCTTGAAATTTTTGACGTCTCGCGTTCAAAATATTGTTGTAACTGTATATAATTAACTGTTAAAATGTTTATATCACTTCTTATGTTGGAAATAACCGCGTGCTTTGTTCGAGTTATGTATGACAACACTACACAACATAAATAAGATTGTAGTAAAATGGACTCATTTGCATATATCAACATAAGAGACAAATGTTTGTTATAAATATGTTTTCTTTATAATGCTGCTTAGCATACGAGAATAAAATTAATGTAATCAATTTTCTTCCTGATATAATAGGGTCCTCCACTCTAATTATTTTTATTATTTTAAATGAAAGTTCTTTTAATTTTGAAGCAATTCGTAGTATTAAAAAGTCATCATTATTTTTAGATTAGATTTGATTAATTCTTGCCAAATTTGCTTACAATTTACATTTTTTATATATACATTTTATATTGATAATACATGTTGAATACAATAGAAGAGTTTTCAAATTATAGATTTTTTATATGTTATAGTATATTATGTGGCTAGTGTGTGAAGCTGAAGTTTTTACATGAGGGCGGAGATTGCGACACGAGCCGAAGGCGAGTGTTGCAAACCACCCGAATGTAAAATAGGCTTCACACACGTGTTACATACTATACTTTTTCTACGACCTTGCAATAAAATATAATTTTTTCTTCACATTGTCATTCTTTTAACGTAAAGCCTCTGCATTATCGACTTGTGTAACCATGTTTACCAACGGTACGGGGGTTTAACAGCTTTGTTTTATTAAAACACAAGCCATTTTGTAATATTTAAAATAATGGGAAATACAATAATTATATATTGTGTAACTGCTAGAACCTGTAATATCATAAAATTTATATTAGATTGCTTAGAATTTTTTTATTTATTGCTTTTGAATGCTTATTGGACTTAGATTTATATTTAACACAAAGTTGTAAATTTAGAATTACAAAATTTATTTTATTTATATAAATTAATTACATATTTCTCATGAAGTTGTTATTTCTTCGGACCATTTACCATCACATGATTTACGTATATATGCTGATATTCATTGTGTGTGTTTAAACTGAATTATTTACTTCACGCACAGTATGCGTGAAGTAACACTTCACGCACAGTGTTCAAAAAATCAAACTTCACACATGAAAATTAATACGTGAAGTACCCACTTCACGCATGGGAGTAGAAAAAAATATTTTTAAGTCTAAAGCGTCTTTACTTTTATATTTTGTAAAAATTTTAAAAATGCCAAAGAAAAAATCTGATGTGGCCAACACATAACCTCTCGCCAGATATTTTACCTGGTTGTACGCATAAAACGAAAAATATTTTTAAATACAAACACATATATTCATGTCTCACTACAAAATAATTCTCACATATATTTGCAAAATATATGGGATATTTTAAAATATATTATGTACAATACATACATTTTCTTTATATTCAATATCCTGAAATTTTCTTTTTCTACTTTCCTTTTCTTTTTCTTTATATTCGCCATTTTTTCACAAATTCCTTTTATATTCGTTTTTACGTATATTCTTTTTCGTACCTCCGTCCATTTTGACTAGTATTACAGAACTCTAAATCGTCCAGAAATGCGCTGTTGCTGACCTAGGCCGGCAAAAGGAGTTGGCATTACTGTTCTGGTGATATGTCAACTTAGGATTATTTTCAACACAAGAATTAGCAAAATGTTTACAAATTATAAGGCTAAATATTTAATTGTTGTAACTTAAAGAACTAAATTTTGTCTTAAAAATAATAATATGCTGTCATTACTGACATCTCGTATAGATTAATTATAAGTTCCAACTTTAGGACTAGTTTGTTTTGTAACTACAACTAACTTTACGTGATACAATTGAGTTCCACTATCTGTCATTAAAAATATGCGAAAGTATATAAAATATATATAACTAATGTTTGTATGTTATATTTTCAATAGATATAAAATAATTACGCATTTTAAGCTCAAATGTAAGTAATTATAATTAAACTTGCAATGCAAAACCGAAAAAATATATCTTAATTTTTTAGGTTATGTAACAAAATAAAGTGTAGAGAAATATACGAAGAATTTATGGAGAAGTCGATACAAAAAATCTTGTGTATCACACGCCCAGAAACTGTTTTACGAGATCTCGTATTTGCAGGCCTCGCTTTCAGCTGGACCTGTCAAATTAAGCTCGTTCTCGCAAATATTCAGTTTCTGGACTAGTGATACAAATAACTATTTCGTCATCCATTATAATAAGTTTATTAAGAAAATAAATGCGCCTTAACGCACGATAACATCTAGGGATTCTTTCTAATTGGGCATCGGTATATTTTGGTGCCTTTCTTCTTTTTCGAAACACCACGTCATTTCGAAAAAGTGTTCTAAAAACAGTGGTCTTCGAAACATCGAATCTTCTGGATACAGTTCGTTGTAACACACCAACTTTGTCTTTAACGATTGCAATTAATCTTTGTTCTCTCATGTGGCTCAAATTTTTTTATTGTCCGATAAATTGTTGCCACAGAAATAATGTGCTCGCGATAAACTGTAACAATACCACACTTCGCCCAAGAAGATTGTAAATTCCTTTACGAATATCTAACTTATATGACATTTTGCTGCATCAAATCGAAAAAAACGAAACTGTCAAAATGAAAACAAGTTAATTGTAATATTTTGTTTCCAGCGAAAATTTGATTAAGCGTTATTTGGAGTAAATACAAAACATCTAAAAAAGTTCTCAAAACTTTAGGACTACACGTTAAACCTCATTCATTTATACCTGTTTTTCTTTCGATTTTATTGTAATTGATTTTTGCAGAAAACACTGAAAGGGAATTTGTATTTTCTAAAAAGTTGATAAAGTTTTTCAACATTAATATTTATAATTTTTTTCGAGCTTCCTATTACGTAAAAACTGATAATCCCCGATGAGTGACATACGTGTTTGCATTTGCATTTGTGTTTTTTTTACGCTAAAGATCTTGTATTTTGATTAAATTAGTAGCATTCGTTTATTAAAATCTAATTTTTTACCGAATGACGTGAATTCGAACAGAAAAGAAAACAAATATTATGCAAGTTAGCAATTTGGAAGTAACAAAAACATCCATCTTTTTCGTTTGTTTCGTGACAAAACCTTGACAATTTGTTTACCAAAATTTTAGACATTAGCTACCGTTTAAATGTCAACTTTATGAAAACAATTCGCAATCGTAGATAAAAAATTCCCTCTAGTGGCGCATATCAGTACTACGAAAAGGAATCGTACAAGCGCCATATTAAATAAGTGACAGCTGAGTTTGTAGTGTAGTAATTAATAATTAAATATTTTAACTTATCTCCTTCATATAAATAAGTTTTTAAACTCAGTTTGTATACACAGTCAACGAAACACAGTGAACAATGTGAACTGTCATATGTCAAACCCATCGTATGGCGGCCATCTTGTTTCGAAAATCAGCGCCTCTAACGTTAATTTTGATTGTGAATAGTAATAGTAATATTTTAGGTAAATAAGGAAGCAAATATTTTAAAGGATGAACTATTACCATATTTACCTCCCGCTACCCTTGTTAAGGGAGGTATAGGGATCGTGCTAAAAATCGCATATCGTGATTTTGATAAATGACTACGTTTTAAGGTCCCTAGAATCCAATTTTAACATTTTCACGATAATGTCGTGTGTGTGCTCGTGTGTGTGTGTGTGTGTGTGTGTGTGTGTGTGTTTGTGTGTGTGTGTGTGTGTGTTTGTGTGTGTGTGGGTGTGTGTGTGTGGGTGTGTGTGTGTTTGTGTGTGTGTGGGTGTGTGTGTGTGGGTGTGTGTGTGGGTGTGTGTGTGTGGGTGTGTGTGTGTGAGCGAGCGTGCGTGTGTGTGTGTGAGCGTGCGTGCGTGTGTGTGTGCGTGCGTGCGTGTGTGTGTGCGAGCGCGCGTGCGAGCGTACGTGCTTGTGTGTGTGTGCGTGTCCGCGTTTTTTAATCAAATTCAACATTTAAAAAAAATTCAACTTAGTAAGTTTACATTTCCCTGAAGATGGCATATTTGATGCCGAAACGTCGGCTATGTAATTAAACAATTTTCAAGCGTTTTCATCAGACTGTTTTTCTCCAAGTTTTCCCAGTATTTCTGTATAACATTTGTACAAAATACATAGAACTTACGGAAGGTAATGTGCTGGCCACATCAGATGTTTTTTTTTTATATAAATGTTTGAAATATCTGAATGTAAAATATTATTCACGAAAGATGACTATTCAAGGTCATTTGTGAGCCGTCTGATATAATATTACTTGCAAATAACTTCATTGCATTTCGCATACATAGGCGTGCAACATGAAATATTTATGGACACATTTTAACAGAAAAAATAATATTAGTTTATTTGAAAATTATGTTTCTTTCTAAATAATGCCTTTCTGAAAGATTTATGTTCTTCACTTATGTTTTTGCAAAATACAAAAACATAGACTTAACTTATAAACCAAGGTATAATAATTTGATTTAAACGTCAACGCCACTGGGTACATATTAGCACAGAGGGCAGTGTAGTAGATAATTAGGTATCTGTAATCTACGACATACGTCATTATTATTTATAGTGTGTTAGAAAGTAATACCACTATTTACGTATATCTGTCACAGTACACAAATTAAATAGACATACGTTTAAATAATCTTTTTCTTTCTAATACAAAATGTTGCTAAGCTACTGCTGTAAAGTGATGTATATTCTTTATTCGAAAGAATGACCTTGAATAGTCATCTTTCGTGAATAATAGTGTACTCCGGAGTTATAGTTTCAAATAGGATTCGTTTTTTCAAAGCCACCCGATCTGTCTTCGCAAATGAGACGTCATAACTGAAGTCGGGGTCGGGACCAGCTTTGTCGGGACGCTAGGTATTGGGATTTTCAAGTATCAACAGATGGCACTGATCGCATTAAACAATGGTACACTTCTGTTAAGATCTGTCAGCGTCGCATTGCTGTCAATTGTGTTTCTTTAGTTTTCGTAATATTTCTTTCGTTTATAAGTATTTTTTATTTATAATTTAGGTATGTATAATAGAATTTTTGTAGTCATATAGTTGTAGTTTCATGTAAATGTCAAATGTGTACCACTGTTTGTAGTTTTAATATTCACCGCTAGTTGGCGGTTTCTTATTTGAAAATCCCAATTCTCTTTCCACAATAAAACGTAAGGTACAAACTAAGTGCTTCGCATTAAAAGATTATGTATGCGTAAAACAAATTATACAAATTTTAATCTTGTTTGTCGCGTTTGACTTTCTATCATATTAATTATATATAAAAAAAATACGTCACTTTGTACATTTTATTTGCGTAGAACATGTTCTAATAAAGTTTGTAACATATCATTAACGTAGTGTTTATATAAATACTTTTCACGTTTCACAGAAATTTAAAAAAAGTAAATAAAATACATTATCCATCCTAAAACTCCTTCCTGGAATCTGCGAAACGTTGACTTCCAAATATGACATTGAGCGTTGCAATGCACTAACTTTTTACTCCGAACATGGAAAATGCATACGCTGACAAGCATTGGGTGGACGTAAGAATGGTTTAAGTTCGCGAATATATAATTAGTGTTTGTGAGATTGATTCGAGAGCTAAGCGGTTTGACATTGTCAGAATGAAAAACTAAACAAACAAGACATCGTTTGATTATTTCTTACCTAGAGGTGTTTGGGATTAATTGATATAAATAGTTATTAAACTAAACAAAACAGGAAGTTATAAATTTCAATGCGATGTTTTTATCATCTTCGCTTTGTTAAAAAAAATTAACAAGTTTTATTAAATCTCGCAGCCCGTCCTATACGTCAAGGAAATCAGTTGAGTTATTTAATATTTCTCAAAGTACCAGACAAACACCCTTCCCGAAGACTACAACATAACCATTCTAGCAGACCTCCAGCAAGTACCTCACTTATTATTATTTTTAGCGATATCAACTATACAGGGTGTAAATGAAATAATGGCTCTATTCTGTAACTTTGCTCTGTAAGACTGTAACTCTATAAGCTCTGTAAGCTATAGAGCTCTGTAAGACGACAGCTTACAGAATGTTAGAATTACCTATTCTGTAACTCTCTCTGTATCAAGTCAACATATACAGTTGTTTTTATAGAATACCTAACTTCATTCATGTCAAACTGTCAAATGTGTCATAATCCTTTTTTTGACAAGTCGTTAAAAAATCATGAATAACATCAGTAATATGTAAGTATATATTTAATAATGCATATTATATTATTGAATTACTGTTTATTGTCATACACGGAGAAAAATGGATTGTTGAAAACTTATTGATAACAAAATTATACTTCCAACAACAATCTATACACTTACAACTAAAAACCTGCATTAAATTTTGTAGATAGTATTGCAATATTAATATTGCTATTGGTGTAATGACATCGTATTATTATTATATCTATTCATAATGATGTATTCTATATACAGATTGCTGGAATTAGTAGCAAATGTGTTTTGCTGAATGTAATAATATAATATAATAAATGTAAGTGGTTAGTATTGTTGTAAAAATTATAAATATATTGAAAATTGTTAGAGCAATATAATATAATAAAGACAAATATCTAGTATTACTGAGACAAATATCTGTATTGTTATGGAATCGTCTACAACGCAGAACAGCAAGTAGTAAAACAGACACTGCTGCAAGTACAACCGGCACAATTACAACCCTAAAAGTAATAAGAAATTAGCTACTAATGTTTGATTTAATTAAACGTTACTTTATTTTAGGAAAATTTAACGAATCATTGAAGGAGAACAGTGTTTTTTCGGGGGTAAATATATACTTACTAAAAGATAATTTGTTGAAAAATATTCTAATTATTCACATTATTTGTAGGGTTTACAAAATATATTAAAACGCACAATTACTTGCCAAACAGCACTTAATAACAAATTATACTTAACAAATCATAAATGACAATGATTTGTAGTATTATTATAAATGAACTGTTGTCGCAAACAATAAATGGAAAGTAAGTACGTAATAGAATAGTTTATCCTGAAATTATATTGTTTTAATTCTTGTTATATGTTTATCATAGAGTTCCCACTGAAATAATTGAAAAAAGCAGCTAAAGAAATAGTCCAACTATTTCCTACTGAAAAAAAATACTCTTACTTTATGTCATATATTCCGAAAAGTAATACTTCTCCAAGAGTATTAGCCAGGGGGAAATTGTGGTCAAGATATATTAATGCAAAATGATCACTGAACGCATCAAGAAAGAGAATTTTATTAGAAAATAACGGTATTTATTTAAAACTAATATTACAACTACATTTTAATAACAGAACATTGTGAAGTTACAGAAAAAGAATCCGATATAGAAAAGAAAGATCAAAAGCAAGACAGTGAATTGACAGCAGAATTAATTTTTTTGAAAATTTGTATTGAGCCTGAAAATCGGGTAGAGGAATATTGGACTGTTACTCATGAAAAGAGAATTCAAATGTGTGCACATATGGTACTGCTGAATATTTTGACACATTTCCCGCATTAAATACAAGAACAGGATATCGTTTAGTAAGTACAAAATTAAAATATTAAATTATAAATTGAATGTAGAATCTGAATTTATATTTATATTTCTCCTAAATAAGCGTTAATTTTTTTGGAAAAAGTGTGTAAACTTAAAATGTTACTATTTTGCGAATATTTATTTTCTATTATCTCAATATTTATTTTAATTTTAAATATAAGCATAGTTTCTATTTTTTTGTACTTGTATTAATAAAACATCTGTAATTAAATGTAATTAGACATTGGCAAATATAATATTTTTGTACTTTGAATACTGGTGTTGATTATTTGATTACATTCTACATTATTTTATATGAGTGATCGTGACCGATCTAGTCAACAAATGCACGAGAGGTCTGAAATGTAGCAAACAATTATATTAGTTTTAGTCTAATATTTTATTGCTATAATGAATATATTAAATATTTGTAACAAGTATTTTTAAAATGCTACTATTAATATCCTTCTTGTTAAAATAAATACATAAATATTGCTGAAATGGTAAGTTACATATATCAGATTGATACTTTAAATATGTAAAATATATACGAAAGCAAACTTGTATAATTAGTATAGTTATAATTCGTTGCAATGGTTAATAAACTTTATTGATACTACAACTTGACAGTATAACTATTTTGGTAATTAAAATTATTGTTGCTCTATACATATTATATTGCTATATTTTAATAATATTTATATTGTTAGCTTAGATACTCAAAATGCTGTCACCATACGTACGATAAGTTATTGCTATAGTATATACATTTATTGTTATAATAAGTATACATTTTTCTCCGTGTATATTTTGATTATTGTAATGTATAAATAAATTAAATAAATATTATCATCACGGCATATTACCCATTGCTGGGTATGCCAATCTGTTTAGTATTTAGATATCGGTAATGATATCATATTCGTACCGTGCGGGCGTTTACCAGACGTTACATCATTGCTGGCGTGGAGAGTGCACAAAAAAATCAGTACCTGCACGGATAAATACTTGTATATTATAATTTATACCCATAATGATAGTAACGGAGACGATAAAATTTACTTTTAAAAAAAATGGAATTCCTGTAATCCTTCTACGTTGTCTAATATGAGCTTCTAAATTTTGAATTAACTCTGTTGCTAATAATTTATTTAATCGAAATAATTTAAAAAAATTCACTGTGTGGAATATGAAATGGGTTTTGATGATCCCGCAAAAATCTTCTTTCTATTATAAAATTTCTATAATATTTTTCGAACATAAATATTTGTGAGAATTATTGATAGTACAATATGCGTATTTACCTTCTATGATTCAGATTTAATAATAAATATATTAAAAATGGTATTCTTTCATTTTCCATCTCAATATTTCTTTACGTTTGACAGTGTGTTTTATATTAAAAATATTTTTGACGTTTCAATTTGCTCTGTAAATACTTTACAGTCAAGATTTTGGCGCTGTAAGATTTACAGAAATTTCTATAACTCTGTAGCGCTTACAGTACTGTAACTTGGTTACAGAATTACAAATTTCTTACATACTGTAACGTTGGTTACTTACAGAGCCTATAGAGCTTATAGAACGGTACAGAATAACGCCATAAGTGCATTAAATTTAACCAGTAATATAACTCGGCGAGAGCAACAATATTTCTTAATAACTTTTTCTCGAAATCGCATATTTTTTAAGCATTTTTACCACCCCGTAAATTGACGAGTCGTTCCAAATATTTTTGTGATAATTGAATGCAGTAGCAATAGCTTTGAAAATTTTTGTTTTAGCAATTGACAGTCCTATTAATTGTTCCAATTAAATTTTGATATTAGTAATAAATTTGTTTATAAGGTAAAATTCTGTCAAAATGCGAGTAGACAGACATTGTAATTACTTACCTATGGTTTATTTATTTATTTTTTTATTCGTATCTGTACTACATTTTACTTGACATCACGGTTGACATAAAGACAGTGTCATGGAGTTGTCAACGCATTAACACCGAGCGTATTTATTATGCACAATACACATCTCGACAGACGAAACTGCTGTAAAAATTTTCATTAAAAAATGTTCTGGGCGGGAACAATAAATGGACGACTAATTATTGGTACTTATATACCTCTTTTAAATGGACAAAAGTTTGTACTTACATTTTTTGAATAACGTATTTAAACTATTATGATTTGTCGACGATAAATAATCATCTCATAACCTAACAACTATGCTTTTGCTCTTCCTCGTCCCTCATTGTCTTCCTTTATTCACACTATTCATAGGTGATTAAAAGCCTGGTTCAATACACAACTGTATAATTTTATTATCCAAAATTTAAATTTATTTATTTTAAAAATTGTACTATTACGTATTAATTAATAATAATGTTATTTCCCTTGATTCGTTTATTAATTACTGTGACTGTAAGTGTAACCGATAACCGACAATTTTTGAGCTGTTTGTATCTTACTTGAATACGGCAACAGCCATTTGTACTCCATGAGCGGGTAACGAAATATGCAGCAAATCTTTAAAGAATTTTAACTCAAAATCTAAAACACTTAGAAAAAAAAGTTATTAAGAAATATTGTTCCTCTCATCGAGTTACATTACTGGTTAAATTTAATGCACTTATTTCATTTACACCCTGTATAACGTAAATTATAGTATGTTAAAGATGCATTCATAAATGAAAATTAGGTTTATATTTATGGTTTATACTTTAGATTTAAAGACTTTGGCCACATATTATATAATGACTTCATTCACAATTCAGAATTTAGGGTCCCTAAATCCAAATCATAAAGCTAAACATTAGCCGTGTTCCTTCGGGCTGTGATTCGAAATCTATGCTCTGTTCCATTTAAGCCATTCAGTAGATGGCACTGGCAACTGCGCAAATCTGAAGTAGCCGAAATTACACTGGGTAAACTTGTCTCTTGTCTCTAATTTCAGCCAATCAGAGAGGTCAAAACTATTCCCTATACTCCGCAATACTGAATGGCTTAAATGGAACAAGGTATAAATGATAAAAGTGATCATGATTAAGACGAATAATGTTTTCACGTTTCCTATTCGTTATCTCCACTTTCTCATTTTATGATCACTAGACAACCTTCCCCCTTCCCTTCAGAATCAACCTTTTTGAGTGATTCACATGGATTCAGTTCAGAACAAATTGAAAATATACTATTTCGAGCGTAGAAATTTACGAATGTGGGGTTTGTGGCATCAAGGGAAATACTATTTTTCTACAAAAGCGTGTAATGAACCACATAAAGATTTATTTGAAATAAACATACTTCATATTCCTTACCAAGAACATTATTTTTTACTTCAATATAATCCATTTTTAATTCTGACTATAACACTTGACAGTTGATTATTAATAAAATAAATAGGATAGTTTGCATTAAGGCCCATTCAGAATATAAAAAAATAGCGGTAGTGTAAGAATTAGTGGCATCGGCAGCGTAACAAATTTATAGTAAAAATTAATTTCGTTCACAATGAAAAATTATTGAAATTATAGTTTCTAGGAATTTTTATTATAAATTACTAGGGTGCAAGGTTGACAGTTATAGCTGTCATTTTATTTTTGCACAAAAAGCAACTGACATAGGTGATGACTTATTAATTACACTTATCCACAAGCACTCTATTGTGTGAAATAAGCGAAGAGATTAAGGGAATTTAAAATTATTTCAAAAAAGAAAATGCGTGGGCACAAATTGCCTTTGAAATAAGCGAAAATAGTAAATTACGTGTTCACTTTTAATTGTGCAAAGTTTATTAATAAGTCTGTTTGTTTATATAGCGCAACGTCTGAGGCACACCACAAAATGACCATTTTTCTATTGCTCATTTTATCTGATGAAATCAGAAATCAGAAGTCAATAAACGTCAAAACTGTCAAAAAAAATAAGCGGTAGCCTAGTGGCAATGTAGAAGTTTGGAGTTTGAAAACTCCTACCGCTGCCAGTGCCACTGCGCTACTACTAATTTTCTTAATTTTTGGATGTGAACGAATACATTTGCTACAACGCATTCAATCTTTTACCCAGGCCACTACCACTACCACTAATTCTACCGCTACGTTAATTTTTTTGTTGTGAATGATACTTTAGTCTGCGTATGACATTGACATTTGACACTAGATTGTGTTGTTGTTTTCTTGATATAATTTTTAAATCCTGTTTCAAAAGGATCACGATTATATTAATCAGGATTCACAAAATCATAATCACAGTCCAAAGGAACACGGCTATTGCAAGGTCCAAACTTTAGGTTTATGATTTAGTTTGACGTCACAAACTTCAACAATGAGAATGAGTCTCAGGGCCCTGGGTTCGAATCCCACTAAGGCATGGATGTGTGTGAATGTGAAGCCACTCTGTAATTGGGATTTAATCCCGGTGAGGGGTTTTAAAAAAGGTAGTTACTTGGATTAGACTATATTTTAAGAAATAAACTGTCAAAATTAGAGTAAAATTCGCTAATCCAAAAATAAGGATTAACTTAATCGTTTTTATGACTTTATGTAAATGGCGGTATTGTGTTGCCCACACCAGATTTTTTTAACTCCTTCGATATCTCCGAAACAAAGAGGATTTCATCTATAGGTCATACAATATTTTTTGATCGTAATGACCCCCGGAATATATGGTATAATAGTCCAAGATCCCAGGGCCCCCAGACGTAACTTATTTTCTCAAAGATGAAATGTGTGTAATAGGGTAGTATTTCTATGTACATTGAACGCACGCATACCTGCTAAGTTGAGTAGACGGCCAATTTACAAGTACCAGGTGCGAAAGGTAAGTAAAAATTGGACTTACTTCACTTAAATTCTGAAGGCTGATTTTTATGTATGGCTTATAGAATATTAGTACAAAATAATATTCAACACTCCCAGACACTTCCGGTTGGCCTTAACTTCCGACAGACGCTTTAAAGCTCACACAAAAATACATGAACTGATTTTTATATATGTTACTTAGGGGACTATTTCAAACCTATATGTACACAGTCAGACAAATGCTAAGGGCCAAACATCCCCCCAGACACAAAAAACATTCTGCTATCTCGCTCGCTCTGAAACGCGTGTATAGTCCCCCGCGTTCATACTCATAGCAGAATGTTTTTTGTGTCTGGGGGGATGTTTGGCCCTTAGCATTTGTCTGGCTGTATACATATAGGTTTGAAATAGTCCCCTAAGTAACATATATAAAAATCAAGCATCAGAAAATAAGTAAAGTTCATGTATTTTTGTGTGAGCTTTAAAGCGTCTGTCGGAAGTTAAGACCGATCGGAAGTGTCTGGGAGTGTTGAATATTATTTTGTACTAATATTCTATAAGCCATACATAAAAATCAGCTTTCAGAATTTAAGTGAAGTAAGTCCAATTTTTGCTTACCTTTCGCACCTGGTACCTGTAAATTGGCCGTCTACCCAACTTAGCAGGTATGCGTGCGTTCAATGTACATAGGAATAATACCGTATTACACACATTTCATCTTTGAGAAAATAAGTTACGTCTGGGGGCCCTGGGATCTTACTCTATAAGTTTGTCGGTCGAGTCGCGGAAAACCCTGTATAATTTCAGGGGTCTGTTTCTCAAAAAATACGGGACTAGTATTACTAGTCCCTACACTAGTAATACTAGTGAAGTTTACTAGTTTTTGTTTCTGAAATATACAAGTGTAAAATACTAGTTACAAGTTGGGAACTAGTATTTATTAGTGTATTTGACAAAAAATACTACTATTTTGTTTCTCAAAATATTTGAGTTGTCTGTCAGACAATACTAGAGAAAAGCTACAAGTGTCAAAAGTCTTGTAAATTTTGAATATAAATTTTATAGTCGTATTATTTGACAGTTCGTGGGTTTTTTTTTCTCTTTCGTATGTAATTCAATGGTTCTTTGCTAATATGAGTGAGAGGTTACTCATGGCAAATAAGTTAGAAACATTAATTAATTGGGACATTCTTCAGCTAGATATGTACAGAAACCATGCATTAACCATTAACTGTTTTAAGTTTGACCAAACTGTGACCCTGATATATTATTTCTAGTCTTTGTCTTGTCTACTTAACCCGAAGCGTGACAAGTTTGACAGATTTTTATCCATTCATTGAATTTAACTGCTTTAGACAATTTATTTAGAGAATGCTCCAAACAGAATACCTTTAGCATTTCGAATCATTCCCTAAATAGTTAATTTCGCATCCAGTGTAGACATTTTTATTGAAAAATAATTTAATTTCAAATTAAAACACTTGAAAATGTCAACGTCAGTGAGAAAATAAAATCACTTGATTTAAAGAATATTGGTTTAAATACTAGTATTTATTAAAAAAACTACTAGACTATTGAAAATCTTTCAGAAACACTATTTCACTTGACTAATAAAATTTTACTTGTAACTATTAACTTGTGAACTAGTAACTTGTAAACTACGAGTAGTAAAATACTTTTCAGAAACACAATTTACTAGTACTATTAAAAATTTCACTTGTAGCTAGTAACTTGTAACTTGTAAACTAGTATTTTTTGAGAAACAGGCCCCTGGATAAAACAGTTTTTAATGTTATTTATTAGTAAATTAAATAAAAATCAATTATATCCACATAAATTCCCCAAATATTTACAAAATATACCAAAATTATTTTACCACTTTAACATTCCAAATAATTGTACAAGTTACCCAACCTGTTTCACGATCAGTGAACACCATACATTCCAAAGTCGCGCTACCATCATCACCACAAGATTTAAACTTTTCTTCGAAGTCTTGCAATACGCGCTTTCATTGCCAAAAGTGAAAGAACTCTTTATGAACCTTGACTCAATTGAATCCAACGATGAAATTTGAAAGAAAATTATAGTAGGCCATTCTTATTACTGCCTAATAATACAGAATAAAGATAACCTAAAATCAGAAAGGTGGTTTGCAAAATATTTACGCGTAGTTTGTATCAGGTGATGGTGCTGGTGGCGTGTTAGTGACATTTGGTTACATAATCGACGAAATTTGACCTTCAAAAGTGAAATTGACGTAATTTTCTTATAATCGGAGCAAGTTTCAAAAAATGCATTAAGAAAACAAGAAATTTGACATTCATGTTGTATTTTATAGCATGTGGAAACCTGTTATTAAAATGCAAGTAAAATTAAAGCGCAATTGATGAAATATAATACCCACATGCTTTATACAGTTACAGATTTTCGCGAAAATGACGCCCGAGCTTTTGGTATTTGATTTAGGGCCGCTTTTAAAAGGTCACAGTTCCGGTTTTGAAACCTTAGAATAACTTCAAATAGATACACGATATTACGTATTTAATACGTGCCGAAATTTCAGATGAAAATATAAGATCTATGCAGATATGCAATATGATTAAAATTTTAGAAGAATTTCATATAAATTTAAGCTGTTAGTAACTTATTCTGAATGGGGTCCTGCACCATAACAAAAAATAATAAAATGTACACTTTATACTTAAATTATTACTCAATAGGCGAAGTGCACATTTTGAGCGTCAGCGCCTCTAACGGCTACATTGGCATTTTTTGTTACCGAGTCAATTTTGACATTTCGAGAAAGTGATACAATTTACAATTTTATTTTGAGTTGTTGCTATTGTGCATGAATATTTTACATTTATTTTGAGCTTGTAGTAAAGTGCCATTTCCGGTTATTCGATTTTCACCAAAATCTAATGGGCTCTTTCCATTACAGAAAAAGTTCGAAATACAAGGTTTCAAAATTTTCTAAATGATAGTATTTGAGTTAGAGTGGAGGAACCACACATACATTCACACAGACATCATCGTGAAAATGGTAAAATTGGATTCTAGGGACCTTAAAACGTAGTCATTTACCAAAATCCACATATATCTATATATATATATATATATATATATATATATATATATATATATATATATATATATATATATATATATACATACATACATACATACATACATACACACACACACGCACACGCACGCACACACACTCACACACACACGCACACACACACACACACATACACATACACACACACACACACACACACACACACACACACACACACACACACACACACACACACACACACACACACACACACAGAGAGAGAGAGAGAGAGAGAGAGAGAGAGAGACATTATCGTAAAAATTGTAAAATCGTATTCTAGGGACCTTAAAACGTGCTTATTCATTAAAAACTCACCACCGAATTTTTTGACAATACCTTCCTTACTTAAAGGTGACGGAAAGTAAAAAAAAGAAAATGCTCAAAAACGCCAACAAACAAAATCTCAGTCGGTATGCCGGTAAACTCTCGGATATGCTTGAAGCTGCGCAAACTTGATCTTTGTAGTTCAGAATGTGCAGAGTAGATTTCAATTTGAAATAAAACCTTTGTTATTCATTAATATGTATATATTGTATTACGAAGTAATAGAAAAATGTTTACGATTTGATGTTATTATCACAAAGTTAACTTCTTCATAATAATAATATCAACATCAAATTACAAGCCTTTAAATTCTGACCCTTATGTGTTCTGTCAATAGAATCTACTTTGAAAGTATCGTTTTTGCTCAAGACAATGCTTCATATTTCGCGCTATACTCTGACGTCATACTATTTTACACCATTGACAAGACTAATGTGCGAATTTGCCTATTTTTAGACTTTACAGGGTAGAAGGTAGAAGGTAGAAGAAGAGATGCTACAGTTCATGATTATTTCGAAAGCATTCTAAAAGAAAATTGGGTATTATTATTATTATTATTATTATTATTATTATTAATATTATTATTTTTATTCGTTTCTAAACCATATACAATATACATAAATAACTAAAAATACACAATAAATACAGAATACATTACAACAAATTTTTCTCACTCCTTACAAACTGAAGTGACCGATTTTCGGTAGCGAAATACCGCATCCGGACCACATTGAGTAAGTCTGCGGATCACTTGTTAAAACCATATAAATAGTCAAATTTGGATATCACAGGCCTGATGCATCGTCCCGCATAGACCTTGAACTTTGAACGTTTGAACATATTTAAAATAAAATTTTAAAAATATGAGCCTTGTGTCTAATTCTCAATAATTCTAGCGTAACCTCGCATTTATTTAAAATTGTAAGAACATTACAATGAATTTAACAAAAATTAGAAAGTTAGTAAAATTTCTAACACAAAATCCAATTATTTTATTGCTGTTTTAATTCCATGTCTTCATTGCAAAAAAATCTATAAAACTAGAATAAAAAGTAGTCTTTGTGTTTGATTGATAAAATTGATGCAACACTTACAAAATGTAATTGACGCAACGAACGTCATACTCCAGTAATCCTCGCGTAAATTCTAATTTTGCTTTTGCAAGTAGCTTTATTTCTCCACCCAAAATATTTTAGAAATGAAATATTCTTCATTTGTAACTACTTTTTAATGATAATTCGGACAATGTTGCAATTAAACTCATTTTCAAAAAAACAAAATGTTACGAATTAAATATGGGATTATACAATCAAAATTTGCTAAACAATATTGCGATGTTCTTCATTTACAATTAAAATAACTCTGGGTAATGGTATACTTATGTACCTACATAGAAGAAAATTGGACAACGTAATTATTTTAAGAAATATATTGTCAGGTAAGTACTTAAATATAGAACTAAAAATTATATGAAAATGACAATCATTATTTAAAAATTAATTTAAAAAAAATTCGTTTTTTACCTTCCGTCACCTTTAGGTAAGGAATGGCCCATATTCCGAGCGCCCTTTTATAATAGAAGCGCTTTTATGGAGCGCGCTTTTACATAAAATCACTTTTATTATAAAAGTGCGCTCGGAATACGGGCCATTGTCTTTGGTCAATAAAATCGATGAGTTTTTAATGAATAAGCACGTTTTAGGTTCCCTAGAATGCGATTTTACTATTTTTACGATGATGTCTGTATGTATGTATGGTTGGATGTATGTATGTATATGTATGTATTATGTTTTTAATGAATAAGCACGTTTTAGGTTCCCTAGAATGCAATTTTACTATTTTTACGATGATGTCTGTATGTATGTATGGTTGGATGTATGTATGTATATGTATGTATTACCTATGTGTGTGTGTGTGTGTGTGTGTGTGTGTGTGTGTGTGTGACGATTTTGTCGGATCGCATAATAGCTTCAATATCACCTTTCCAAAAATTATAATTTTTGCGTATTCCTTTTCTTTCTATATGAAAAGCTGATTAGATTTTGGTTACAATTGGTCGACCAGAAGTACCCTAATTTGAAGATTTTAACAGTTTTTCTTGAAAAAACGGTGTTAAATATCATTTTTTCATATTTAATGTTATTATAAATATTAAAGAATATTTTATGCTCTATAAGATTTGATTACATTTTATACTTCATATTCAATGGATATAGAGTAATAAATTTATAAAGAAATTAAATTTCATGCAGCAGTAAGCTGTGCTAACCATGGAAACATCTACTATATCAAGAAAATTCTGATTGACAAATGTCAGTGTCAAGTGCATTTGACAGTATGTTTGTGTTACTGGAAATATATAATCTCTTACAAAAAACTTTCTCACACACACACACGCGCACGTACGCACACACACACACGCACGCACGCACACACACACACACGCGCGCGCGCGCACGCACACACACACACACACACACACACACACACACACACACACACACACGCACGCACGCACGCACGCAGACATCTTTGATCTCGATCGATATCCGATTTTTAGCACGATCCGTATACGTATACCCCCCTTAACAAGGGTAGCGGGAGGTAAAAAGAAGAATCATTCCAGAAATGTCTTATGCAACTAACACCTGCTATGATAAATATAAGTGGCTTGTCGACAGTAAAGTACTTAATAAATTATTTTTTTTGCAACCGGAAGCGAAATAAGCATTTCGCAGCCGCAATACAGGCCGCGAAATTGAATTTCGTAATCGTTGTTATGGTAACGGCCGCGAAATGAATTTCGCGGCCGTTGTCATGGTAGCGGCCGCGAAATTAGGTAAACAATCACTTTGACACTTGAGAATTGCATGGTTTTGTTTATCAAATGTCAATCTCATAGCCACCTTGAAAGCTAACTTTCTATTTACAATGAAACTGTTTAAAATTAATAAAATTTGTAATTACATATTTTTTACGGTTGCACAAAAAATATTGTGTACACCTTGTCCGCGAAATCCTTTAGCGCCCTCGAGATTGTCTTGCCTCGGCCGCAAGCGGCCTCGGCGACAATTTTTCTCTCGGTACGCTAAAGAGTGATTTCGCGGCCTTGATATACAAATAACTATTGTTGGCCGTGCATACTTTTTACTAGTACTACTAATATACGTAAAGATCACATGCTTCAACTTGTAAATTAGTACTTTTAAGGAAGCAAAATATTTCTACCGCAATTGATAGTGCAAGAAAAATTGAAATTCAAAATTTTAATTCGAAGGTGGAAGAAATGTTTTGTGGTCTGGCAATTTATTTTTGTACATGAAAGGGGGAAAACATGCAGCTGCACATCCCTTAAAAAATATAACTTTCAATTATAAGGCATTTGACCTTGAATGAAAAAAAATTTGCCTGCGCCGAATTTTTTCTCTAGATGCCATGCCTCACCAAAGTTTTGATGCACGAGCCGCCATTCCCTTCGCTACTCAAATTTGGGTCGGGACCCATAGGTTAAGAAACGCTGGTGTAACCTATGAACCCCCCTGAAAAGATGTTTATAAATTCAACCAAATCCGGGTTCGACATTTTTGTCTGTTTAACCAATTTCTAATCTTACTATCATGATAGACAAGGGTTTACTGTACTTATTTATAAAACATCTTACATCTCTTTGAATGCAAAATATTTATAGATATGTATCTAGTACCTATTTGATTGTTATAGCAGTAAACAATTTCACAATAGATGTTGGTCATTCGAGAAATATTTACATAAAATGGAAAAGCTAATCTAAGCGTACGTTTGGTGTAGAAATGATTGTGTGAGCGTCATCGCCATCTAGGCCTAGGCTTGCCTGTTGCACCACAGCTGTAGTTGCAGCTATAGCCGCAGGGTAACAAGGATTCAAGAAGAATGCGATGCAGTAAGAGACAGCAAGATTAGCGTTACAAAATCTTTGCTTTACGATCGGCGTCAAATACACACACCATATATACCAACTGGACTCGCAACTAAATAAATAGAATAGATGCCCAGAGCCGTTTAAAGATTTTCGTAGACCCTATGAATATTTTTACCTCCCGCTACCCTTGGTAAGGGAGATATAGGAATCGTGCTAAAAATCGCATATCGAGAGTTTGGTAAATGACCACGTTTAGAATTCAATTTTAACATTTTCACGATGATGTCTGTATGTATATGGGGATCCTCCACTCTAACTCAAATACTATCATTCAGAAAATTTTGAAACCTTTCAAACTTTTTCTATAATGGAAAGAGCCCATTAGATTTTGGTGAAAATCGGATAACCGGAAATAGCACTTTACTATAAGCTCAAAATAGTTTTTCTTCGAATACCTTTAAATGTTATTTTTTCGAGATTAATATTATCATAAAAATTAAAGATTATTAATTTTTCTATAGATTTGCATTAATACTTTTTCTATATATTTTAAGGATTATATATAATTTAATTCCCAGAGCCTATGCTTTAAACAAACAAAACGCAGTTACTCAGATGTATGTAACTGACAGATAAATGTAACTATCAAAGAACTAATCATTGCAAAATAATATTAGTAACGTTTTAAAAAGGAAAAAGTAAATAGAACAATAAAAAAGGAATTCAATACAGTTTCCAGCAAAAGTAAATATGTAGGTATGTATTTATATTAATAAAAATTAACAATTCACAAAAATGTTTAAGCTAATCCTCATTTTTGGATTAGTAAATTCTATTCTATCCCCGTATTTAAAATTTAATCTTCATTTTATTATAGCTCCGGCGGGTCAATAGTTAGAGCAACGCCTCATGTCATGAGTGCCCTCGGGGCCCTGGGTTCGAATCCCACTAAAGCATGGATGTGTGTGAATGTGAACCCACTCTGTAATTGGGATTTAATCCTGTTGAGGGGTTTAAAGGTAGTTACTTGGATTAGATTAGACTATATTTTAAGAAATAAACTGTCAAAATTAGAGTAATCCAAAAATAAGGATTAACTTAATCTTTTATGGCGGGAGGTATTGCGTTGGCCACACCAGTAATGACAGCACGCACTTTAGAATTCTATCATAAAAAACAGGCGAATGCGATTTTACTTTTACGAATATTGGCAGCATGCACTTTAGAATTCTATATTGGCTTTTTATATTGGAAATTTTCGGGTGTTATACAATTAAAATAGAAAATATTATGACAGTTGCATATCATAAATATATAAATTGGCTTTGAATTGAATAGTGAAAAAAAAATAATATATTTTAAGACACGCATGCTACCAAATTTTCGCTTCGTGGCGAAAAGCGAAAACAAATGCCTCATTTGATAGAATTCTAAAGTGTGTGCTGTCACTACAGATTTTTTTCTATAGAAGCTTTTACTTTTTTCAGAAATAATTTCAAATTTTCTTTTCCACTTTTTTATTCTATTCTGTCTTCTGTCCTTCCTTTGCAAATAGTTCTTGTTGTTGGTACATTTAAAAATATTAAACTAAGGGCCGATATTTCCACCTCCGGATAAAGTTCAGGATAACTATCCATCAGATAAATGATAAAATATCGCATCGAAATAAAAGCATAAATGATGTAAATTATATTGAATGTCATTTTTTGATGTGATATTGTTCATTTATTCGATAGATAAGTTATCCAGCACTTTATACAAAGATGGAAATATCGACCCTAACAGTATCTACCCGTGTCTGTAATTGTGATTGTCAGGTGTGACGCTGTTGAGAAACGTGTCAACAAATTATTTATTGTTTTATTATTCTAATACTAGGCCAGTCGACAAGGTGTTTATTCTGAAAATAATTGATGGCAAGCTGAAGTAGGTTTTATTCCTTTTATTGACACACTAAAGCAGGGTTGGCCTGATTTAAATCATTTGATTGATACTACATGAAATGAGCCTAAATTTATTGATATAATAGGTTCTTGTCATAACATAAACATAAAATAAAATATCCGTTTTAAACTTTTTACAGAGTGCCATGCAAGACATGTTTTGACCAGTTTAAGGCGGCGGTCTCACTGGTAAAGTCTGTCGTGGTGTGTAGTATCGAATCATGTCGTGTCGTTTAAAAACCGATGGACTAGTGAGACCACCCGCTTGTTTAGGTAGGCATGGTTGAAGTTTCAAGTTTAAACAGGCGCACTTGGATGCGTAATATACTACGTTTAAGCAAAAATTTAAATGCATTTTTTATGGTTATATTACAGATTTCCTTTTCGTTTATGAAATAAAACATTTATATTGCTTTTAAAACAACTAAAAAGTGCAACAACACCAACAGGTCTGTAATTTTTTTTTTTTTTAATCAAAATAATCATGATTTTTGCTAACCCTGCGTTAAAGGCCTTATCACACTACATTCATATCTCTGACTCTTTTTCTCTAACTTATTTTATATGAGCAACTCGATCTATCACACTGCAATTTCGAACAACCGTTTTCTCTGACTTTTAGTGGATTTTCATACTTGAAGTAGGTTATGATACGGTTTCTTTAATGACAACATATTTCAAGTAAAATAAATGAAAACGATGGAAAAATAATGCAATTGTGGGCAAGGATAATAATTTAATGCGCATCAAATAAAAAAAATTCAAATACTGAAGTTTCTGCAGTTATATTTTACTCCGCAAAGTTACATTCCTGTACTTCAGAGACAGTTGCGCATGCGCAGTAGAGACGTCAGCGATAAATAGTCAGAAGAAATGAAACCGATTCCATTTCATCTAACAACAGGATCCATGACTTGCTTGTAGCTATCACACTGGAGTAAGTCAGCGATATGAACCAAAGTCATGGATAATGCGTGACAAGTCAGAGATACTACTTCTAGCCTTAATTTTGCACTTATATGAAATTGAACTTTTTTATTCTACTTTCCGAAATTCGAACATCCTATATTATAATACTCTTTATTTAATGGTACACTCGTATTATTATTTATACATAAAAAGTGATTTTACTAATAAAAGTATGAACCTTTGTACTGTAGTTGTTTTGGTACGAATAACTGATTATTAAGTTCATATACAGAGAATTTATTTTAAAATGCAACATACGGTTTATCACTTCCATGGTTACACACTACTGTCAAAAAATGACAGCAATGTAATATTTGTCCATTTTAAAATGCAACATTATGAATAGTATTGCAGCACAGGAGATACCTCTAGAACACATCACAAATAGTGTCAATTCTTTCTACCAGCGACTAGTATATCGTATCAGTAGAATGGAGGTATTTTTGAACATTTATTACATTAAAATTTTGAATTTTTGTAAGATAAAGTTTGTTAAGATGTGCTACATTAAAATTTTGATTTTTTGTTAATAGCAGGTAGATTAATTTATTGGAAATTAGTATTGAGAATACATAACTACAAATTTTTGTATGTTGCATTTTAAAATGGACAAATATTACATTGCTGTCATTTTTTGACAGTAGTGTGTAACCATGGAAGTGATTGACCATATGTTGCACGTTAAAATAAATTCTCTGTAGGTATTTCCTTTAATATGACTTTGATTACTTTTGTTCCTTTAATATGACTTTGTTTAAAGATCAAGAAAATACTTTGACCCTTGTTTCCTCAAGGAAAACTGCAACGGAAACGGTATTTTACTTACGGTAAACTCTTCCAAACGTCTTTAACGTCATTTTTATAGAAAACTATTAATTTCAGGAATACATTTTTTCATTTGCGTAAACAATATTACTCTCTAGACTTGTTTTTTATTTGTGTTTCGTGGTAAACGTAAATAATTTTTTTTTTTACTTTTGATTGTAAACAGAGAATAATGAGCTAGGAATTTAATAATACCAAAGTGATAAAGTGTTTTACATTAGCGAAGCCAAAATGTAACAAAATAAAAATATGATTTTTTTATTTATAATAAATAAATATAAAATAAAGTAAATATTTTTTACCCCCCGCTACCCTTGATAAGGGAGGTATAGGGATCGTGCTAAAAATCGCATATTGAGATTTTTGTAAATGACCATATTTTAAGGTCCCTAGAATCCAATTTTAATATTTTCACGATGATGTCTGTATATGTGTGGATTTCCCGCTCTAACTCAAATACTATAATTCAGAAAATTTTGAAACCTTGTATTTCTACCTTTTTCTAATATGCAAAGAGCCCATAAGATTGTGGTGTAAATCAGATGGCACTTTACTTGAAGCTCAAAATAGTTTTTCTTAGAAAAAATGTTATTATAAAAATTAAAGATTATTAAATTTTCTAGAGATTTGCATTAATACTTTTTCTACATATTTTATGGATAAATTTATAAAACTATCTATAATTTAAATCACGGAACCTACGATTTAAACAAACAAAATTCCTTGGTTACTCAAATCATTCGGAATAAAAGTGTCTTTGTGTGCCTCGCATGCAATTGTCCGACTCGCTTCGCTCGTCGTGCAAACTTCCATGCTCGCCACACAAAGTATCACTTTTACTCCTAATAACACAATAAACTATTATAGGGTAATGTAATATTATTACCATACTGACTTGTCAACAACGGTCTACAAAATGAAAATAAAATTAAATGAAAATATAAAGCTCTTCATTAATACATACAGATAACGATAGCGTATCGTTCTAAATACGGTCTAGTTTACTCTAAAGTAATAAATATGAGGAATAAAGCACATAATTTGAATATTTGTCATATTGACATATGTCAAAATAATTGTTCTGTTAACCATAGCATTCTGAAAGTAGCATTAATGAGAAAATTTAAAAAAATAATATTAATCAATAATGTCTTCATTTTCTGAAACCGATAAACTATTGAACAAACCACGGATGTTATGAATCATAACAAGCCTTAGATGTCTTAAAATCCTCGCTCTACGAGCTCGGATTTCAAAGCGACATCTGCGGCAGTTAAGATATGCATAACATTCCTAGGTATGTTAATAGCTATTACCGATCAGTAATTTGTAATCGGAAAACATTAAAAACAACCCGATCATTCAAATAGTAAATTATGTAATAAGACCTGAAAGTGATACTTTACTGGGTGAGCCGTACGCAAGCTTTAGAAGCTTGTGAGCCCAGTAAAAACACTTTCAGTAGGGGAACCAATATTTTCGCGGTCCTGAAAAATAAATAAAATAATATTTAAAATGATAGTGCCAATTTTTTCACGGTCTACCTGATATTTTCAACGTGACCCTCATATAAAGTGTTAATTGCAAGATATATAAACTTCAACGCTGGATCAGTCCTAAAACCGCATATTTTTTCATTATACGGTTTTTT
Organism: Harpalus rubripes; assembly: GCA_963082715.1. Classification (NCBI taxonomy): domain Eukaryota; kingdom Metazoa; phylum Arthropoda; class Insecta; order Coleoptera; family Carabidae; genus Harpalus; species Harpalus rubripes. Next base: position 9,561,989 of record OY720465.1, read on the forward strand.
ATATTCGAATCCGCTATCTTCTAAATACATTCCTGCTTCCAAAAATACGTTTTATGATGTTTATAGCCTATTTCATTTTCTCTTCTTCATTTTTTCGTTCCAAAAATAAATGACCGTTGAAAATACCATCATATTTTTTCTTCTTTGGTCTTTCTATGTTCCCTCCAGCTTGCAAAAAAGTTCAGCAAAGGTCAATGTCTTCGTACCGGATCTTAAGGTCGCAAAAAAAAAATATTCGGTGGATTTACGTCAGCAGAGAATATGGGAATCCCGCCAATAGAAAGATAGCAAGGATTTTGAGATAAGTTCGTTTACAGAAAATATAATTTGTTTGAATAAATAAATTTAATATTAAAATTAAAAACAGATGTAATTCCTACTTCATGTTCTACTTAAAACAAAGGAAATTGAAGAAATACAAAAAATATAAGGAAGGTGATATTACTTAATAAGAAGTAATGCTTATAAATATTCAATAGGTACTTGTTTTATAAAAAAAAATAACTAGTTTATCATAGAGTATCTACTTGTGTTAAGAGAAATATTGTATATTGTGTAATAGTTAACGGCAATATGTAAAATTGTAAAGAACATTTTTTTTTATAAATTTTACTAGGGTCACGCTGGAATTATTGAAAATAAGAACATTAGAAGGCCGTGGAAAATAAAATTTGCACCATAACCAGTTATTGATCGAATATGTCATTTAAAATTAAGTTCCGAAATTTAAATTAGTTAAAAATTGGTTAATCAATTTTTACTTCCTTGCACATAGTAAAGGAAATATTGTAATCGCGAAAAATTTCGGTTTTCAGGTTTCAACGGAAATATCCATTTTGACGGTAAACCGTAGAAAGTTGAAACTTTGTATTTAGGACTGCTGGAAATTATGTAATGACCAAAAAGGGAGGTGCATATCTAAATGTTATAACATTTAGATATGCACCTCCCTTTTTGGTTATTACATAATTTCCAGAAGTGGTAGTTTACTTGAAGCCTATAATAGATTTTAATTAAAAACTATTTTAAAATATCCAAAACTTTTCAAATTTGGTATATAAAACTTTTATGTCAATGGGAATAAAATAGTAAATTTTGGTTAAAATAGGCTAACCGGAAGTGATATATTACCTGAAGTTGTTAACAGTTTTTCTTGAATAAAATAGTTTTACCGGTTTCAGAATATTTTTCCATTGTTTACATGTACAAAATTAGGCTGGTAACTAAGTAATAACTGTATCTGTATGGTAATATTATTACCATACTGACTTGTCAACAACGGTCTACAAAATCAAAATAAAATAAAATGAAAATATAATGCTCTTCATATTAATACATACAGATAACGTTAGCCTATCGTTCTAAATATGGTCTACTTTATTCTAAAGTAATAAACATGTGGAAGAAGGCTCATAATTTGAATATTTGTCATATTGACATATGTCAAAATAATTATTCTGTTAACCATAGCAATCTGAAAGTAGCATTAATGAGAGAATTTCAAAAAATGGTATTTATCAATAATGTCTTAATTTTCTGAAACCGATAAACTATTGAACAAACCACGGATGTTATTAATCATAACAAGCCTTAGATGTCTTAAAATCCGAGCTCGTAGAGCGAGGATTTCAAACCGGCATCTTCGGCAGTTATGATATACATAACATTCCTAGATATGTTAATAGCTATTATTTTGATTTTAGAAATAAATGCTTTAAATAATAGTTTTAGAGAATTAAATTCTGCGTCTAGCACATCAAGTATTATTAAATTAGCCCTTTGTATAAGCGAGATATGTAAATTTAAAAATTATATACTTTTTGGTTTTTGTAATAAAGCTTGCTATGGATTAGGACAAAAAAGTACAAAAAAGTAAAAAAAATAATGTTAATGTCAAATTACGTCAAATACGTGCAATTTTATAATTGGGTCTATATTTCATGTTGGTTTTGCGTACAAGGAAGTCGTGTGGTGTCCACATCAGATTTTTTAAAGTAGGTATCGTTGGGAGTGTAAATATAGTATTATCGAATCATGATTTATAATTTAACAAATCTGACAGTTTTAAAGTCGTTGAAAAAATGGCGAAGTGTATTAGTTTTGAAGAGAACATAATCCTGTAAAACACAATTTATTTATTAAAATTATATATTTTTTCTTCAAGCATAGAAGATGTTCATTGTCTTACGAGTATAAAAATGTTGTTCATTATTGTACTAGAAAAAAAAAGTTATCTTCTTAGTCCACCGCTGGCGGCGGCAGTCGCCACAGCAACACATATCATATTAAAAACTATTATTTGATAGTTGTATCGTTTGTACAGTGTTCAAAAAATTCCTAAACCGGCCATGAACAGAGAAACGTATATTTGATCATTATTCAATTCAAAAGTCAAGATGTCAAAATTGATCTTGAAATGTAATTTTAAGGAGAAAAGACTGTAAAGAAGGATACAATATATTAACATCCGCCGTTTTCTAATTTGTTTCAATTTTTAAAATAAGATTCAAGAAGAAAAGCTTTGATATCTTCAGATAACATCTTTGACAATATCTCATGTCAAATTGACATTTAATTAAACATTTTTAAATTGACATACGTTTCTTTGTTCATAGCCTACTCCGAGTTAGGAATTTTTTTGAACATATGGGTGCTATTCACAGCTGTATACTAAGCGTTACTAAGAAAACTGTATTAGGAATTACTAAAAAATCTATTCACAGGTCTTTACTAGGCAATACTAAGCGTTACTAAGTTTCGTGTTTAGTACCCAAATCTAAAACAAGCTAGTACCGTGTTTAACATGGATGAACGCGCAGTTCAAATTGTGAGACGTGCGCGATATTTTCGAAATTTACAAAATAAGCGGATAGAAGTGTATCGACAAAACACGGACCCGTTTACCGAATTCACAGAAAGCGAATTTAAAAGAAGTTACAAACTGTCCAAAAAGAATAGTGGAGAGTAAAGATTTTGAGGAACCTGCAGTTATGCATGTACACGACATACAGGCTAGAAATATTATAAGCTGTTTCGATTGCACTTCAATCAATGCTATTTTAATTAATTTAAATTCAGTTAGTTAACAATTTTTATTGGTTTTTAAGTTAGTATACAAAAACTTATATTAATCCCTACATTTCATATTTAGTTACTAATCTACTAGTAAATAGGAACAGGTACCTAATAAAAGAATTGTAGTTATATATGAATAACGATATTTTAATTTCTCAGTAATTTTTAAAATTAAATATTTCCTCTTCATATTCCGTCATTGAATATCTTGTTTTTATTTCTTTCCATGACACATGCAATTCAGTAATAATTTCAGAATTAGGGTCTTGTCGGTGTGGGTGGATAAATTATCACACTCAGTTTCAAATAAACTGCATACCAATATTTTTTTTATATATTTTACAATAATATTAATAGTGAATAATACATATTTGCGATAGATTAAATATTTACCCAGTGAGAGGATTTAAAACAAGCACAGCTTCTTTTTCTACTGTCTCTACTTCAACTTTGTTCTCAACTTCCAAAATTAATTCTCCCTGTACATAGAAAAATAATTAGATTAAAATTTAAAGTACACAAACATAAATTAATTAAATAATACTTGCCGTTTTTGCCATTGCAGCATTGGAATCAAATTTATATTGATTCTTTTACACTTCATTCGTATGACAAATTTTATAATAAAACTTCTCTTAAAATTTTATTGAAATGTCAGAGTATGTCATTTGGTGTTTGACGTATTGTAATGTAACTATGACTACTAGAGATATTTGCGATGTTGTCAACTATGTTTTTCGCTATACCTTGTTCCATTTAAGCCATTCAGTATCGCGTAGCATAGGGAATAGTTTTGACCTCTCTGATTGGCTGAAATTAGAGACAAGAAACAATTTTACCCAATGTAATTTCGGCTACTTCAGATTTGCGCTGTTGCCAGTGCCATCTACTGAATGGCTTAAATGAAACAGAGCATAGTCACATGAACTTACTAAAACATGCTATTACAGTGAATTTATTTTAACGTGCAACATATGATCAATCACTTCCATGGTTACATACTACTGTCAAAAAATGACAGCAATGTAATATTTGTCCATTTTAAAATGCAACATACGAAAATTTGTAGTTATGTATTATCAACACTAATTTCCAACAAATTAGCCTACATACTATTAACAAAAAAATCATAACTTTAATGTAGCACAACTTTGATTTACAAAAATTCATAATTTTAATGTAGGTAATAAATGTTGAAAAACACCTCCATTCACACTGAGGCAATATCCTAGTCACTCGTAGAAAGAATTGATACCATTTGTAATGTGTTCTGGAGATATCTCCTACGCTGCAATACTATTTATAATGTTGCATTTTAAAATGGACAAATATTACATTGCTGTCATTTTTTGACAGTAGTGTGTAACCATGGAAGTGATAAACCATATGTTGCATTTTAAAATAAATTCTCTGTATAGAGCTCTGAATAGGCAGTGTATTAAATTTTGTTTTAGCACTAATACATGTATTAACTAAAACAGCCTAGTATACAATTTTAGTATCGAGCTGTGAATAGCACCCACAATTTAGCAGTAGTGTACACGGCAAGCGTTAGCTGAAATTGCAAATTGTACAATTAAAAAAATTCCAATAAAATGTCAAATAAATTCTTTGAAACACTTGAAGAAAAAATAGTACATGTCATATGTCGGAGTAGAACGTCATTTTAGTGTTTTACCCAGCTTGTCTGGCCTCGGCTAGCGCCTCGGCCGCAATAGCTGGGTTCAACATAAAAAGATCACTTTCTACTCCTAATGACATAATATACTATTTATGTATAATAATAAATTTTAAAGCTAACATAACTTCTAATTAAATATTGTCAAAATGTCAAAATTAATATTTATATTTGACCAAAGTTCCTAATACATATTTATGTAAAATGTTAAATTATTTTACTTCCCTTTTTTGTATTATTTGTGGAATTCTATCAATAAATCAGATTATATAATATAAAAACTAGATAGTATCCACCTACAATGAAAAACGCATTGAGCCTTTTTTATACTAAAAAAATAGATATTAAATCAGCATTTCAGACTTCTTGTTTGAAAAAAAAAAACTTGAAATGGGAAATAGTGGGCGATTAAAAACTAGTTCTAATAAAAGAAAAAACAATGGTGTGAAGCATCGTTGATATCTTAACCAGTTTTCAAATCATACTAGCGACCTTTTTGAGCATAGGAAAGAAATTATTGCACGTGCTTCATTGAAAATTTTAATTTAGCCATGCCGTGGCCGCGTGCCTGAGTGTCACGTCGCGTATTTGGAAAACCGGGTTCGATACTGACCGACGAAATATTTTGAATATTAAATGGCACAAAATTGATCCCTGTACTGCACTCCCCACGCCAGCAATGAGTACCCGTAAGGTGACGCCTGGTAAGCGCCCGCACGGTGCAAATACTTCATCATTACCGATATCTGTACAAAGCAGATTGGCACACCCAGCAATGGGTAATAAGCCGTGATGATATATTTTAGTATATTAAGTATTAAGATCGGTAATTCCTTAACGTTCGTGATGTTTATACTATTTTTTGTACGATTGACGCACAAAATTTAAAAGAAACATAAGATTTGGAATTATTTTGAAATGTTAAAAAAAATATTTGTCATTTTTAAAGTAAGCGTTGATTTTTGTTTTTATTTATTTACCGTCTCGCTCCTGAACGGTAAGTGAGTCACATCACTTACCGTTCAGTAATTTGTAAATAAGAACTATACTCTATCCGTTTTAACTATAGAGTGGTGCGAAGATAGCAGCAGTTTTATCTTATTGTTTGATTGAATAATATCGGGGTATTATCCAATTAAAGAACAGGAACAAACTGCTCCTATGTTCCCACCCAGTGACGTAACAATACAACCATGGGCTAGTGATGCACGACGAGGCGAGAGTACTCTCGCATCTCGTCTCGTTGCATTAAGCGAGACGAAGACGAGGACGAGAGCGAGATTGCAGTTTAAAATTCGAGGCGAGATCGATATAACTGCGAGAAGCGAGAAATCTCGCGAGTCTCGCGAGAATCTCGCAATAAAAAGTATTTGTAACTGTAATATATGTTATTTAAAATTCTATTTAAATCTATTGTCTGATCGAAGTAACATAATCGATCAGTTGTTTTTGTTTTTTTGTTCATATGTCAAATATAACAAACTGTCAAAAAATAGTATTAGTTCGTATTATATAAAATAAAAATTTAAAGCTACGTTATTAGTTATAATTATAATGAAATACATAACAGTAACTTTATAGCTTTGATTCATAAATTCAATGAAAAATGCACCGTACAAGGAGTAGAGTCAACACTAATTCATGCATAGAATACGTAAATGTGAAAATTATATGAATTCACAATATTTTTTGAGTCTATTTAGAGTTGATTAGTATCGGTCTCTGAGCGAGAAAATGCAAAATTAAAGACAAAATCGGTATTGCATCCAATAGAACTAGTTTTCTCTAATATTTCAGCCCCTAATACATCCCAGTTAAAACCACAGTTAATAAAATTGGTCACCCCTGAAAATTAAAAGGATGTTATATTAAGCGGCGATGGGAGTCAACAGGGAGAGAAGCGGAGTGATTGGTTGCCAGCTGGTTACCAGTGTAGCGGTTATTTATGACTTAATCTTACTTAAATAGTGGCATATATTTAATAAAAAAAGTGTAAGTACTTTTATTTACAAAAAATATATTTTTAATGTTTCATTCGTTTTACTGATGACAGAATGTGTTCGTATTGAAATACTTCAGAGATCACATTTTGATGATAAACTGAATATTTTAGAGGTAAATTAAATTATTTACTAACTTATCACATTTTTTGGTGACCCTAAATGAATAAACATTATGTCCGTATTGAAATAAGTTGGTGACCAGAATTTAGTGTTTCGTCTCTTTATTATAATTCTACAACTGCAAATACATGGAAGACGGTGCTATTGGTGCGAACTTGTCTCTTGTAGTTAAATAATTCCGTAAATACGTAGTGCGCAAGCGCTTATTTTTATTGCGAGACTTTCGTGCGAGAACGAGATGACACCCAAAGAAATGTGCGAGAACGAAAGCGAGAACGAGATGACACCCAAAAAAATGTGCGAGAACGAGAGCGAGATCGAGATTACAGATCCGAAAACGAGACGAGATCGATATTTTATATTTATCGTCTCGTCTCGCCTTGCATATGCATCACTACCATGGGCCTGTGTTCCCGAGACAATCCGGGCCCCTATGTATATAAGAAAATAGTTTTACTGATCCCATAATAGGACACTTTAAAAAAATACTTTTTTAAATAAAATTAATTAAAAAACAAAAAATATTACAAAAAATAAACATGAAACCAAGACAATATTGTACATTTATATCAACAGCATTTACTGATTTCTTTTTTTTTTCAAAAGTTGATATTAGCCTTTTCGGCTTACGCGGTGTCAGAAGCTGAAGAGTTTATATGTTAGATACATCTATTGTTCTGGCAATTTCGTATTCTATTAAAATAATAGATGTCTGATAATGATCGTTGTTACCCTGTAATATCCCTTCAAATTTATTTTACTAATTTTTATTTGAAAATGATCTTTCTGCTGAAAGATGTAAGGTCATTTAATATATTTGGAACATGTGGCTCTATTAAAGTAAAAATATTTTATGACGTGCGTGCCGGGCCTCTTGAGGCACCGGGCCTGTCTTCCGCGGAACACGCCAGTAGTTACGCCACTGTTCCCACCGTTCTACGAGGTGTGATCAAAAAGTACGGTGGATACTTTTATTACAAACAAAATAATAAGCTTACATCAAGTTTGAACTAATCTCCTTCAAAGTACTCTCCTTGGCTAGCGATATACTTATCCCAACGTTGATTCCATGTTTGGAAGCATTTCTGGAAGGCTTCTTTCGGAAGGGCCTTCAGCTGCTCCGTCGTAACCTTTTCAATGTCGGGAATGGTGTCAAAACGTTTTCCTTTTAGCACGATTTTTATTTTTGGGAAGAGCCAGAAGTCGCATGGTGCTAAATCCGGAGAGTAAGGCGGATGTGGACAGATCGGAACCTTTTTTTCGGCTAAGAACTCGCGAATCAGAAGCGAGGTGTGGCACGGCGCGTTGTCGTGATGAAGGAGGAAGCCATTGGCCCATTTTTCTGGTCTCTTTCTCCGTATATCGTTTCGCAAACTTTGCAGTACGCCCTTGTAATATTCGGAGTTTACTGTTGTTCCTCTTGGAACGAACTCTGATCGCACTATGCCCTCATTATCGAAAAAAACAATGAGCAAGACCTTGATGTTCGACTTTGACTGGCGTGCCTTCTTAGGGCGTGGAGAGCCACTTGTTTTCCATTGGGAACTTTCATCTCCAGTTATGATTTTGGCCATGAAGTCCGGATCTGCATCAAGACGATCCTTCAATTCCGTGCAAACTGACACACGATTTTCCTTCTGTTCGTCAGTCAAAAGTCTAGGAACAAATTTCGCACTCACTCGTCTCATTTGTAAATTATCGGTTAAAATGCTTTGCACGGACCCATACGAGATGTTCATTTCTTCTGTAAGCTCTCGAATAGTCAATCGCCTGTTTGAACGAACTAATTTTGCCACTTTTTGCACGTTTTCGTCTGTTTTTGAGGTCGAAGGACGTCCCGACCGTTGCTCGTCTTCAACCGACTCATTTCCGCTTTTAAATCGCTCATACCACTTGTAAAGAGTCTTCAGAGTCACCACATTATCCCCATAAACTGATTTTAACATTTCATGAGCTCCTTTGGCACTTTTTTGCAACTTAAAACAAAACTTAATGTTAACGCGTTGTTCGAAATCCATGATGCGCGACAGACACGTTAAACACGACCTCACTCTTCCTTCTCTAGAAGCCGATTGACAAGTCAAATCATGTTCAAATTTGACACTGACTATCTCAACTATTCATGCTAACAGGCTTATAACCCCAAAAAGATGTAGCGTAAGCAGATGCTGCTATAAAAATTCATTCACCGTATTTTTTGATCACACCTCGTATAGTTAATACGGATGGAGTGTACTGTCTTGGAAACACTATCGGTAAATATAAAAAATAACCCGATCTTGCAAAAATATTTATTTATTTAATTTTTTGTATTATTTACGGAATTCTTTCAATAAATCTGATGATATTCAGTAAAAACTATAGGTAGTACAGAGTGATCAAAACCATTTGATAGTCACGTGACCTGAGTAGTTCTCAATATTTTACTCCGCGAAAACAAGTATACTATTATTCACGAAAGATGACTATTCAAGGTCATTTGTTCGAAGAAAGAATAGACATCACTTTACAGCAGTAGCTTAGCAACATTTTGTATTAGTAAGAGAAAGATTATTTGATCTATGTCTATTTAATTTATGTGGTGTGACAGATATACGCAAATAATGGCATTACTTTCTAACACACTATAAATAATAATCACGTATGTCGTAGAATTACAGATACCTAATTATCTACAACACTGCCCTCTGTGCTAATACTTACCCAGTGGCGTTGCCGTTTAAATCAAATTATTATTCCTTGGTTTATAGTAAAGTCTATGTTTTTGAATTTTGTAAAAACATAAGTGAAGAACATATATCTTTCAGAAAGGCAGTATTTAGAAAGAAATATAATGTTCAAACAAATTAATCTCATTTTCTCAGTTCAAATGTGTCCATAAATATTTAATGTTACACGCCTATGCATACGAAATGCAATGAAGTATCTGCAAGTAATATTATATCAGATGGCTTACAAATGGCCTTGAATAGTCATCTTTTGTGAATAATAGTTTATTAGCAGTTGCATGCAATTCATATGCGTGTATTGTTCTGTCAATCTGTCAAATATTTTTTTCAAGTATACGTTCTTTGTTTCATTTTACCGTCTATATTTCTTGCGCTTCATAATTACATTATCGACAACAGTCTTTTTCAATACTCTTATTAGTGTATTTCGTTATTCGCTTGGTGAGTTGCAAAAATAATTTTAATAGATTAATTATAGAATCTTTTTACCTCCCGCTACTCTTGGTAAGGGAGGTATAGGGGTCGTGCTAAAAATCGCATATCGAGATTTTGCTAAATGATCACGTTTTAAGGTCCCTAGAATCCAATTTTAACATTTTCACGATGATGTCTGTGTGTATGTGTGGATCTTCTACTCCAACTCAAATACTCCTACTATCATTCAGAAAATTTTGAAACCTTGTATTTCGAACTTTTTCTATAATGGAAAGAGCCCATTAGATTTTAGTGAATGTAAACCCACTCTGTAATTGGGATTTAATACTATTGAGGGGCTTAGATTAGACTACCTATATGTTAGGAAATAAACTGTCAAAATTACAGTAAAATTCGTTAATCCAAAAATTAGGATTAACTTAATCTTTTTTGTGACTCGGGCTTTAAATGGCGGGAGGTATTGTGTTGGCCACACCAGATTTTTAGGTTAAGTTACCACCCGAAATGGATTTAACGGACACACGTTTATTGTCGAAGCGTATTTTCGATCAGGAGTACGCAACGGAAATAATAAATGGGTATATTCGTATGAAAGTTGCAATTTCAAGAACATTAAAATTACTAAAATAAAAATTCTTCATAATAACTCGTAAGCCCATGAACATAGATACTAAACTTTTCTTCCTAAAAGTCTAGTTTTGATGTCATTAAGGAAAGTTGCGGGTCACGTGATTATCAGATGGTTTTGATCACTCTGTACAATAAAATACGCATTGAGCCTTTTTTTGTACTAAAAGATTAACTGTTATATCCGCAATTTCAGTCGCACGTTTGCAAAAAAAACTTGAATTGGAAAATAGTGTGCGATTAAAAACTAGTTTGTAGTAGAGTGTTTTAGTTGTATGCATTGGTCACCACGCGTAAACTATTATTCACGAAAGATGACTATTCAAGGTCATTTGTGAGCCGTCTGATATAATATTACTTGCAGATAATTTCATTACATTTCGTTTGCATAGGCGTGCAACATGAAATATTGATGGAAACATTTTAACTGAAAAAATGAGAGTAATTTATTTAAAAATTATGTTTCTTTGTAAATAATGCCTTTCTGAAAGATTTATGTTCTTCACTTATGTTTTTGCACAATGGAAAAACATGACTTAACTTATAAACCAAAGAATAATAATTTGATTTAAACGTCAACGCCACTGGGTAAATATTGGCACAGAGGGCAGTGTAGTAAATAATTAGGTATCTGTAATTCTACGACATACGTCATTATTATTTATAGTGTGTTAGAAAGTAATGCCACTATTTACGTGTATCTTTCACACCACATAAATTAAATAGACATAGGTCAAATAATCTTTCTCTTTCTAATACAAAATGTTGCTAAGCTACTGCTATAAAGTGATGTGTATTCTTTCTTCGAACAAATGACCTTGAATAGTCATCTTTCGTGAATAATAGTATAGAAGATAATTTTTATATTACCCTCTCGACGAAAAGTTTGTTGGTTCCTGGTTCCTTAGATTCGCGACCAGACACTCAGGCACATTGACACAAGACCCCGTGCTACTACTTCCAAGTACTTCATTTTTATTGTTTCATTTCCTATATTGTATAGAGTTCATTCATACTTCCAGAACATGCTTTATTTTAGAAGTTCACCTTCGCTCTTCGGAAATCCTTGATTCTAAATATTTGTTTTATTTTCTTCCGACGTATATTTATGTTCAATTACCTGTCTTGAGAATCTTTTGTGTGTTTCCCCGACGGGATAGGATTAAAGAATTTCAGTTTTTTGTAACAGTTTATGAATTGTTTTTGAAGACGTATGTAGTTTCGCCTTCTAAAAAATTAATTATATAAATTAGTGTATATATAAAACAGTAAATGACGTATTAGGCGTTTTCGTAAAGTCAGTCGGAGCTATCCGACAGATCTGTTCGATGACGTCACAGATATAACAGATAACAGATATTGACTACGTTTATCTCGACGTTTGAAGCCGCTTGAATTTTATAAATCCCTTTTCAATCTTCGAAATAAACGATCAAGATTAATATTTGAAGCCGCTTGAAAATGTCAAGTCAAGCCTATAAAATAACAGGCTTGGACTTACGAAGCGGCTTGACTTCTGTCGAAATTCACAGTGAAGCTTCAAATAATGTAACTACGCATGCGCACATCCGTAATATGTTGCAGTGGTACTAAATTCATATCATTTGTTGGTTGTTTGCATGTTACCTCATTTTATAAAAGTCGCGACATAAAACTTAGTAAAATTGTCGAAAAGCGAAATATTTAGAGTGATGAAAAAATAAATGTTTTTTTAATGTTTTTGGAAAAGAAAACAAATAACAACATGACAATTTTTAGATTTTGGGGTTATATATTCAGTATGAAATTACATCATATACCTCTCCCTGTCTGTCTGTATAATCGAGTATTTAACTATCTTTTTTTAGTCGATACGAATTTAAAGAAGATTGAAAATAACTCAATCCTATTTTCAATCCGCTGAGATAAACCAATCGGATTTTTCGAGTCATAATATTCTTGCAGCCGCTTGAATAATCGAGATAAACGTAGTCATTGACGTTATAAAAGAAGTTTAACTTGTTAAAATGGATAAGAAAATAGCATTTATTACTGCAGTTGTACATAATTTTGTATACGACGACTCAAATGACATTGAAGGGCCACTTGAATAATTTGTTTAGATTATTTCTATCAGAAATTGTTTCATGTGGTCATTTATTTGTTCGAAACAACACACAAAGTGCGAACTGCCATATTTTCTTCAGAACTTGCTATAGTGCTGCAATGTTTATAATCAGAAACATTTAATAAATACATTTTCTGAAACACAAATGTTTACAATTTGAAATTTGCACGCGCAATCTGTAGATATATAAATTCATTATTACATATTCTATAGAAATAATTGCGTAAGCTTCCACAGTCAGAGTCATGAAAAATATTCGTTTTCCGGGAATGGACTGTCATATTTTGAGTCAGAGCTCAACGTTTCGCCCGCAGTCGTATGGGGCATCTTCAGGAGCAAGGGGGATAGTACTGTCTTAAACAAGGTTACCCGACGTGCCAACCACGCTAGAGGCCGAGTTTAAGTAACAAGAGGGGGAGACTCAGTTTACACGTCGGGTAACCTTGTAAACTGAGTCTCCCCCTCTTGTTACTTAAACTCGGCCTCAACAACTCAAAATAAAATTGTAAATTGTATCACTTTCTCTAAATGTCTAAATTGATTCGGTAATCAAAAATGCCAATGTACCCGTTAGAGGCGCTGGCGCTTAAAACGTGCACATCGCATATTTGTTAATTTGTATTCATTATCACCCTGTATAAATATACTCTTATATACTATGTATTATTTCTCCCTATATTAGCTGTATTCTTTTTGTCCAAATTGTAACTCAGCTCAATACATAACTGAGTTGAGATGAAGTAAGTTGTGATGTGTGCAAAAAGAACAAGTTTAATTCCATTTTATCACTTCCTTCTTTACCGATAATATTTGCTGGAACAGCTGTAAAAATTATTGACTTATTTTCTGAACCATAATACTGTTTATACACGAAAAATGGATAATGTTGAAAATATATTACTTTAAGTATATCCGTATATGTGAGAATATAATCGTCAGTCACGTGACATGTTTTCCGCCAATCAACATTCAGAATCTCCCTAGTTACATGTCTATCAAAGCGATGATAAAAAACAAAGAAATTATCACCTTATTTATATTCGTTACTATGGGTTTTTTTTCTTTATTTACAACATTAACAGTTAATTTTCAGTATAAAAATGTGCGGTAATCGGTTTTGAAATCAACAACGATAAAAATAACAATGGCAATTGTAAAATTAACCATGTTGTAAAGCAATATATGAAAAGTTAGGTTACCAGCTCGGGATATGATTAATAATCGACGATATTGCTCGTGAAACCGAAGCAGCACATCTGCTCCTCGATTTCACTCAAGAATATCATCGATGATAATCATATCACTTGTTATATTAATGTGCAATTATTTACTCCCCTGATTATTTTAGAGCAAAATACTTCATCTGAATATGCTATTGTTTTTAATTTTTCTATTTCCGAAACCATAAAAATCGAAAACAATAATAACATTTTTGCAAAAATCATTGGTGCCACAGAATAAAAATTTTAACAAAAGCGCAAATATCAGCCACAGATTCTTGACGTTTAAACTTATTTTCAAAACGAGGAAAATGAAACACCTTTATTGTAATTGATGACAATAATGGAATTGTTGATTACAACAATGTAATTTGACGAGAACGAAATTTAAGATTTCTTTATGAAGTGACTATGAATACGACCCTTAACTTATTTAAATTAAAAGACATAAAATGTATTGGGAAAAAAGATTTTTATTTTACCATCACAAACATATGAATCTATAATATAAATTTTTTATTTTTTTCCATGGCATCAATGATTTTTGCAAAAATGTTATTATTATTTTCGACTATTTTTACGGTTCCGGAAATTGAAAAATTATAAGCAATATCATATTCGGATGCAGTATTTTTTTTCTGTATCGAAAACTCAAATACAATTTTGCTCTAAAATAATTAGGGGAGCAAATAACTGCACATTAAGATTTTACTATTGAAACCCCTATGCTGCGTCTTCCAAGTCACCACCCTGTATATACATATATATATATATATATATATATATATATATATATATATATATATATATATATATATAAGTGATTTGAAATGAGCTGAGATTTTATCCAAAAAGAATACAGCTATTGTATAATATCAATATCTTTATTTATTTATTTATTTATTTATTGATTTATTTATATTGTTACACATAACATCCTTTTCCTTAGAGAAACATATCCAATAACTAATGCACCTGATTTTTGTATTTTAAATGTGCATCTAACAAAAACTAGGTTAAAATATATAGAAACCAGTATTTTCTTACATATAATACAGTTGTCCTTATTATATTATATATTGTACATATAATTTATACATATGTTAAGCGTATTCTCGTTAATAAATGCATATGTAATTGCGTATGAAAGTGAAAACACACAACAGTGAATTAAAAATAAAATTCACTTCTGTAAAAAGATTACACGTATACAAAGTTATTGTAAATACTATTTATAGTAATCAGCGTAAGATAATAAATAGTTATTACTGTGTTTAATTAACAATTACTGGTGTTTAAATACTTCAAACAACAATAATAGAAACACATTGTATGTCTTCATAAATTAAATCATATTAATATGTTGTAAATAAAAATAAATAAAACTATTTGTGCTTTATTAAGTTAAAAATTGGATATAGCCAATCTGAGACAGTTATATAAAAAATTCTTTAGTTTTACACTGTTGTTTAAATTTAAACCAAATATTCAGCGAATATATAAAAAAATGTCTAGAATTTACAAAACGAGTCACATATACTATACTTTTTTACGACTGCAAATTAACACAGAAGAAATACAGAAACACACTTTTTTAGTCCAGTAAACGGAGGCCTAAAAAGGGGATGTACCCTATGAAAGATCGGGTAGTTCTAAATTTTCATATGTTGTATAAGATGGTTGGATAGTGAAAAATCTAAATTTCCACAATCCCTTCCCCTCGCTCCCGCCGCAACCTTGTAAAAACCGCCGAATATCAGCACTTTTTACCTCCCGCTACCACCCATGGTAAGGGAGGTATAGGGATCGTGCTAAAAATCGCCAATCGAGATTTTGATAAATGACCATGTTTTAAGGTCCCTAGAATCCGATTTTAACATTTTCACAATGGTGTGTGTGTGTTTGTGTGTGTGTGTTTGTGTGTGTGTGTGTGTTTGTGTGTGTGTGTGTGTTTGTGTGTGTGTCAGTGTGTGTGTGTGTCAGTGTGTGTGTGTCAGTGTGTGTGTCAGTGTGTGTGTGTCAGTGTGTGTGTGTCAGTGTGTGTGTGACAGTGTGTGTGTTTGTCAGTGTGTGTCAGTGTGTGTGTGTCAGTGTGTGTGTCAGTGTGTGTGTCAGTGTGTGTGTGTGTCAGTGTGTGTGTCAGTGTATGTGTGTGTCAGTGTATGTGTGTGTCAGTTTGTGTGTGTCAGTGTGTGTGTCAGTGTGTGTGTGTGTGTGTGTCAGAGTGTGTGTGTGTGTGTCAGAGTGTGTGTGTGTGTGTGTCAGAGTGTGTGTGTGTGTGTGTCAGAGTGTGTGTGTGTCAGAGAGTGTGTGTGTGTGTGTGTGTCAGAGTGTGTGTGTGTGTATGTGTGTGTCAGAGTGTGTGTGTGTGTGTGTGTGTGTGTGTGTATAACAAAATTTTCGTCTACAATAACTCTAATCCTACAATTCCAAAAATTATAATTCTTTCGTATTTCTCTTCGTTGCATCCATATGAAGAGCTGATTAGATTTTGGTTATAATTGGTCAACCGGAAGTACCCTCATTTGAACATTTTAACAGTTGTTCTTGAAAAAGTGATGTTAAATATCATTTTTTCACATTTAATGTTATTATAAATATTAAAGAACATTGTATTCTCTATACGATTTGACTACATTTTATACTTCATATCAAATGGATATCTTTTTGCTTAAAACTTTCTGTATGGAATTTGTATAAAATACATACACCTGTCGAAAGGTAATGTACATACAAGAAATTTAGAATCTTTTGGAAGGAACTTTCTGTATGGATTTTATAGAAAATACATAGGCATTTACGAACATTCTACCGGTAGATACCGCATCTACCGACTGTGTTCGAAAACACGAGTGGTAAAAAGTTACCGTGTTCAAAAATTGTACAATATCTACCAGATCCATCTACCGGATTTATGATGAATCTAATCTCAAAAAAAGATAGTGATGCAAAGCGACGTGCACGCGTTAAAAGTGGAAATGTGGTTAAAGTATGACTGCTCAGTTTGTTAACTACATCAAATTTCTAACTTGTTTCAAATTTTCAATTTTTTTTATAGGTTATGGATCTACCCTGTTTACCACTTGTTTCTTAAAATATCGATTCCGGAAGCTATAACATGATAAACAGCTGTTTACCGGTAACGTTCACCGGTAGAATTTTCGTAAATATCTCATATAACTGACAGAAGGTAATGTGCTGGCCACATCAGATTTTTTTAGTTTAGTTATTCATTTTAGTAGTAATTAATGATGATTAACGATGTAATTAATAACAATTTCTACTTGTTTGGTTTAATTGTACTATTTATTTTTACCTCTCGCTAAGAGAGTTATTGTATTCATGCTAAAAATCGCATATCCAGATTTTACTGAATAAGCACGTTTTAAGGTCCCTAGAATCCGATTATAACATCTTTACGATGATGTCCGTGTGTGTGTGTGTGTGTGTGTGTGTGTGTGTGTGTGTGTGTGTCTGTGTGTGTGTGTGTGTGTGTGTGTGTGTGTGTGTATGTGTGTGCGTGCCTGCGTGCGTGCGTGCGTGCGTGTGTGTGTGTGTGTGTGTGTGTGTGTGTGTGTGTGTGTGTGTGTGTGTGTGTGTGTGTGTGGATGTTGGATTCACGATTACTCAAATACTATAAGACTTAAGACATTTTTAACTACGGATTCCTCAATCTAACAATAATGGGAAGAGTTGATTAAGTTTTGGTAACAATTGGACAACCGGAAGTAGTTACAAGAAAAAAATCATCTAAATATTATTTATCGAAAATTTATGTAAATATTTATATTTAAGAACGTTAAATTCTTTATTCAATAAATATAAATTCATTATTATATCTTCTATAGATTTAGAGATAAAGAAATGCATATAAAATAATTTGATGTAAAAATTCTCAGATCAAACTACTTCAAGGCAAGAAATTCAAATGTTTGTAATTGACACATAAATGTCACTGTCAAAAATATTTGTAGGCCACTGTCAAAAATATTTGTACATTATTATGAAGATTATGAAAATAAAAAAAAATCAACAACGCAAAAGAATATACGTAAAAAAGAATATAAAAGGAATTTGCGAAAAAATGACGAATATAAAGGAAAAGAAAAGAAAAAGAAAGTAGAAAAAGAAAATTTCAGGATATTGAATATAAAGAAAATGTATGTATTGTACATAATTTATATTAAAATATCCCATAGATTTTTCAAATATATGTGAGAATTATTTTGTAGTGAGACATGGATATATGTATTTGTATTTAAAAATATTTTTCGTTTTATGCGTACAACCAGGTAAAATATCTTTTTTATTTATTTATTTTTTAAATTTCAATTGTCTGCAAATCCAGCATGCATAAAATTAGAGGCATATGAGAGTAAAATTATATTAATTTTAATATTGTTTATACAACAAAATGTTTAATTTTTTACAATGTTTGTATACTTTTTGACTTTTTGCTGTACATTTAATTCTGTCATGCAGTACTATTTTTATGAGTATTACTATAATGTTTTGCAAGATGGTATAATTTTATTAAGTGAATAGTAATAAAATTCAGTACTTTCACTTTTTAAAACCTAATTTTAATGAAAGCAATACAAATACTTAGAATAAACAAATAAATACGTATATTTTTGCTGCTAACAATTGTTACTATACAGATCTTAGATTTTGAAGATATTTAATTATTTTTATTTTTTATTTTTTGAGGTAGGTACCAAAGAAATTATATTTAATATTACTCTTTATTAAATCTCAGACAAAACGTCAAAATATTTCCTTAAACAAAGAAGGTACAAGTGCCATGGCAAACTGATAATGCATTAAAGTTTCATGATTTTGAAAAATTAATAATTATACTGTATTTTGTTTAAGAAATTAGTGTAGTATGGCATGGAGTCAATATTTTCCGGCTTGTAATTGGTGCAAATGTAAGACAGTTTTAAACTGTCCCAATATGCAAGTAGTAAGTATTGTAACTTTTTTCTGCATTTGTGTACAATAAATGAGGCTAGCTAAATGTTCATATAAATAACAATGAATTCTCTCTAAATCAACCTCTCTGTAATTTGAATTTTCAATTGTTTTTTCTTCTTTTTGTAAAATGAAAAATAAATGTCAAATATCATTCACAAATAATGTCAATTTTACTTTTAATCAAAAAAGAAAATAAAAAAAAAATAATTGTTTGTATCCTTACCAACATGTACCTACTATAAATAACTACCCGATACTCCTATTGTTTTTAGTCTAATTCTCAGAATTAGAACCACAAGGTGTCACTTAGTGTGGATACATCATAAATTCATTTTTTTTTTCATTTTTATTTATTCCCGACAGTCAGATACATAAATCTTTAATAAATAAAAACTAATCCATAATGTATTTTACAAAAATTCCATTTTTGTTTTCATAATCTTATAATTTATAATATACATATAATCTTTGTTTTCGTTTCTTATCCATATATTCAATGTAATTTAATAGATATGTATGTATAAAATAAGAAAATCGTAAAATTTTACCTCCCGCTGCCCTTGGTAAGGGATGTATAGGGATCGTGCTAAAAATCGGATATAAAGATATTGATAAATGAGCACGTTTTAAGGTCCCTAGAATCCAATTTTAACATTTTTACGATAATGTGTGTGTGTATGTGCGTGTGTGTGTATGTGCGTGTGTGTGTATGTGCGTGTGTGTGTATGTGCGTGTGTGTGTATGTGCGTGTGTGTGTATGTGCGTGTGTGTATGTACGTGTGTGTGTATGTGCGTGTGTGTATGTGCGTGCGTGTGTGTGTACGTGCGTGTGTGTGTATGTGCGGGGGTGTATGCGCGTGTGTGAGTATGTGCGTGTGTGTGTGGGTGTGCGCGTGCGTGCGTCTGTGTGTGTGTGTATCCTCCATTCTAACTCAAATAATATTATTCAGAAAATTTTGAAACCTTATATTTCTACCTTATTCTAATATAGGAAAAAGCCATTAGATTTTGGTGTATATCAGATAATCGGAAATGGTACTTTACTTGAAGCTCAAAATAATTTTTGGAATGGTGCTATTGGAGTTATGCGATCCAAAAAAATCGTCACACACACACACACACGTGCTTATTCATTAAAAACTCATCATCGAATTTTTTGACCAAAGACAATACCTTCCTTACCTAAAGGTGACGGAAGGTAAAAATTAACACTCATTCATTTTTTCTTTTCATGGCACTCTTCATCCACTATTTTGTGTAGGCAAAAGCATACTTTAAACACTGCTGTATGCTCTGTCCGTTTTAACTATAGAGTGGTGTGAAGATAGGTGCAGTTTGATCTTGTTGTTTGATTGGATAGTATTGGTATATTAACCAATCAAAAACTAAAATCAAACCTTCCCACCACTCTATAGTTAAAACGGATAGAGTATATAGAAAACTAGGATATATAGGAAATACAAACAAACAAATTATAAAACCTATGCAAATGGTGAGAAATTTGTACAAAAATCTTTAGACTTGTTTAAAATATAGATTTTCACCATTTACTATTAGGTAACCGCTTTTATTAGTAATACCAGCTTTAAGTCTATTAGGCAGTGGATCCCTAATAAGTCCTACACATTTTCCTACGAGTATTATTCCAAATGTCTTGCAAGGTAGATTTTAGTGGTCACACTTGATTATTAGGAAATTACTTTTCATTTTTCCAAAAGTAAAGTGTCTGTGTCTTGGTATAGAAGCTAAATCTGGATTAGAAGATGATCCTTAAAATACAATCATTTAGCCCACAGTTTTATTAAAGCTTTAAGTCTAATTTAAAGTAGCCGAAATATTTTTTTGTATAGATTTTATAATTTATTAAAAATGTAAACCGCTCAAATTATGAGTTTGGGCTCGTATGTATACATGATGCCTTCCCACCCGGTATATACATTTCAAAACTCTGTCATAATTAATTAAAATTTATCTATTTTTTGACATTAATGATTTCAGAAAAAAATGACTCAACATTCCACAAAATACATACAACCAAAACATGATAAATTCCATGCAAACTACAACTACTAATTTGCCAAAAATACCCCTCCCCCTCAAATTGCAACAAGCCTTAATCCCTCTTCTTTAAGATCCAAATCCGAATATCTTTGTTCCCACCAAAGGTGCCTGAGATCCACAATTCACTTGCGCTTTCGGAATCGCCTGAAAAGTGTTTAAAGTCCACGCATCTAGCAAGCCACGGCTATTGGGTGACCGGAGTTGTTTGGCAATTGTTCCGGACGGTTTATATAAAGACAGTTGAAGGAGAGACAGTAGTTCATATTCGACAACTGAAAAGCAAAGGTGACTTGATTTGTGTGTGCGTGTTGTGGTGGTTTTTGTGATTTTTATTGTAAACTATAATATAAGGGTATCTGTGAATGAACAACACGGGGTACGTAGTTTTTTAAATTTAATTAATTAAAACTATATATTAGAATTAGGTACATATCTAAATTTACATATAGCATCATTCAAAAATATAGGTACACCTGAAATTTGTAAAAATCAATGAACTCAAAATGAAAGTTACAAAACATGATAAATCAGAATATTTTATCTTGTATCTATTTCGGTGTTCATCTATAAACGCACTGCTTGTTACAATGCATTAATGTATACAATCAGACAACATTCACAACTGTCAAAATGTGAAATTTCAAATGTTTAGCGGGAAGCGCTATCAACATAACTGAGAAAAAATCTGATGTGGCCAGCACATACCTGGTTGTACGCATAAAACGAAAAATATTTTTAAATACAAATACATATATTCATGTCTCACTGCCAAATAATTCTCACATATAATTGCAAAATCTATGGGATATTTTAATATAAATTATGTACAATACATACATTTTCTTTATATTCAATATCCTGATTTTTTTTTCTACTTTCCTTTTCTTTTTGTTTATATTCGTCATTTTTTCGCAAATTCCTTTTATCTTCTTTTTAACGTATATTATTTTGCGTTGTTTTTTATTTATTTTCATAATCTTCATAATGATGTACAAATATTTTTGACAGTGGCATACAAATATTTTTGACAGTGATATTTATGTGTCAATTACAAACATTTGAATTTCTTGCCTTGAAATAGTTTGATCTGAGAATTTTTACATCAAATTATTTTATATGCATTTCTGTATCTCTAAATCTAAAGAAGATATAATAATGAATTTATATTTATCGAATAAAGAATTTAGCGTTCTTTAATATAAGTATTTACATAAATTTTCGATAATAGTTATTTGTATATCAAGGCCGCGAAATCACTCTTTAGCGGAACGAGAGAAAAATTGTCGCCGAGGCCGCTTGCGGTGATTGTTTACCTAATTTCGCGGCCGTTACCATAACAACGGCCGCGAAATTTAATTTTGCGGCTTGTATTGCGGCTGCAAAATGCTTATTTCGCGTCCGGTTGCACAAAAATAATATTTAGATGATTTTTTTTCTTGTAACTACTACTTCCGGTTGTCCAATTGTTACCAAAACTTGATCAACTCTTTCCATTATTGTTAGATTGAGGAATCCGTAGTTAAAAATGTCTTAAGTCTTATAGTATTTGAGAAATCGTGGATCCAACATCCACACATCCGCACACACATCCACACACACATACGGATATCATCGTAAAAATGTTATAATCGGATTCTAGGGACCTTAAAACGTGCTTATTCACTAAAATCTGGATATGCGATTTTTAGCATGAATTCAATACCTCTCTTAGCGAAAGGTAAAAATCTGGTGTGGCGTGTGGCCAACACAATACCTCCCGCCATGTACCGCACGAGTCACAAAAAAGATTAAGCTAATCCTTATTTTTGGATTAGCAAATTTTACTCTAATTTTGTCAGTTTATTTCATAAAATATAGTCTAATCTAATCCAAGTAACTGCTTTTTTTGATAATAAAATGAAGATTAAATTTTAAATACTGCGAGATAAAATAGAATTCACTAATCCGAATATGAGAATTAGCTTAAACTTTTTTGCGAATCGTTAATTTTTATTAATCTAAATGTATACCTACATATTTACATATGCTGTATAGATTTCCTTTCCTATTGTTCTATTTACTTTTTTCTTTTTAAAATGTTACTATTATTAATTTGAAATGATTAGTTCTTTGACAGTGACATTTTATCTGTCAGTTACATACATTCGAATAACTGCGCAACCAGAGAGTTTTGTTTGTTTAAAGCGTAGACTCCGGGATTTAAATTATAGATAATTTTATAAATTTATTATTAAAATATATAGAAAAAGTATTAACGCAAATCTGTAGAAAATTTAATTATCTTTAATTTTTATAATAACATCAATGTCGAAAAAATAACATTTAAAGGTATTTTTTGAAGAAAAACTATTTTGAGCTTTTAGTAAAGTGCCATTTCCGGTTATCCAATTTACACCAAAATCTAATTGGCTCTTTCCATCACAGAAAAAGTTTGAAAGAAATACAAGGTTTCATAATTGTCTGAATGATAGTATTTGAGTTAGAGTGGAGGATCCACACACACACACATACACACAGACATCATCGTGAAAATGTTAAAACTGGATTCTAAGGACCTTAAAACGTGGTCATTTACCAAAATCTCGGTATGCGATTTTAGCATGATCCCTATACCTCCTTTACCAAGGATAGCGGGAGGTAAAAAACATCACATTTTTTAAAAACCCAATTGTAAAATTACCTCAATAGAAGAAATAGTATAAAAAAAAAACATGTTTCATAAGGCACTAACGTTATTTGTATGTATTAATAAATAACCTTATACTTTCCTTTTATTTTATTTTAATTTTGTTGACTGTTGTTGACATCATGTCAGTTTGGTAATATTACCGTACAGACACAGTTTAACTGAGTTACCAGCCTACTTTTGTATACATTTGTAAACAAAGGCTTAATATGCTGAAACCAGTAATAGCTACGAACATACCTAGGATTGTTATGACTATCATAACTGCCGCAGATATCGGTTTGAAATTTTAAGACATCTAAGGCTTGTTATGATTCATAACATCCGTGGTTTGTACAATAGACATTATTAGATATTATTTTTTGAAATTCTCTTATTAATGCTACTCAGAATGCCATGATAAACAGAACAATTATTTTGACATTTATATTAATCTACAAATTTTAAAATTATGGGATTTATTCCTCATGTTTATTATTTTAAAATAAAGTAAACAGTGTTAAATACTCGGTTAAATACGATACTCTAACGGTATCTGTATGTATTAATAAAGAGTATTATACTTTCATTTGATTTTATTTTTATTTTGTAGACTGTTGTTGACAGATCAGTATGGTAATATTACCGTACAGATACAGTTATTACTAAGTTACCAGCCTACTTTTGAATATGTAAACAATGGATTAATATCTTGAAACCGGTAAAAACTATTTACGTATTTCGAGAACAATTTTCACAAATTCAGTAGTAAAATTGTACACGAAACCATATTAAAAGAGTAAAGTGATATTAGGATTATTCCACACAGCCACTACCTAGGAAAAGGGCTGTTATAAGAACTTTGTTATGGTTGACATGTTGAGTAATCCTAATTTTTCTTTGCCCTTTTAATTTAACGTAAAATTTGACGGCATAAAAAGGCCTTAAAGAGGTGCAAATTTAAAATCTATTCGCAAAAATAAAACTGCAAAATTTAGTGACCTATGCATTTTTTGTCAAATAACGATATAACACTGAAATATAGATCGATTCTGTTCACATCTATAAATCTGTAAAAAAAGTGACAAAACACACCTATTCTTATTGGTTAATACATAAGAGTGGCAGCTTTCGTTGCGATTTTGTTCATTATTTACAAATTTATACAGATCTGTAAAACTTATAGAGGTAAACAGAATCGACCCAATAAATAGTCTACTGATAGGGAATTTTTTGTCTAATTTAACCGACTTCGTATCTCTTTATAGTTCTCGACATCCCCATGCACGGCGCGTTTTTTGGAACAACCTGTATAAAACAAAGCCAATATCGTTTCCGCCGAAACCGAAAGTAGAATTCGGGATTTTTTCACCCTTAACTTTGCAATTTAAAATCTAAAATTAATAATAAAAAAAATCTATTTGTCCCTGTTTTTCCAATAACCCTTTATAATTATACTTTTTTTCAACGAATAAAATTATAAAAGAAAAGTGATAAGAAAAAGGGTGAAATTTTTGAATAAATTAAACGTACAAAAAGAATATTTTTTATAAACTCCAAATATGTGCTTTATTGATATATTTTAATAAAAAAAATAAATATTCATTTTGAATTGACGTAAATTTCAAAAAAAAGCGTTAAAAATATGCATAAATTATTTTCTAGTTTTTATGCGTTGTTGGAGGTATTAAAAATTTTCAGAATTATTTAACATTAAATTAATATTAATAACATTCTATAGTTACAGTAATATAGCAAAATGACAGTTGTTGATATGGAAATAATAAACACGTTATGATTCACAACGGTACTAGGACTGTTATAAAAAATGAAACAAATTTTATCAAAAATTACATCATTTTAAATCTCAGCGAAACCTGATGAATCACTTGTATATATATATATATATATATATATATATATATATATATATATATATATATATATATATATATATATATATATATATATATATATATATATATATATATATATATATATATATATATATATTATTCATTTTCCTATTAATAGAAATACCCATGCCAAATTTGAACAAAAAGATAAACAAACGCTTGTCATTTTATCTGTCAGAACAGGCTAATTTACATTAGGTTTGTTCGTTTCGTACCCTTGCGTCTACGGTTTACTGCCGCGCCCATATACTTTGTATGGAGGTGGTAGTAAACTGTAGACGCAAAGTAGCGAAACGAACACAGACCTATTGTCAACAGACATTGGCTATGAAAAATTTTGAAAATTAATTATATATATTTATAAGGTCTGTCAACTCGTCCTTTGTAAAACTCACCTCGTGGTTTGTTTTCCAAACTGGGACTTGTACGTTAACAGATTACTTTATGATACTTGTTTTTTAATGTGTTATTGTTTATTATATTTCCAATGAAATAATTTACTGAGTATTTTTCATTGAAATAGTTTATTTATTTTTCAATTAACACTTGTCGAAATATTGGACTTTGCTCTGTGAAATCTACGCGTCGCGTGACTTGTAATATAATGTAATAAAACTAAGGCAAAAAATTTGGTACTTATATTTTATTAATAATAATTTCAAAGTTACTGAAATACCTGTTAAGCACATAAAAGAACCACAAATATTTTAAATCTCAAGGCAAACTCTGATGCATATTTTGATTAATAAATGCGAAAAATATGGATTAATATTTAAACTAAATTTAATATTTGTATTTCCTGAATCGCTAATATTTTTTAGCCTTCAAAATAATTTTCACTTTATTTGTTTGATAAAGTGGTACATGATTTTAACTCAAGTAAAATATTATAACATTAATGATGTCTCCTACCATAATAACAACAACATATTAGAATAATGGTCATTTATATTAAAACTACATATATGTGTGATATGGTCTATCAAAGTTTTAAAAAATCTGATGTGGACACCACATGACTTCCTTGTACGCAAGACCAATATGATGTATAGACCCGATTATAAAATTGCACGTATTTGACGTAATTTGACATTAACATCTATTTTTTTGTTATTTTTTGTCCTAATCCATAGCAAACTTCATTACAAAAACCAAAAAGTATAAAAGTTTTAAATATACATATCTCGCTTATACAAAGGGCTAATTTAATAATACTTGATGTGCTAGACGCAGAATTTTCTAAAACTCTTATTTGAAGCATTTATTTCTAAAATCAAAATGAAACCATTTTATTCAAGAAAAACTGTTAACAACTTCAGGTAATATATCACTTCCGGTTAGCCTGTTTTAACCAAAATCTACTATGTTATTCCAATTGACATAAAAGTCTTGGATTATATTTTAAAATAGTTTTTCATTAAAATCTATTATAGGCTTCAAATAAAGTACCATTTCTGGCAGTTATGTAATGACCAAAACTAGATGTTATAGCAGTCCTAAATACAAAATTTCAACTTTCTACGGCTTACTGTGTTTGAGTTATGCGAGATACGTACGTACAGACGTCACGACGAAATTAGTCAAAATGGATTCAGGGATGGTGAAAATGGATATTTCCGTTGAAATCTGGAAACCGAAATTTTTCGCGATTACAACACTTCCTTTACTTTTTACAAGGAAGTAAAAATAGTTGTTTTTCCACTCCCAATATCGTAAGTATGCTATTAGGACATTGTTTTTAGGGATGTACTCGTATATGTACTTTACTGTCGAGATTAGTGATGGGTCAATTCCCAAAATTGAATGATGAGAAAAAATTCCCGGAAATTCCCAGGGAAATTCCCACAAATTTTTTTTTCCCCAAGTAATTTTAAATATTGCGTAGCACCACAATATTTGTTGACGAAGTAAGAGTAGGTAACAGGCAGGTATACGGCACAAACATGCAAAGCAAAAAAACAGGTGTCAAAATATATTATCAAAAATAAAATTTCGAAAAATAAATCCGAGAAAAAAGGTTCAGATATTTTTTCCCGCAAATGGTAATGGACCTTTTCAATTTAAAGAGATAGAAGATATGCGCAAACGGATCTGCGCATAGTAAGGACAAATGAGATGTATGACGTTTGTTTCTAAAAAATTTAGACGTAAAATATGAGAATATCTCTGATAACTTTTCGAAATAAGTTACAAAAGCTTTTATTGAAGTTAAAATGTCTAACGATGCAAATTTTCACTGAGAATACAGATATTTTAATGACTGCAATATTTTTGACGTTTCGTTTGACAGCCCAACTGGCAGTTGTTCGCGCCATTTTCTTACTATTTGCAGCGATAGAAAGAGATAGCCGTTAAATTGAAAAGGTCCATTGCAGGAATTTCCGGGAATTTTCCCGGGAAAAACAAAATTCCCTGCAGGAATTTTTTAGTGGCACATCAATAGTCAATTATTTATTTATATTTATAATTTTCAATTTAATTTCTACCAAATTTTCTTCATTTCATAAATATTTCTAAAGTTACCGTTGACGTGACAGATGTAACAAATGACAGCGTTTTTCTTCTTTAATTTTCCATGGAATACTTACATTCTTTTTACCTTCCGTCACCTTTAGGTAAGGAAGGTATTGTCTTTGGTCAAAAAATTCGGTGGTGAGTTTTTAATGAATAAACTCGTTTTAGAGTCCCTGGAATAAGATTTTACTATTTTACGATGATGGCTGTGCGTATATATATATATATGTGTGTGTGTGTGTGTGTGTGTGTGTGTGTGTGTGTGTGTGTGTGTGTGACGATTTTTTCGGATCCGATAACTCAAATACTACGATTCAAAAAATTATAATTCTTTCGCATTTCTTTTCTTTACATCCATGTACAGAGATGATTAGATTTTGATTATAATTAGTCAACCGGAAGTACCCTCATTTTAAGATTTTAACAGTTTTTCATGAAAAACACTGTTAAATATCATTTTTCCATTTATAATGACATACATATAAAAGAATATTTTATTCTCTATACGATTTGATTACATTTTATACTTCATATTCAATGGATATAGAGTTAAAAAATATGTCTGAGCATTACTCAATTCAAGATCAAGATGTCAAAATTGATCTTGAAATGTAATTTTAAGGAGAAAACACAATAAAGAAGGATACAGTATATTGTCATTCGCGGTTTTCTAATTTGTTTCTATTTCTAAAATAAAATTCAAGAAGATAAACTTATCTCATGTGAAATTGACATTTAATTAAATATTTTTAAATTGACATACGTTTCTTCGTTCATTATCATGTTAGGAATTTTTTTGAGCACACTCTAGTATATTATACAACGAGTTTATAATGATAGTTATTAATACACGAGCATGAAGTTTACGGTACTCGCCATGCGAGAATATTAATAGTGTAGTAATAGTCATTTAATTTAAAAAAAATAACTATAAACCAATAAATTGGTTATAAAATTCACCTGTATTATAATGATAATCTTTATTGAAATGAAAAAAATCTGTATCATAATGATAATCTGTGTCGAAATGAAAAAAATCTGTATCATAATGATAATCTGTATCAATATGAAAATCTGTATCATGATGAGTGTCATTCAAGTACAGATGACACATACATAATAGGTATAATAAAGCATAGGAATAGAAAAATAATATAGACTCACCATTTGAAATGAAGCCCTGCATTTCTCCAGATGTAGGATCGATTCGTTTTCTGTAAAAAAATATATATATTCAAAACTTTGCGACCATACTATGTTAAATTCCAATTCAGTTTAAATTATGACGTTACATTTTATAAATTATAGATAAAAAATAAAACCTTATGAAATTCTAAGATATGTATATCCTGGTTCAACCACATTTTTTTTGGAAATTTGCTGGCTCATATAGAACATCTGGTTAGACAAAGCAAAATACAAAATTAATTTAATTTATGATGTAGTTCTTTACATATAAAAGTAAAATAACATTTTAAAAAACGAAAAAAATCAAGAATTTGGTAAACTCCAAGGTCGCTTTTTGTAAGACAGGATTTTGTTTTAGTTACACTTTTCGAATAATTTTAATTTTTTTTCACAGGTCATGAATTTACATTTAATTATGCCTTTTTTAATGGACATGTTTGCGTACGAAGCTCAGTCATTACTCCTAGCAATAATAAAATCAACTCAGTGAACACCTCCATTCTATACAAGTTTGTTATTTGAACGAAATATTGTTACCTCCCGCTAACCTTGATAAGGGAGGTATAGGGATCGTGCTAAAAATCAAATATCGAGATTTTGATAAATGGCCACGTTTTAAGGTCCCTAGAATCCGATTTTAACATTTTCACGATGATGTGCGTGCGTGCGTGCGTGCGTGCGTGCGTGCGTGTGTGTGTGTGTGTGTGTGTGTATGTGTGTATGTCTATGTGTGTATGTCTATGTGTGTATGTGTGTGTATGTGTGTGTATGTGTGTGTATGTGTGTGCATGTGTGTGTATGTATGTGTATGTATGTGTATGTATGTGTGTGTATGTGTGTGTATGTGTGTGTGTATGTGTGTGTATGTGTGTGTGTATGTATGTGTGTGTATCCTTTACTCTAACTCAAATACTATCATTCAGAAAAATTTGAAACCTTGTATTTCTACCTTATTCTAATATGGGAAGAGACCATTAGATTTTGTTGCATATCAGATAACCGGAAGTGGCACTTTATTTGAAGCTCAAAATAGATTTTCTTCGAAAAATACCCAAATGTTACTTTGAAGATTTGTGTTTTCTATATATTTTATGAATAAATTTATAAAATATCTATAAATATAATCCCGGATCCTGCGCTTTAAACAAGCAAAACTCCTTGGTTACACGGTTCATATCTCAAATGTATGTAACTGACAGATAAATGTCACTGTGAAAAAACTAATCATTTCAAATTAATAATGGTAACGTTTCAAAAAGAAAATAGTAAATAGAACCATAGTTATATGGAATGGATCTTAATACAGTTTCCGCAATAACTAAATACGTAAGTATGTATATTTAAATTAATAAAAATTAAATAGCGGAAGGTTTGGTGTTGGCCACACCTTCCGTCACCTTCAGGTAAGGAAAGTATTGTCTTTGGTCAAAAAATTCGATGATGAGTTTTTAATGAAAAAACACATTTTAGGGTCCCTAGAATACGATTTTACTACTTTTACAATGATGATGTCTGTATGTATGTATGCATGTGTGTGTATGATGATTTTTTCGGATCGCTTAACTCCAATACCACCTTTCCAAAAATTATCATTTTTGCGTATTCCTTTTCTTTAGATCTATATAAAAAGCTGATTAGATTTTGGTTATAATTGGTCGACCGAAAGTACCCTAATTTGAAGATTTTAACAGTTTTTCTTGAAAAAATGCTGTTAAATATCACTTTTTTTTCACATTTAATGTTATTATAAATATTTAGCATATTTTATTCTCTATACGATTTGATTACATTTTACACTTCATATTCAATGGATATAGAGTTAAAAAATTATAAAGAAATTAAGTTTCACAAAGTAGCCAGCTGTGCTATAAACATGGAAACATCTACTACATAAAGTATATAGAATCTTACAAGAAACTTTCTGTATGGAATTTGTACAAAATACATAGAACTGACTGAAGGTAATGTACTGAAAATATGGAATCATTTGCAAAAAAAACTTTCTGTATGGAATTTGTACAATATACATAGAACTGACGGAGGTAATGTGCTGATCGCATCAGATTTTTTTGTTTTGTTATTATACGCAGAATTACATGATTGTTAAAGTTTTCTAAATTTTGAGGTTGTGTGGCCGAGAGACTGTGAAGACTCTTCCACATTCGTGGAGCGATCACTTTTGTGTTATTTGAATATTATAAATAATTCTCAAGTTTCAAGTTTGACATCGGTAGGAATCGAACCCGAGCTGTCCGAATTTATACCTTCTCTTTAATAATTTTTGTGTCATTGCTAGAAACTGTCTTCAAAACAATTAGAATCCCCAATGTCCTTGTTCAATTTGGTTCAAACAAAATAATAATTTTGGTTACTAAACATTGCGTACTTGGTCTAATAATTCATGCATTCTTTCACATTTTTTGTAAAAATTACTCAATCAGAAATTAACAAGGTTAGTAGTGCAATGTGCAAATGATACTACGAGTAATGATACAATTATAAATTAGGCTGAAGTAATGTATATCTTTTTTACCGCAAATTAAACCGAGTATGAAGTTACTACTGAGAACTGTAATGACATCGTAAGTACATCATCATGATGTCTTTACACGCGTCTATCTACAAATGAATTGCAGAAAAAGTTGCAACTAAATTATCGGACGTGCTGCAATACGCAAATTTTCTCTTGTTACTTTACCTAATAATAGTCGGACTTTGTTAGGTTAAGTTGATACGTAAAAAAAACGTTGGTGTTTTTCCAAACAGCTGTTTTTCGGATCTTGGAAGAGAAATTGTTTATGATAAATAAAGGTCAGTGCAAAATGGGTGCCCCAATTTTTCTCTTTTACTTAGAACTTAGAGCATCCACTCTACAGCTCAGATTTAACCCTCAAAACTGAAGAAAGACCTTCAAGGATTTTTTTACTTCCTTGTACAAAGTAAAGGAAGTATTGTATTCGCGAAAAATTTCGGTTTCCAGATTTCAACGGAAATATCCATTTTGGCCATCCCTGAACCCATTTTGACTAATTTCGTCGTGACGTCTGTACGTACGTACGTACGTATCTCGCATAACTCAAAAACGGTAAGCCGTAGAAAGTTGAAATTTTGTATTTAGGACTCCTATAACATCTAGTTGTGCACCTCCCTTTTTAGAATAATTATTTGGGATCCAACCTAAATGTTAAATCGTAGAAATGGGCTTCAGGATCCAGGATAAATTTATTTAAACGAAGAAAGAATTGTGAAAAATTCATGGACCTCGCTGGGATTCGAACCCAGAGCCTCCCAATCTCTAGCCGGGCGCTCTACCAATAAATTCAATAAATTTATCCTGGATCCTGAAGCCCATTTCTACGATTTAACATTTAGGTTGGATCCCAAATAATTATTCTACGTGTGTGTGTGACGGCTTAAAAAGTTCACAATAATATAATATTTACTGCGCAAATGTTAGCGTTGAGTATTTATCTCTCAAATTGTGAGAGTGTACTCGTTACGATTTGTAAAAAGGCTTGTGAAAGATTCATAGACTTCAATAGGAACTCGTGGCTCAATTGGTAGAGCGCCCGGCTAGAGATTGGGAGGCTCTGGGTTCGAATCCCAGCGAGGTCCATGAATTTTTCACAATTCTTTCTTCGTTTAAATAAATTTATCCTGGATCCTGAAGCCCTCCCTTTTTGGTCATTACATAATTTCCAGAAATGGTACTTTATTTGAAGCCTATAATAGATTTTAATGAAAAACTATATTAAAATATAATCCGAAACGTTTCAAATTTGGTATATAAGACTTTTATATCAATTGGAATAACATAGCAGATTTTGGTTAAAACAGGCTAACCGGAAGTGATATTACCTGAAGTTGTTAACAGTTTTTCTTGAATAAAATGGTTTCATTTTGATTTTAGAAATAAATGCTTCAAATAAGAGTTGTAGAGAATTAAATTGTGCGTCTAGCACATCAAGTATTATTAAATTAGCCCTTTGTATAAGCGAGATATGTAAATATAAAACTTATATACTTTTTGGTTTTTGTAATGAAGCTTGCTATGGATTAGGACAAAAAATAACAAAAAAAATAAAAAATAGATGCTAATGTCAAATTACGTCAAACACGTGCAATTTTATAATTGGGTCTATACTTCATCTTCATATTGGTGTTGCGTACAAGGAAGTCGTGTGGTGTCCACATCAGATTTTTTTTGATGAAATTGCAGTTTTAGGTTATTTTACTTACATATGAAAGGTTACGTTATGGTTTTAAGGGCATGGGTATATGTACACTAAAAAATTTTAAAGATGTCCAATAGAGTTCATTTGTATCATGAACGAATTAACAAATTGGCATACATTTATCTCTCTTATATGCAAAGACTACAAGTGAGTGCGATAAAGATGAATATAACACGCTTGTCTTTTAAAAATTCATAATGTATTAGCTATTAACATACCTAGGAATTTTATGCACATTATAGCCGCAGATGTAAGTTTGAAATCCGAGCTTGTAGAGCGATTATTTTAAAACATCTAAGGCTTGTTATGATTCATAACATCCGTGGTTTGTTCAATAGTTTATCGGTTTCAGAAAATTAAGACATTATTAAAAATATATCATTTTTTTGAAATTCTCTCATTAATATTACTTTCAGATTGCTATGGTTAACAGAACAATTATTTTGACATATGTCAATATGACAAATATTCAAATTTTGTGCTTTGTTCCATATGTTTATTACTTTAGAATAAAGTAGACCGTATTTAGAACGATAGGCTAACGTTATCTGTATGTATTAATGAAGAGCATTATATTTTCATTTTATTTTCATTTTTTAGACCGTTGTTGACAAGTCAGTATGGTAAAAATATTACCATACAGATACAGTTATTACTTAGTTACCAGCCTACTTTTGTACATGTAAACAATGGAATAATATCCTGAAACCGGTAATAGTTATTTACATTATACGTGCGGTAGGTGTTATTTTACAACGCGAGGTTTTATATTGAAGCACGACGCGCAGCGGAGTGCTGCAATAAAACCGAGCGTTGTACAAATACCTAACGCACACATTATGTATTAAATTTTTTGGCCGAGATATCTACTAAAATATGTATTTTCCATAAATTTTGCTTGTTAACCTTAAACCATTGTTGTCATCAAGCGAGCTGCTATCAAAACAATTTATTGTATGCTCAGAATCAAGGCGCTTTGAAAACCAACGAAACGTCAAAATAATCAAAAAATTGTATTTCTTGTTATATTTGTAATCATATCTATCAAAGAGAAAAATGTCAGACAGTGACGAATCTATAACATCTACTCCGCCAGAGTTACGTGAACAAGCAAAAAATGTTTCATCGGAATTACTCCCTGAAAAATCAAATGCCCGTTACAAGAGATATTATCAAGTTTTCATACGGTGATGTGACGAAAAAAAGTCAACAATTGAGAGGTTGGGTTGGGACAAGACCAAGAATTTGCACTTTGATTATTTTATTTATTAGGGATGTCTATTGTCTATGCTGCTATGCTGGAAGGAAATTAAGGTTCGGTAGATTAGTTCCTACATACGTAGTTCCTACAGACTACATGAATGATTCTAATGTTACCTACCCTTTTCGACATTCTTCATTAAAATTAATTTCAAACATTTGAAATAAAATAAACAATTCTCATCAATCATTCCACTTATTTTATCATTTGACAATTTTGACATATTGACATTGCCGACTGAGACTTATGCCAAAAGATGGCGCTGGCGGATTAAATTAAAAGAAATTCAGTTTTATTTATTTATTTATTTATTTACTATTATTGTACGAAAATTGCGGTAGCTAGCGTTTTTGTAGGCACTCTTTATTATTACAAAGTAGATTTCTTTATTAGTGCGGTAAAGTCATGGCATGTGTAAAATCGCAACTACCATGGACGCCAACGATGTGTGATTGTTATGTTTACACTTTAGGAGGCCAAAAATTTATTTTACTTATCGTTTTAAATACGGTCTACTTTTATTCTAAATTAATAAACATGTGGAACAAAGCACATAATTTGAATATTTGTCATATTGACATATGTCAAAATAATTGTTCTGTTAACCATAGCAATCTGAAAGTAGCATTAAAGAGAGAGCTCTACGAGCTCGGATTTCAAACCGACATCTTCGGCAGTTATGATACACATTCCTAGGTATGTTAATAGCTATAAATTAATAAATTCTCTTGATGTGTACCACAAATAAGTAAATATAAATAAATAAAAATAAATTTATATATATATATATATATATATATATATATATATATATATATATATATATATATATATATATATATATATATATATATATATATATATATAAGTTTTGGTAACAATCAGACAACCGGAAGTAGTAGTTACAAGAAAAAAATCATCTAAATATTATTCATCGAAAATTTATGTAAATACTTATATTAAAGAACGTTAAATTCTTTATTCGATAAATATAAATTCATAACTATATCTTCCATAGATTTAGAGATAAAAAATGCATATAAAATTATTTGATTTTAAAATTCTCAGATCAAACTACTTCAAGGCAAGAAATTCAAATGTTTGTAATTCACACATAAATGTCACTGTCATAAATATTTGTATGCCACTGTCAAAAATATTTGTACATCATTATGAAGATTATGAAAATAAATAAAAAGTCAACAACGCAAAAGAATGTACGTAAAAAAGAATATAAAAGGAATTTGCGAAAAATGAGGAATAAAAGAAAAAGAAAAGGAAAGTAGAAAAAAAAATCAGGATATTGAATATAAAGAAAATGTATGTATTGTACATTTATATTAAAATAATTATTTTGTAGTGAGACACGAATATATGTATTTGTATTTAAAAATATTTTTCGTTTTATGCGTACAACCAGATAAAATATCTGGCGAGAGGTTATATGCTGGCCACATCAGATTTTTTGAGTGATAATGAGGCAAAAGTATAGGTCATTTTGCAAATTTTTTCAAGAACATAGAAATATTAGTTAAAAGATGTGAAAAATATATATTCAGATTACAAATTTATGTTTCGTTCGTTTATTATCAGCTTGATTAATTTATTATCAATTTTAAAAACAATAAATGGAAAGTGTTTCAAAACAATTGGTACAATAGATTGGTCAACGAAACCAATATTTTATTATGTTTACTTTCCTCTGTTTAAAAGTATAAAATTCATTTTCATTCACTCTCAATTTCAGTAACATTCTAATGTCTTTACCAATCTCTATATGTTTAAAACCAGTATCTGGTATCCAGTAAGATTGCAGAAATGACCTTAGCTTGAGAGTTCGAGATTTACTTCTACCGTAGGGGCAATGAGCTACTTTCCCAACTCTTATGCTGTTTATACAGATGTCATTTACTCTACCATTTTCACTATCACCTCAATATAAAACCATATATCTAGCACATGCTGCTGAGAATAGCGGGTAATATATGAGAAATAGTTCGAAATGTTATAAGTAAAGTGGTATTTCAATTTCAAGTAAATATCAAAGCAAATAACATATTATTAATTTGAAATTCTGATATATGGGTGTTGAGAATAAGTAAAATAATCAGTCACGTAAATTTGCATAGCTAATTTATTTTCTTTTCTTTTGTAACTACACAGAAACAAACACTTCTTTGTCAAATATTCAGTAAATTTTGCCAAAATTAGTAATCAAGATTAAAGTAAGATAATTAGATTGAAATTAGGTAATTTGAATTAGTATATTTAAATTAGTGGCAATTAGAATTACATTCAGCAATTAGTTTCAATTAGCTTCAATAACTTCCTGCCAAATTTTCAAAACTAAAAACTTAGTTTTATAAAAATTATATACAGGGTGTAAATGAAATACAGTGGACCCCCGGTACTCCGACAAACGTTTTGCAGGGCAGTGTCGGACTATCGAATTTGTCGGATTATAGAGTACTGCCTAAGACCCCCTATAGTCCGCAATTTTTTACAAACGAGTACCTTGTAATCCGACAAATTACAGATCCAGTGATAAGATTCTATATGTTATACTCTGAAGTCGGAAGTACAAATCATACTTCATTATGTATGTCAAATTTAGTAAATTAAACAATACAATAGAGTGCTTACGTTTTATTATGAAATTAACGTCATTAATGCTATAGAACTTACAAACAATAATAACTTTACATTAGGAAATATGTAATTGTGTACAAACAAATGTACATACAAAATAATCAAAAATTATGAATAAAAATAATCTGCTCAATCATGCATTATCTACATTAGCAAAGACTGTCAAAAAATATTCAATAATAATAGTCATGTCGGATTACAGGAGGTGCCGGATTAGACAGGGGCCGGATTACCGGGGGTCCACTGTAATTGCATTAAATTTAACCAGTAATGTAACTCGTCGAGAGCAAAAAATTTTCTTAATAATTTTTTTTTAAATCTTCTAGTTTTTGAGTTAATTTTTTTTAAAGATTTGTTTAAAATTTCGTTATTCGCCAATGGCAAGATCCCTGCTGCCCTCTGCTGTCTGAATCAAAGTCCGATGTACACAGCACAAAAATTGTCGGGTGTAAGTAATTAATAAACGATCAACGGAAAACATATTTTTTATTAATAAATTCGTCATAGTATAATTTTTAAAATAAAGAAATTTAAAATTTGGATAAAAAAATTATAAAATTGTGTATTAAAACAGGTTTCTGAACCTGAGTGAATAGAGTAAGAGTGGGAAGAGCATAATAGTTATGAATTTTCGTGTGTCAACGGCAAATCATAATAGGTTAAATACGTTATTGAAAAAATGTAAGTACATACTTTTGTCCATTTAAACGAGGTGGGATTATATGAGGATCAATGACTTGTCAATTTATTCCCGCCCAAACAATTAATGATATTTTTTGTTGAAAATTATGTTTCCTTCTAACAGTATGAGATTAAGTGTATTGTGCATTATTAAAGACAATTTCTCTAATATATCCAGCCCTATCAGTGAACAATACAACCCATTCACAAAATTGAAGTGCTGGAAACAATGAAATTTTTGCACCATGCTATGGAAGTACATAACTCTATGGATTAGGACAAAAATTAACAAAAAAATAAAAAATAGATGTTAATGACAAATTACGTCTAATATGTGCAATTTTATAATTGGGTCTATACTTCATATTGGTCTTGAGTACAAGGAAGTTGTGTGGTGTCCACATCAGATTTTTTTAGAAAAAAAAATAGAATTTATTTCTTATTGATTTTTATTGATTCTGGAAAATACATCTATCACTCAGATACCGAGTCAGATACATAGCATTTCTTTTTAAATTATAGGTATTCATTATTTTTAATTTGCACAGTGTGCAATTATCGTTTCTTTCCATGATAAATTAACTGCTATTATAATTTTCCATTAAGCAAATAAGTAAAAGATCGAAAAATATTTTTGACACCATAACAACAACCTATCATTTATTTAAACAACTATGTTGACATTGTTCAAGGCAACAAGAGAAGGTGAGAATGTAAAATGATATGCGTATGCATGAAGTATACCGCGAAAATAATTATCAGACATAATCCATTGACTGAAAAGTTGCAAATTAAAAAATAATTATATACAAACTTGGAAGTCTTATTTTTAATTGCGATGGGGACATCTAACATTTTCCATTTATTTTTTTATTAGTATATTATGTAACAAGTCTAATAAACGAGTGACTAAAGAGTATATATAACGGGTAACACATTATACTTTTTCTACGACTGCAAACTAACAGCAGAAATAAAGAAATACTTTTTTAATTTAGTTATTTTTTCCGAATGACAGCTGTGAGCTCCAGCCTTCACCCCGTGCTTAATGCCTTATTTGTTAGTGGTTGTTAGCTTCACTCCTTGTCCAATACGATCAAAACCATAGGTTGTCAAATTGTGATTAAAATGTATAGCAATATGGAAACCAGTAAGTTGTTATATTTTAACAATAGTTATTTAACTATCAAGTTTGTCAACGGAAATAGTTATTTGTATATCAAGGCCGCGAAATCACTCTTTAGCGTACCGAGAGAAAAATTGTCGCCGAGGACGCTTGCGGCCGAGGCAAGACAATCTCGAGGGCGCTAAAAGATTTCGCAGACAAGGTGTATACAATATTTTTTGTGCAACCGTAAAAATATGTAATTACAAATTTTATTAATTTTGAACAGTTTCATTGTATATAAAAAGTTAGCTTTCACGGTGGCTATGGGATAGACATTTGATAAACAAAACCATGCAATTCTCAAGTGTCAAAGTGATTGTTTACCTAATTTCGTGGCCGCTACTATGACAACGGCCGCGAAATGAATTTCGCGGCCGTTACCATGACAACGGTCGCGAAAACCAATTTCGCGGCAGGTTGCACAAATATATATTACGTCACATAAGTGTCTAGTTTTGAAGAAATCATTTTTAAATTTAAATAAAATTTTAAATACTTTGAATTACCATAGTTTCATGACACTGCCGCTCCCTAGCGAACAAAATTAGATATACATTTGACGTTTGTTATATATATTTTAAACAAATAAAAATTTCAAAGGACAATGACCAGTATAGATACCTGTCATAGTTCTGTTCTAAGATCCTTTTTGCTCATTATTAACATTGGTAATTAGGTTACCCATGAGACAAAGTGAGAAAAATATGTTTTCTTTATCCCATTAAAATCAAAGTCAAATATTAATGAATTTTAATAATTCTTTTTTAAAATTGTAGTGCAATAATAAAACTACACTTATTCTGTATTAAATTTGTTTAAAAAGTTATAATTATGGTATTAAAAAAGTTGCAAAATTACTAAATTTAGCAAATTTTACAGAGCAATATAAAAAATCTGATGTGGCCAACACATCTCCCGCTATTTAATTTTCATTAATTTAACTAAAGAAGAAAGAAACTGTATTAAAATCCATTCCATATAGCTATGGTTCTATTTACTAATTTCTTTTTAAAACGTTACTATTATTAATTTGAAATTATTAGTTCTTTGACAGTGACATTTATTTGTCAGTTACATATGTACATTTGAGATATGAACTGTCTAATCAAGTAGTTGTGTTTGTTTAAAGCGCAGATCTTTGATTTAAATTATAGATAATTTTATAAATTTATCCATAAAAAGGTATTAATACAAACCAAAAGAAATTTAATAATCTTTCATTTTTATAATAACAAAGATCTCGAAAAAATAATATTTAAAGGTATTTTTCGGAGAAAAACTATTTTGAGCTTCAAGTAAAGTGCCATTTCCGGTTATCTGATTTACACCATAATCTAATGGCTTCTTTCCATATAAATACAAGGTTTCAAAATTTTCTGAATGATAGTATTTGAGTTAGAGTGGAAGCTCCACACACACACACAGACATCATCGTGAAAGTATTAAAATTGGATTCTAGGGACCTTAAAACGTGGTCATTTACCAAAATCTCGATATACGATTTTTAGCACGATCCCTATACCTCCCTTACCAAGGGCAGCGGGAGGTAAAAATACGGAAGCAAATTGTAACCTTTGTCTATAATTAAAAAAAAATTGAAACCCGATCAAAAATAGCCTTAATTTTAATTGTATCTATGTGTGTATAAAACAATGACGTCACAAAATCAGACTATGCGAATGTTTATGAAAGAAATCTTGAATGATATGTATAGTAATTTCAAATATTGTTTTTATAAATACATGCATAATATGCGGTAAATAATTGAATAATGATATACAATGAATGTATATTTTGCGATAATCCCATTAGTCCAAAGAATAAAAAATAAACAATCATTTTATATTAATTTTAATTGTACAGTTTTGTCATATTCAGTAATGTGTGAAAAGATGTAATAATATATTTATTTATAAACTGGTAAAAATGAAAACAATTGAACGGAAGAATGAGTTAATGAATCTATTACTAATGAATTTGCATGCAAATTACAACAGAAGTAAACAGTTCCTTTCTTCAACAATCTTTTAAAACAATATTGTACGACTTATATTATACGATTATTGTAAAATTAAGAATTATTTTTATAATCTTCTGTAGGATAAAAAACGATATCTTCATTTTCTTTTTACCTTCCGTCACCTTTAGGTAAGAAAGGTATTGTCTTTGGTCAAAAAATTCGGTGAGTTTTTAATCAATAAGCACATTTTAGGCCCCTAGAATACGATTTTACTATTTTACGATGATGTCTGTATGTGTGTTTGTGAGTGTGTGTGTGTGACAAAAATTTGCCCTATGCGATAACTCTAATACGACAATTTCGAAAATTATAATTCTTTCGTATTCGTTACATTCATATAAAGAGTTGATTAGATTTGGGTTATAATTTGTCCACCGGATGCACCCACATTTGTAGATTTTAAAATTTTTTCTTGAAAAAACAATGTTAAATATCATTTTTTCACATTTAACGTTTTTATAAATATTAAAGAATATTTTATTCTCTATACGATTTGCTATCCTTTTCTAGCTGTCAAAACGCGGACATTTTGGCAGTTAGGCAACTTTCAGTAAAAGTAAAAATGAAATCTGTGTCATTTTCTGTCAATTTATTTTGTATTAAATCAATACGTTTAAAATTAAATGTATCACACTATGAAAAAGGTAAATATTCGACAAATGTCAAATAATTAATTTGACGGAAACGTCTGTAGTAACTTGGCATTCTTTATTCACACCGGTTACGTGCGGTTAACCATATGTACCCGGTTACATGAATAAAAAACGCCTTAAGAAAATTAGGATTGAAAGATGTCAGTGTCAAGTGAAATTGACGTAGTATAATTGTGTTATAATTTTACTGGAAATATAGGATCTTTTGCTAGAAACGTTCTGTATGGAATTTGTATAAAAGACATACAACTGCCGGAAGGTAATGTACAAGAAATAGAATCTTTTGCATGGAACTGTCTGTATGAAATTTCTACAAAATACATAGAACTGATGGAAGGTAATGTGCTGGCCACATCAGATTTTTTTACTAATGTAGTTCGTCCTATTATGCCGTACCAATAAAAATATTTTGATATTTGTCTTGCTTTAACCTAGTCTATTCCCGTTAGGGAAAACTAGTTCATTCTATGATTTTTACCTTTTAACCACGTCTTGAATTTTATAGTTGTAGTACCTAAATAATTACTACAATTTATAATATATTAATGCAACATTTGATTGTAAAATTAGCGAATTAATAAACTCGTAAATAACTGCTGAATAAAATTTATTTGGAAAGAAAAATGTTGTAGAAGTGGGGTTGTTCTAGTCGACCGGTGATCTAGGTCACTATTACCGATTATATAACATTCCTCAGTGTTACTACTAACACAACAGGCTAGATTAAATGCTCTGATTTTTCTGCTTTCCAACAAATCTACCGAGACCAAAACACTTACTACAATACATAATTATTAAACACAACTTACCGCCAGCAGATGTACTCATAGAATAATATAAAAGCATTAATACAGATTTCGAGTTTAAAAAAAGATCCTGGAACTTTACACGTTCAAAGAAATTTGAACGTTCGATGTTCAAACCAATTAATCAAAAAGCTTAGGGCATGTTCTAAATATCAAGGTCATTTACTTCAAATTTTAGTTACTTCAAGGGATTATTTCATCCTAGGTTAATGCACTGAATTTTGTAATGTTGCCATAAAGATTTTTTGATAAATGTTATATTTGTTTTTGCTTTGACTAAATTTCATAGTAATTTCAGTCATAGACGCCGACTACATGGGGACATCGGGGCTCATGCCCCAAGGAAAATTTTCCTTGGGGCATTGCTCCCAAGGAGACTTTCCCTTAGCGCAGCAATTTTTTTTTTAATCAGAAAAACTTTTATTTAATGTACGAGTAAAATAAAAAATATATAATTTAATATAATATTAACTACAGGGTGTAAAACAAAAAACGGGACATAGGCGTTGAACATGGAAAATTGTTTTTCTTTACACAAACGTTACCAAATTATTCTATGCAAAAATACTTCAAACAAATTATAGATATTTAAATTCTGCATCTAAGTTATGGAAAACGATTATTCATATTCTTCATATAAACGAAAAAATCAATTATAAAGTCACTGTTTTATGAGCTTTTAATCTAGACGGTCATATGGATTATGACAAGAAATAATTAATTTCGTTGAATTTAACAGTCAATTCATATTTTAAAAAATCTGATGTGGCCAGCACATTAGTATTGGAGTTATACGATCCGAAAAAATCGTCACACACACACACACACACACACACACACACACACACATACATACATACATCATCGTAAAAATAATAAAATCGTATTCGAAGGACCCCACAATTTTGCTTATTCATTAAAAACTCATCATCGAATTTTTTGACCAGACAATACCTTCCTTAACTAAAGGTGACGGAAGGTAAAAATATACCTTGTTCCATTTAAGCCTTTTAGTATTGCAGAGAATAGGGAATAGTTTTGACCTCTCTGATTGGCTGAAATTGGAGACAAGAGACAAGTTTTCTCAATCTAATTCCGGCTACTTTAAACTCGCGCTGATGTGAACGCCATCTGCTGAATGGCTTTTCAGAAATCCGCGAATAGAAATAGTTTG
This sequence comes from Harpalus rubripes, assembly GCA_963082715.1. Classification (NCBI taxonomy): domain Eukaryota; kingdom Metazoa; phylum Arthropoda; class Insecta; order Coleoptera; family Carabidae; genus Harpalus; species Harpalus rubripes. The sequence goes on from OY720465.1 coordinate 9,605,951, forward strand.
GCACACCCACATTTTTTTTAAACAATAAAAATTTATTACAAACTACAAGCGATTGTAATTTTTGCTGCCAAGTCACTATGACATTTGCCTAGTTATACTTACTACGGGTTTGGTTTGAAAGAATTTTGCTTTTAGTTTTATGTGGGTCTAAGTCGAGGTCTGAGTACATTAAGATAATGAGTTGTCAAATGACAAGTGACATGGCATTATTCTTGTAAAGTTAAAGTTCATGACAAAACAGAGCATTGTACCAAAAATTAGTCATGGAAGAATGAATAGAGTTTATAGTAGACGCAAAGATATGGTGTGTTTCAAGATATTTGCAAATCTACCTGCCTTCATAATGACGCGGAATAACAGCATGGTGTGTACGATCCTATGCGTCAGGAGAGGATTAGAAAAATTTTGGAAAACGATGTAGAGGTACTTTCTCAAAATCCCACTAATTGATATTTCTGGTTTATTTATAATTTGTGAAAACCTACCTTGCAAGGCATATGGGACAATACTCTAAACAGAAACGTATGCAGGGCTTAGGGATACAATGCCTAATAGAATTAAAACTGGTATTATTAATAAAGGCGATGTAAAATAAATATATCATGGCATAATACTCATTGCTGGGTGTACCAATCTGCTTTGTACACAGATTTCGGTAATGCTGATGACATATTTGTACCGTGCGAACGTTTACCAGGGGTCACCACAAGGGCACTCATTGCTAGCGAGGCGAGTGCAATAGAACACATAAAATTTGAAGAACTGCCTTAGCTGATACAGGGATCAATATTGTGCCATTTAAAATTCAGTTTTTGTAAGTTTAATTTCAAACTATGCTCTATTCCATTTAAGCCATTCAGTAAATGGCACTGGCAACAGCGCAAATCTGAAGTAGCCGAAATTACATTGGGTAAACTTGTTTCTTGTCTCTAATTTCAGCCAATCAGAGAGGTCAAAACTATTCCCTATGCTCCGAAATACTGAATGGCTTAAATGGAACAAGATATAGTCGAAAGTTTTAAAATTTGTTTGTTGAAATTTTAAACCGAGCAAACTATTATGAGTTTGATCTCATATGTTAACTGTTAAAACCTAACTAAAAACTTACAAAGTATATCCATTCACATTTACAGTTATATATTTTGCTATTTTGTCTCGTCCAAATCGTAATCCATGACGTCATAAGCATTCATAAAATTAAACCATATTTTTTTTCATGGCGCCATCATCACTAAAATATGCATTGCAATTTATTTCGAACAGCTGCCCTCTGCCAAATTCATTTGTTACGGATTATTAACATAAAATAAACATATTCTAACCTTATTCTCCGTCATGTTCACATACTGCATCCTAGGTAACACAACACTCACTAAACCTTACTTAAGTTGTTCAAGTTAATATTTAACACTTCAGTCACAAATTATGTATCTGCATTATCACAAAATCATTTTAAACCTATTAGCAGTATTCTGATTACACATATCCAACATATTTCACTAAAATTTTACCAAAAACCATCATAAAGGCCGACATTAATCAGCTGTTACTTCGGATAAAACATTTGCAGCGCATCTATTATTCATAGCCAACTATGCCATCTAAAAACCGCGAAATTTAAATAAAATGTTGTCAATGGTAATCTTTAAAAATATAGAGTATAGTGTGATTTGTAACTTATCTCATACAAAAACAGATTTGAACTGACAACATAATACATATGAAACAACAAGTTTGGTGATGTTCAGCGCATATTACGACTCGAATTGGTACTAAAAACTAATTGTCTATAATCGCATATGATTTGTATTTTTCGTAGTATGCAAACAAAGTGAACTTTACAAACGAATTATCTCTTTAATAAATTTCAAAATGTAACCATATATTATTAATTTCCATAAAAATTACTGAAATTACAGTTGTCGAAACATTATAAAGAAGTATGTACTACATTTTGCCGCACTATAAAATTGTATAAAACGGGACTAAATAACCCCTAAACGCAGTCATTGTGTTAACAAAAATAATGCACTAGGGTCACGCTAGAATTATTGAATACAAGAAAAACATTTTAAACACTATTTATTTGTCATTTAAACTTGAGATATGGACGTTATGTCAGTTAGAACTAATACTCTGTTCCATTTAAGCCATGCAGCAGATGGCGCATCAGCGCCAGTTTTACGTAGCCGAAATTACATTGGGTAAACTTGTCTCTTGTTTCCAATTTTAGCCAATCAGAGAGTTCAAAACTATGCCCTATTTTCTACAGTACTGAATGGCTTAAATGGAACAAGGTATAGATAATCAATTTTTTAAAGGATCGTTGTGAGTGATAACAATTGACTACAGAGAATTTTGGAATCATGATATATAATTTGACAGCTGTCACAATTTTTATGTCAGCTTGAAATTAATTTGCCAGTTTGTAAGTCCCGAGTAATAAATTATTTTTTTTTAAATGGAGTCCGGTTATCATTTATCAATTTATTATTTTTTTTCTGAAAGATTTAATAAAAATTTACCGTTTGTTACACTTTTCAAATGTGAATAGTTTTTGAAAAATAATTTTTCTAAATTTATTTAATTTAGGGCCGGTATTTTCACTTGCGAATAAAGGTTTAGATAAATTTATCCTTCGGATAAATATTTTTGTCGTCTTTTCACTTGTAAATAAATTTATTCGAAAGAATAACATCTGTTATTCGCGAGATAAATTATTCGGTACTTGGGTAGCGAATAACCGTTTATTCGTAAGTTCATTACATTTCCACATAGTGCTGATTTATTAACAAAATGGATATATTAAATATTATGATGATATTTTCAACTATGAATTAATAAATAACGTGAGAAATCGATCACACACCATCAGACAGCAACATAACCACATAAATGAAATAATTTTTGACAGGTTCCGATTATGAAAACAATTTAGGATCACATATTGGGGATCGCATTTGATCTCAAGCAGTAAATAGGTAAATCATTATAAAGATCCTGTCATTTGACGCTGGCAACATATTTTCGAATTTTGGATACTTTTGTCGAATACATTGACAAACATTTACTTTGAACTGAAACAAATATACAAAAAGTACAAGAACAATTTTACAATATACATATCCCGCTTACCGCATATGGGTGCTGAATTATATGGTACACTTCTTAAATTACAGTCTCCCGGGGTTAAAAATGCATAATATAGATCACATTGACATTAAAGATGTCAAACAAAATTTTGACAATTACGGATTCAAAAGTAGTTGACACATTTCATCCTTGTCTGCTTAACGTGGCTACGCCAAACTCCATCCTTCTCTACTGACACAAATTCACTCTGCAAGGCTACCAATTCACGAACGTTAAAGTTATTCGACAGATAGCTATTTGTTTGTGTAAAATGTGTGAAAAGACGCAATGGAATTATTCGTTGGATAAATATATAGAATAAATTTATTTAACGAATACTTATTCGAAACTTTATTCGGAAGTGAAAATACCGGGCCTTAGTGTGACGTCATATCTTCAATTTTACTTTGCCTACTGACTTAAGTTGTTTATATCTGTCAATGTCATTAATTTTTCGAAAAATTGATGTCATCGGAGAGTTAACTAGTGACAGCTGTCACTTTCAGAAAACTATAGTTGTACCTTGTCAAAGGAAAAATCTGTTATTATAAAGATTTTAAATAAATATGTTTTATTTTAATAAAAATGATAAATGTTTCATACATTTTCATGTAAAATAAAACTACATATAAATATATTGATTTTAGATTCACAAGTTTTGAATAATATAAAATTACATTCTTTTCGCTTGGTACACTGATACAAAAATACAGTTGTGACGTCATATCGTTATAGTGCTATAAGGCGCGAGCAGACACGTGACTCGAGCGACCTTGAAGTCCTTGGCTGATTTGTGTACGCTTGTCATTTTGAGGAGAACAATATCACTTTGACAAGACCAATGTTTTGACTTTTTAAATTTTGAGCTGTTAAAAAGTGATTATTTTTAGTTTCATGTGTTTTACAGCCTGAAAATTCTACGGCCACGCTATCGAACACCCTCAATTTTACCAAGATATATACTCTTCATTCTCTCCACATGACCAAACCATCTCAACTGACACATTCCTACTCTCTTAACCATACATTCTTCATACACCAAATTATTCCTCACGCGATCCCGTCTTATATATCCACATACACCACGTAAATACTTCATTTCCACGGCAGTCACTTTTTTATGCTTTCCCGTCCATACGCAACATTAGGTACGTTCTATTGGTGTCAGAAATCTTCCTACTTCTTCTAGTAGAACATCAATGGTCGTTCTTTTGCGTCAAAAAAAAATCGAAATATTCCTACGAATCATTCCAACTTCAGAGTTGGAAGCGTTGGTAGAAAGATATATAGCGTGGAGATAAATTCAAAATTTTACTAGCCGACTGTAGCGCGTACATTTCTGTCACATTTGTGAATGTTTAGAGTAGATTGTGCTCAACAAAAATACCTCCTTTACGTTTTTATTATTTAATATATTTTTATATAATTATAATCTCTGTAATATTTGCATAACAACATTTCGAAGATACAAAGTTATCTTTAGTTGTTAACTAACAATAACACATAGCCACTGCCACTGTTCTATTGTATTTATTTTTTACTTGACAGCACTTGACAGTTATTTGCTACTGAGCGTTGCTTTAAGAATATTCTTGTTCTAGTAGGAATATTTCCATACATCAAAGCAGGCACTAGCACTCCATTATACACACTTAAACGATCTTCTCTAGATACGTTTGCGCACTCACTCTACTTTCAAATTCTCTATCAATTCGACCATCCCTTGACATCATGCTACCCAAATCTACAAATATATAAATAACTATAAATATATATTATCCATTGCTGGATGTGCCAATCTGCGTTGTACACAGATTTCGGTAATGATGATGACATATTTGCACCGTGCGGGCGTTTACCAGGCGTCACCTCACGGGCACTCATTGCTGACGTGGAGAGTGCGCCACAGGGGTCATCAAAATGATTTAATAATAATTTATACTATGTTTACTTTATATAAATTACTTCACATAAAGACAAGACATCACAATGATACATACATCACATAAGTATGTAAGTGTTAATTCTATTCTAATATCATATTAGCAATTAGCATAATACCTATACATGTATCTGTCAATTTGATTTAATATCTGTAAATTTATCAATTTTCTCTGGAATTCTGGTTCTTAAATATATATGGTATATACATACCTATTAATACAACTATATATTTCGTTCTAATTATGTTATATACTTATGACAAATTACAAAATACTCGACTCGTATGTTTCAATGAATGTACAAATGCATAAATTTTACACACTTTAAAATACTGTAATTTCTTGCACGTTACAAAAGAATACACAACGTTTTATTACCATAAAATTTTGTAATAAGATATATTATGATTTTGGAGAATTTGATTTTGTTGAGAAATTAATGATATACATTTTCTTAAATAATATAAATAGAGCGAGAAGAATTACAACACCGAAATATGTACAAAGTATAAATAAATTAATAAGAAATGGTTATAGCATTCACCCAAATTATGTGGAAATTGTTAAGCATATATGTACGATCATTTCTAAAGATTAGGTATGGCCAACAGGTCGATCGAAATCGTATTAGTAATTTGGCAACAGCGCCTTATATGGTAAAAAAAAAACTTCATTTATGCTCCATTCAAGCCATTCAGTAGATGGCACTGACAACAGCGCAAATCTGAAGTAGCCGAAATTACATTGGGTAAACTTGTCTCTAATTTCAGCTAATCAGAGATGTCAAAACTATTCCCTATGCTCCGCAATACTGAATGGTTTAAATGGAAGAAGGTATAGAAACACTTTTAAATTAAGCTTTTTAAAGTTTGTTTTTAGAGTTAAACTAGTCATTTTATTACACCAAAATTAAAAGTGACAGATCATTGTTACTTTTAACACTGAAAAGGCGTTTGTTATTCAGACCGGTTATCTCCGGTTACATGGTAACCGCATTTTATTCAGCATACCGGTTACTTGCGGTTACGTCAAACATGTAACCGCGTAATGCTGGGCGGTTACATGTTAGGTTACTATTGCTATCCTTTTCTAGCTGTCAAAACGTTGACATTTTGGCAGTTAGGCAACTCTCAGTAAAAGTAAAAATGGAATCTGTGGCATTTTTTGTCAACTTAATTTGTATTACATCAATACGCTTTAAATTAAATGTATCACACTATGAACAAGATAAATATTCGACAAATGTCAAATAATTAATTTGACAGAAACGTCTGTAGTAACCTGGCATATTTTATTCACACTGGTTACGTGCAATTAACCATATATAACCCGGTTACATTAATAAAAAAACGCCTTAAAAGTGAATTAGTTTTACCTTGGTAATGATCAATGAAACAACAAATCGGCATTTTTGACATATGACTTTAAATTATTAGAAATAGAAATTTAAATGAAAAAAAAAAAATTGTAGAATAGTTATTTATATATATCACTACAAATGAGCAATATTTATAAAATTTGAAATTAGTTTTTTCAGACTACTAAACATGCAAAATAAAATCTGGTTAGTGATTTAGGTGTACAATTTAATTCTCCACAACATTTATACATGTGGCCAAAAAAAAAGACCGGACACCAAAGGATAAGGATAAATTTAGAAAATCATGAAAATGAAAAAGTTTTTTATGGTCGAACCTTTCGTCAAATTACAATAAATAAATAAAAAACGTGCGTAAATTGTTGTAAGTAACTTCAATTCCTACAAATTATAAAATGTATAGATATTTTGACCATCTTGATTATATAATAAATTGTATTTCAGACCCTGATGATGATCAAATTGTGATCGAAACGTTGGTATATGTTTAATTTTCAATAAAATTTCAACAAGAAGTGACTGCAGCTCCGTTATTTTTCCCTATATTAATAATTTCTACAGTCGAATCATTCCTAACTATTAATTTAAATACACTTCCAATTATAAATCATGTAGACTTGTACAGTACCTATAATATTCATTTATTTTTTATAAATATAATTTAGAAATAGCATATATTTCAAGAACATTTAGGTCCACGAAGAATACAGTTTCATATAAAAACTTATATTCGTGACGTCACATCTATATTTTCAAATTTCGGGGGAGTATAACTCCCTTATTAATAGGAATTTTTCACCAGATTTTCAACGCTAGTCTTAGTTTTACTTATACGTTCAGATGAAATTATATTTAAAAAATGGTGGAATCCCCTATTGGAGAAAAAAGTACTACGGAGTCAGCTGTGCATTTTCTAATTTACAGAACTGCCGCCAAACCATCATATTTAACCAAAATAAGCTCAATATTTCAATACATCGAAATACCAGCTCATATCATTTTACTACGACCGTCAAATGGTATTTTTCAGGATATGCAATATCCTGTAAACGGTTCTTCTGATCTTTTACACGCGTATTCTTCTTTATTTAATCAACACGGATAAAAATGGGTTTCATACATGAACAATAAGGAGCGCCAGTGCTCCATATTATAGTCCCTATGTTCTCGCGAAAACGTCATCTACTTGTCGACATTCTGTATTATAAAATAATGATTTAAACATAATTAAAATGAAAATGTGTACACATCTACACATGTTACACTGTTAAACACACTATTACCAATAGACAATATATTTCTCAATTTATTGCACAATTACAACACAAACATCTCGGTATCTATCATGACCGCGTATTGAAATCTCCAGTCTACACTTTCCGTTCTAGCGTCGGACGTGATGAAAACTCCCTAGAAATGAACATTAAAACATTAAAAGGAGTAGATAATGACCGAAAGCTCAGCCGTGCTCGCGGTTCTATAAAGAGGAAGGTCAAGTTTTGAAACTTGCGGCTTGGGCATTCGGGCGAGTGTTGCCAAATCACATGGCCTTCAGACGTTGCAAAACGCACATCGGCCGATGGAAGATGGAATGTGGAGCACATGTGGAGAAATTCACGTTTTTTCTGCTATTTATTCGGTATAATATAAGTCAAATGGTCGTACTCTGTTCCAAACTGCAAGTCTGTAAATAATGAACAAAATCGCAACGAAGACGCCACTCTTTTATGTGTAAATAGATGATATCCGTGGGCTTCGAAACCACGAGTTAATTTATATTTTAACTTCGTACAACAAGATTTTAGTGTTAATTTGAAAATATTTCAAACAATCAGGAGTTATGAGCCCCCAAAAATGCATGCTTATATATTTGTGCTCTGTTCCATTAAAGTCATTCAGTAGATAACACAGGCAACAGCGCAAAATCTGAAGTACCCGAAATTACATTGGGTAAACTTGTCTCTTGTCTCTAATTTCAGCCAATCAGAGAAGTCAAAACTATTCCCTATGCTCCGCAATACTGAATGGCTTAAATGGAACAAGGTATAGTCTCGGCCAAAAATGTGAGGTTAAATAAATAAACATATCATGGCATATTATCCATTGCTGGGTGTGCCAATCTGCTTTGTACGCAGATATCAGTAATGATGATGACATATTTGTACCGTGTGGGCGTTTACCAGGCATCACCTCGCGGGCACTCATTGCTGGCGTGGAGAGTGTATAACAGGGGTCAATTTTGTGCCACTTAAAATTCGAAATATTTGGCGTCGGTCGGGATCGAACCCAGTTCCCCAGATTCACGACCAGGCACTCAGGCACGCGGCCGTGAGACCAAGGTTAAAAATGATTCAATATTATGATTTCGCTTAAAGACAGTGTTTATTTTTGCAAAAATTAACTTTAGAGGGTTAATGTATATATTTCCGGTATAAAAAATGTTAAATTTCCAGTTTCAACTCCTCAAACCCGAGTTGAAATTTTTTTCATTTTTGGCTAAAAATGTCGGGTTAAGAATAGGTCAATATCTAGATTTCGGTTAAAAATAGTGTTAATTCTTGTAAAAATAAACTGGAGACGTACAGAAGAAAACGGGAAACTAGCTCTATATTAAATATGAATTTTAAAGCTTAAGTTAGTTAAAACCACAATATCGTCCATTAAATTTTTACCGAAAACTTGTATGACGTATGTTACGAAGTACTATGACCAAAAAGTAACGAGAATATTTTATATATTTTCACGTTTTTGGTTAAATGAGCAAAATTGTAACACTTTGAATTAAAAAACTACTGATATCAGCAAACATTAATTTATATCAGCGGTTCTCAAAATATGGGACCTAACTTTTTTATTTTAAATAGGAACATATACATTTTATTCGCTTATTCGCTAGAGAATTTAATTCTGAATTTTGAGAAAAATCCATAATAAAATTTATATTAATTTGATTTAAATATGACTATAATAAGTGTGCCACGAATGGAAAAAATAAATACATGTTACCTTTTTTACGTAGAATTAGAATGCCATGAATGAAATTAGTGACTATTTTGTTTCGTCGCTTGATCATACTTTTTACTTCCAGCTACCCTTGGTAAGGGAGGTATAGGGATCGTGCTAAAAATCGCATATCAAGATTTTGGTAAATGACGTTTTAAGGTACTACAATCCAATTTTAACATTTTCACAATGATGTCTGTGTGTGTGGATCCTCCACTTTAACTCAAATACTATTATTTAGAAAATTTTGAAACCTTGTACTTCGAACTTTTTTGTAATGGAAAGAGCCCATTATATTTTGGTGAAAATCGGATAACCGGAAATGGCACTTTACTAGAAGCTCAAAATAGTTTTTCTTCGGAAAATACCTTTAAATGTTATTTTTTCGAGATTAATGTTATTATAAAAATTAAAGGTTATTAAATATTCTATAGATTTGCATTAATACTTTTTCTATATATTTTATGGATAAATTTATAAAATTTATAAAATTATCTATAATTTAAATCCCCCTACGCTCTAAACAAGCAAAACGTAGTTATTCAAATGTAATATAACTGACAGATAAATGTCACTATCAATGAACTAATCATTTCAAAATAATATTAGTAACGTTTTAAAAAGAAAAAAGTAAATAGAACAATAGAAAAGGAATTCAATACAGTTTCCAGCATAAGTAAATATGTAGGTATGTATTTAGATTAATAAAAATAACGATTCAAAAATTTTTTCCAGCTAATCCTCATTTTTCAATTAGTGAATATTCTATCCCGGTATTTAAAAATTAATTTTCATTTTATTATATCTCCGGTCGCTCAATGTTTAGAGCAACGCCTCGAGGCTCTGGGTTCGAATCCTACTAAGGATGGATGTGTGAATGTGAACCCACTTTGTAATTGGGATTTAATCCTGTTGAGGGGTTTAAAAAATAAGTAGTTACTTGGATTAGATTAGACTAAAAATAAGGATTAACTTAATCTTTTTGTGACTCGGGCTGCAAATTGCGGGAGGTATTGTGTTGGCCACACCACATTTTTATTAAATGTCAACACAAAATACTATTTTTTTGCATTCATGGCATTCTAATTCTACGTAAAAGAAGTAACATGTGTTTATTTTTTCATTCGTGGCACACTTATTGTCATATTTTATACCACAATTAATGACAATACAATCCTTATAATATAAATAACTAATAAATTATTCCAGAAATAAGTTATAAAATTATCCTTGTGTAAAACATGTAAAATAAATCCTATGCAATTACTTTGTTATAAACAATAGCAACAACACTCTGTCTACAATATACAATTAAAATTACAGATACGTTTTTATATTTCATTGTCAGACATTGACAATATGTTAAGAAAACGAGAAGATTATAACAAATATTTATAGCTCAATCAATCGAAAATTACTATAATAAAATACTAATCTAACCTCTCTACAAGGTTTCCAAAACGAAAACAAATATGTACACTTCCGTTCATGGTCATTTCCGGAATTTCCTATATTTACTTTCAAATTTAATTTACATAACCAAACTAAGATCAGTAATTGACGAAAATTGATTTCTAGGACATATTATAGTTATATTTTGTCTAGATTACAAAGGAATAGTTAGAACCCTATGTACATATTGAAAAAAAAATATTAACAAGCTTTTCAATTTAATACTGGAAGATAGCTACGCTTGTATGGTATGATTAGCGAATGAAAGTTGACGTTTAGATTATTTAATAGATGTGGTTTCTTTTGAAAACATTTCCCTATATTTGATTTGAAAAGAAACTGACCCTTATATGTACTCCGTTACAGAAGATTAGAATTATACTCAATACCAGGAGGCATTTAAAATGACCTTAGCCACAGGGATGTATTTAAAACATTTAATACCGCAAATTCTAGTTCGTTCGTCTCAGGTATAAGCAACCCTAGACTCGGAATTACTGTTAGAGGAAATTAATAATAATCCTATTTCATAGAATTGCTAAATAGTTTAAAGATCAAAATATTTTGTTATAATCAACATAAACGAAAAATGTTTAAAATATTTTAAACGCACCCCTGTTTTAATATTCAGTTACCCTAGTCGGCCATCTATTTTCAGCCAGACATAATAATGTATTTCTGTGCTTTTCTAGTCCAGTATTTAAATAGGTTCATGCAAAAATTTCATACCTGAATATTTCGTACAATTCTATTCTTCTCTAGGGTTTCAAAAGAAACCACATATATATATATATATATATATATATATATATATATATATATAAATCTGGTGTGGCCAACACAATACCTCCCGCCATTATCTGGTAGTTTATTTCTTATAATATAGTCTAATCTAATCCAAGTAACTACTTTTTAAAAAAAAACCCTCAACAAGATTAAATCCCAATTATAGAGTGGGTTCACATTCACACACATCCACGCCTTAGTGGGATTCGAACTCGGAGCCCCAAGGGCCCTCATGACATGAGGCGTTGCTCTAGCCACCGGAGCTATAATAAAATGAAGATTAAATTTTAAATACCGAGATAGAATAGAATTCACTATTCCAAAAATGAGGATTAGCTTAAACATTTTTGTGAATCATTAATTTTTATTAATCTAAGTACATACGTACATATTTACTTATGCTGGAAACTGTATTGAATTCCTTTTCTATTGTTCTATTTACTTTTTTTTATTTTTAAAACGCTACTAATATTATTTTGAAATGATTAGTTCTTTGATAGTGACACTTATCTATCAGTTACATACATTTGAATAACTGCATTTTGTTTGTTTAAAGCGTAGGCTCTGAGATTTAAATTATAAATAATTTTATAAATTTATCCATAAAATATATAGATAAAGTATTAATGCAAATCTGTAGAATATTTAATAATCTTTAATTTTTATAATAACATTAATCTCGAAAAAATAACATTTAAATGTATTTTTCGAAGAAAAACTATTTTAAACTTTTAGTAAAGTGCCATTTCCGGTTATCCGATTTTCTCCAAAATCTAATGGGTTCTTTCCATTACAAGAAAAAGTTCGAAATACAAGGTTTCAAAATTTTCTAAATGATAGTATTTGAGTTAGAGTGGAGGATCCACACACAAATATACAGACATTATCGTGAAATGTTAAAATTGGATTCTAGGGACCTTAAAACGTGGTCATTTACTAAAATCTCGATATGTGATTTTTAGCACGATTCCTATATCTATATAGGTAAAAAACGGACCATAAAAAAATTCTGATGAACGTTTGTATACAACTTCATGAATCACATCTGCCACGCAAAATCTTAGTCTCACTCTCAATCTGTGCGTACTCCAATTTGTGAATTAGATTGGTAACTGACTAACCCGGTTCGGTTTATTTGAAATAGCCACGGTTTCATAACCATCCATCGGTCTAGGCAAGCTCAACTCAACTATCAACTCGTCGACCATGACCAAAAATAAAACAAACTCACTATTGTAACATTTCCACAGTTTTTCTCTAACGTTATCAATACTTTCTCTCGCAAGAATCATTAAGTAACAGCTACTTTTATTTTCTTTTTAGATTACTAAGCGGCATCATCATCACTTTTCGTTTCAATGGAATTTCTAAGTAATACAATATTTATACAGTCATTTATAATAACTAAATAAATAAATATATATATATATATATATATATATATATATATATATATATATATATATATATATATATATATATATATATATATATACCGTGTGTCTGTTTTAAAGGTGTACATTGGTGATTAACATGGGAAATCAGGTTTTTGCAATTTCCTGCTCGCCTAATTATTTTAAGCAAAAACGCGTCAAATAAAAGTTTTAGGGCATAAAATTCTGCATCGAAATCAATAAACTGAATTACCTTTCCATGCTTCGTAACAACAGAAATTAATTATGAAAATGTCGAAAATTACGTTCAAAATATCGACAGCATTTATTTATTTTTTGTTCAATTCCATGGCTGTCGATATTTTCAACGTAATTTTCGATATTTCAATAATTAATTTCTGTCGTTACGAAGCATGTAAAGGTAATTCTGTTTATTGATTTAGATACGGAATTTTATGCCCTAAAACTTTTATTTGACGCGTTTTTGCTTAAAATAATTAGGCGAGCAGGAAATTGCAAAAAACTGTTTCCCCATGTTAATCTCCCATGTACACTTTTAAGACAGACATCCGGTATATATATATATATATATATATATATATATATATATATATATATATATATATATATACGAGGTGTGTTCAAAAACTATCGCGAATTTTGAATTTTCGCGGGTTACGTATATTCGAATTTCGATCTTTTTGTGGCTTTATGTTGGTACTCATGTCTCTCACTTATGTCGACAAGCTCGGCCATTTTGAATGTTCACTTAATTGTTGACAGCTGCTTTGCTTGCACGTGTTTTGGATCGTCTTCGATTTTTACCTATTCAAAAAAATGGAACAAAGAACCTGTATCAAATTTTGTGTGAAAAACGAAATTAAGTGCGCGGATGCATTCCGAATGTTGACTGTGGCATACGGAGAAGCTACCTTGGACCAAAGCAACGTTTATCGGTGGTACAAAATGTTCTCAGAAGGCCGAGAAGATGTGAACGACGAAAAGCGTGCCGGACGCCCGAGCACTTCAACAACAGACGAAAAAATTAATGAAGTGGAGAAAATGATATTGGCCAATCGTCGAATCACCGTTAGAGAAGTTGCTGAGGACCTAAACATATCGATTGGCTCGTGCCATTCGATTTTTATCAATGATTTGGGCATGAGACGGGTCGCCGCGAAATTTGTACCAAAATTGCTCAATTGCGACCAAAAACAGCATCGCATGAACATTGCTAATGAGATGTTGGACTCTGTCCGCGACGACCCAAATTTGCTCCAGAGGGTCATAACTGGTGACGAATCGTGGGTTTATGGTTATGACGTGGAAACCAAAGTTCAATCATCTCAATGGAAGCTGCCGCACGAACCAAGACCGAAAAAAGCGCGCCAAGTTCGGTCGAATGTGAAAGTTTTGCTGACAGTTTTCTTCGATTGCAGGGGCGTGGTGCATCATGAGTTCTTGCCACAGGGTAGAACGGTCAATAAGGAATATTACCTGCAAGTTATGCGCAATTTTCGCGAAGCAATCCGCCAGAAACGCCCGGATTTGTGGAAGAACAAAAATTGGCTTTTGCACCACGATAACGCCCCTGCTCACACATCGTTGCTTGTGCGCGACTTTTTAGCCAAAAACAACACACTAATGATGCCGCAGCCACCGTATTCCCCAGATCTGGCCCCCTGTGACTTTTTCTTGTTCCCTAAACTGAAGAGGCCCATGAAAGGACGACGTTACGCTACGCTTGACGAGATAAAGACGGCATCGAAGGAGGAGCTGAACAAGATAAAAAAAAATGATTTTTTGAAGTGCTTTGAAGATTGGAAAAACCGTTGGCACAAGTGTATAATATCTCATGGGGATTACTTTGAAGGGGACAAAATAGATATTCATGAATAAATAAATAATTTTTGAAAAAACACAAAATTCGCGATATTTTTTGAACACACCTCGTATATATATACAGGCTGTTTATTAAAAAGCGAGCCATAGGCGTTTAACATGGGAAATCAGTTTTTCCTTGCGCAAAAGTTCCCGACAAAAGTGTTTGAAATAAACGTTGTTGTTTTTACCTTCCGTCACCTTAGGTAAGGAAGGTATTGTCTTTGGTCAAAAAATTCGGTGGTGAGTTTTTGATGAATATGCACGTTTTAGGGTCCCTACAATACGATTTTACTATTTTTACGATGATGTCTGTATGTGT
This sequence comes from Harpalus rubripes, assembly GCA_963082715.1. Taxonomy (NCBI): domain Eukaryota; kingdom Metazoa; phylum Arthropoda; class Insecta; order Coleoptera; family Carabidae; genus Harpalus; species Harpalus rubripes. The sequence continues at coordinate 9,621,242 of OY720465.1, forward strand.
GTGTGTGTGTGTGTATGTATATGTGTGTGTGTGTGTGTGTGTGTGTGTGTGTGTGTGTGTGTGTGTGTGTGTGTGTCTGTGTGTGACAAAATTTTCTAATGCGATAACTTTAATACTACATTTCCAAAAATTATAATTCTTTCGTATTCCTCTTCGTTACATCCATGTGAAGAGCTGATTAGATTTTGGTTATAATTGGACAACCGGAAGTACCTTCATTTGAAGATTTTAACAGTTTTTCTTGAAAAAACGGTGTTAAATATCATTTTTTCACATTTAATGTTATTATAAATATTAAAGAATTATTTATTCTCTATACGATTTTAATGCATTTTATACTTCATATTAAATGGACATAGAGTTAAAAAATTATAAAGAAATTAAATTATAACTCTAGAAACAGCTGCTACATTAAGAAAATTCTGATTGAAAGGTGTCAGTGTCAAGTGCAGTTGACAGTATGTTTATGTTATAATTTTACTGGAAATATAGGATCTTTTGTCAGAAACTTTCTGTATGGAATTTGTATAAAATACATACAACTACCTTAAGGTAATGTACAAGAAATATAATCTATTGCAAAGAACTTTATGTATGACATTTATATAAAATACAAAGAACTGACGGAAGGTAATGTGCTGGCCACATCAGATTTTTTAAATTAGACACCAGCATCACTAAACAGATTTTATTTTGCATGTTTAGTAACCTATATAATTAAAATTGAAATTCTATAAATATTGCTCATTTGTAGTGATAGCCATGGAATTTAAACAAGTTACAAAGAAATGCATATCGTTTGAACTGTCAGAAATTCGCTTTTCAAATAAAAATTACTGATAATTATATTCAATCCTAAGTCCTTAAATATATTTTGTATTTATAATCTACATCTAAATTATTGCTCAGATTTTATTTATTTTTATTTTTTAACCTGCAAAATCGAAATTCTGACAATTCGTACGATATGCATTTCTTTGTAATTTTGTTTAAATTTCATGGCTATCACTACAAATGAGCAATATTTATAAAATTTCAAATTGGATTTTACAGGTTACTAAACATGCAAAATAAAATCTGCTTAGTAATGCTGGTGTAGAATTTAATTCTCTACAACATATATTTGAAACATTTGCTTAAAATTAAATGGGAAGTTTTGCGCAAGGAAAAACTGATTTCCCATGTTAAACTCCTATGGCCCGCTTTTTAATTAACACCCTGTATGTGTATATATATATATATATATATATATATATATATATATATATATATATATATATATGTATACAGGGTGTTAATACTAAGTCGATACACCCGAAAATGGTAGATAGAACTCATTAAAACAAACAACTTTTCATAGCTCAAATTTTTGATTTGGAGCCCAAGTTTATAACTATTAGTGTTCTCTTGTTTTTCGAAAAATCGCCATAGCTCCCTTATATATATATATCTATATATATATATATATATATATATATATATATATATATATATATATATATATATATATATATATATATATATATATATATATATAAATATTTAAATAGTACAAAAACTTTCAGCATTTGCTTTCGATTCTCTAAAACACTTGTATTTACAATTATTTTCTATTTCATCAAATAACAAAATGGCGACCAATCAAAAATTTCAAAACAAGATATTTTGAAAACCACCCCATCGATTTTCGAAAATAAAACATTTTTAAAATCCATAAACTTTCTATTACAATATTTGTCTGAAACATTTTTTTTCTATCTGTCCAAAAATAAATGTCATGAGGGCTCTCGAGACTCTGGGTTCGAATCCCACTAAGGCATGGATGTGTGTGAATGTGAACCCACTCTGTAATTGGGATTTAATCCTGTTGAGGGGTTTAAAAACTGTAGTTACTTGCAATAGATTAGACTATATTTTAAGAAATAAACTGATAAAATTAGAGTAAAATTTGCTAATCCAAAAATAAGGATTAATTTAATAATTTTTGTTACTCGGGCTGTAATTGGCGGGAGGTATTGTGTTGGCCACACCAGATTTTTCTTACTAAAACTGACATCACATTCAATTTTAAAAAAAAAAACCTGTGAGTTCATGGACCGACATTATTTTTGCCTAGTAGATGCGGAAGTCAGACTGGTAAAATTTTATTAGGTCCGACATAAGTAGAAACTCGACCCATCTGGGGCCTATTATAATGTTAAGAAATGACCAACCGGAGTCTTGGACTAAGATTGGGTACACTATGTTTTCACGTCAAAAACATTCTATGGGGTTTCAAACTTTAAAATTCGCATACTAAACAAACACATTTTGTGACATTCATCGTTTTCCCCTGTCTCTTTTTTTGCTAATTTCCTGTACTTATAGCATTTTATTTGCATCCAAAAACTATTAGCAAAACTGCACTGTCATTATATAATAGAATTATATGACAAATCTCTTCAGGTAGTAGATAATGATAAACAACATTATAGTGACCAGAGAAAAATAAAAACAATAACAATACGAGGAAAAGGTCGATACAAAACCACAAAAAGCCGAAGAAGATTTAATTTACGATTAAATTATTTTTCTAACAAAAATACATTGACGTCAACAGTTTTTGTTGTCGACGACTGTTTTCCTTTGCAATTCGTAGTAACCCAAAATTTAATCCACAAAAAACACTGATAGCAAATGATATAATAAGATATAATATACTCGTAATAATGTGTTATAAAATTATTGTTCCCTTTTATTACCTTCCGTCACCTTTAGGTAAGGAAGGTATTGTCTTTGGTCAAAAAATTCGGTGGTGAATTTTTGATGAATAAGCACGTTTTAGGGTCCCTACAATACGATTTTACTATTTTTACGATGATGTCTGTATGTGTGTGTGTGTGTGTGTATGTATGTATGTATGTGTGTGTGTGTGTGTGTGTGTGTGTGTGTGTGTGTGTGTGTATGTGTGTGTGTGTGTGTCTGTGTGTGACAAAATTTTCTAATGCGATAACTCTAATATTACAATTCCAAAAATTATAATTCTTTCGTATTCCTCTTCGTTACATCCATGTGAAGAGCTGATTAGATTTTGGTTATAATTGGTCAACCGGAAGTACCTCATTTGAAGATTTTAACAGTTTTTCTTGAAAAAACGATGTTAAATATCATTTTTTCACATTTAATGTTATTATAAATATTAAAGACTTATTTATTCTCTATGCGATTTGAATGCATTTTATACTTCACATTAAATGGACATAGAGTTAAAAAATTATAAAGAAATTAAATATCATATATATTAGTCAGCTTTGCTATAACTCTGGAAACAGCTGCTACATTAAGAAAATTTTGATTGAAAGGTGTCAGTGTCACCTGCAGTTGACAGTATGTTTATGTTATAATTTTACTGGAAATATGGGATATTTTGTTAGAAACTCTCTGTATGGAATTTGTATAAAATACATACAACTGCCTTAAGGTAATGTACAAGAAATATAATCTTTTGCAAGGAAATTTCTGTATGACATTTATACAAAATACATAGAACTGACGGAAGGTAATGTGCTGGCCACATCAGATTTTTTTTATTATAATTTCTCATTTCTTCCTAACGAATATTTCAGTTCATTGTACTGTTTAAAAATAAATTATTGTTACAATTTTTAAAAGATAAATCGATTTATGGGCCACTTATACATATATTTATGAGATATTTATATAAACGGTCCCAAAGTCATATTACTTGGGCCGGTTAACATTTTCAACAAACAAATTATAAAACTTGCGCAAATGGTGACAAATTTCTATAAATTTCTTTGGATTAGTTTAAAATATAGATTTTAAACTTACAAAAACTGAATTTGTTATTCACGTATTCCGCCATTTAAAATTGGGTTACATCGCCTTTATTAGTAATACCAACTATAATTCCATTAGGCATCGAATCCCTAAGTCCTGCATATTTTTCTGTGAGTATTGTCCCATATGTCTTGTAAGGCAGATTTTACTGTACGCACTGAATTTTTACGATGTTGCTTTTTATTGTGCCAAAAATACAGGGTTTCGGAAGAAGCTAAATCTGGACTAGAAGATGACCATTAAAATACCGGTCGAACTATTATCAACAGTCATTCGACCCACAGTTTTTTTTTTTTTAGTTTTAAATCTATATTTAAAGTAGCCGGAAGAATTTTTTAGAACTTTCTAACCATTTGTGTAGATTTTATACATATATACATACATATATACTCTATTATTCACGAAAGATGACTATTCAAGGTTGTTTGTTCGAAGAAAGAATACACAACACTTTATAGCAGTAGCTTAGCAACATTTTGTATTAGAAAGAGAAAGATTGTTTGACCTATGTCTATTTAATTTTTGTGGTGTAACAGATTTACGTAAATAGTGGCATTACTTTCTAACACACTATAAATAATAATGACATATGTCGTAGAATTACAGATACCTAATTATCTACTGCACTGCCCTCTGTGCTAATATTTACCCAGTGGCGTTGACGTTTAAATCAAATTATTATTCCTTGGTTTATAAGTTAAGTCTATGTTGTGGTACTTTGTAAAATCATAAGTGAAGAACATAAATCTTTCAGAAAGGCATTATTTAGAAAGAAAAATAATTTTCTAATGAATTACTCTTTTTCAGTTAAAATGTTTCCATAAATATTTCATGTTGCACGCCTGTGCAAACTAAATGCAATGAAGTTATCTGCAAGCAATATTATATCAGACGGCTCACAGATGACCTTGAATAGTCATCTTTCGTGAATAATAGTTTACATACATAAAATCACACATTCCCACTTAGTGGATTAGCACAAACCCAAAACAATAATAATAACATCGACCACAACAATAATCACTCTCTCTTCCAACAACATTCTTACTAACCTGACATCATACAACAAATATTCCTCACTCTTAACATATTAAAGTGACCGAGTTTCGGTAGCGAAATACCGCAACCGGCCCACAATAATAAATACGAAACAATCATCCTTCGCCACAAATTCCTGTCTAAGCACACTTCTTTCGCCTCGGCCACATTCATAATCGCATTCATACACGCTCTACTTCTCTTCCCACTCGGATACTTTCTTTCTTTTAGTACCTTATCAATCACATCCTTCCACTTACACACTGGACGGCCACGCAATCGAACACCCTCAATTTCACCAAGATATATACGCTTTATAAGCCGTTCACTCTTCATTCTCTCCACATGACCAAACCATATCAACTGGCTCATTCCTACTCTCTTAACAACATTCTTCCTAGCCATACATTCTTCATACACCAAATTATTCCTCATGCGATCCCATCTTACATATCCACATACACCACGTAAATACCTCATTTCCACAGCAGTCACTATCTTTTTATGCTTTCCCGTCCATGCCCAACATTCGCTTCCATACATCAAAGCAGGCACTAGCACTCCATTATACACACTTAAACGAGACTATAATTTTTTGACAATGTAAATCGGTCCAACTAATATGAGATTGGGCTCGTATATCTCTTTGAAAATATGGCAATAATTAAACAATAAACTAGAAATAAATTCTAAGTGAATATGTATGTATTTATAGAAATAAATAACTAATAACTAGTGATTAAAATTATTGTGAAAATATATTCAATAAGCGGCGAAAGGTCCTTGATACTTTTCAAGAAATTTAGCACTTTCAAATCTGTGAAATACTTCGACTGACAACTGCGACTTATAATTAAATATTAAATGTAATGCTTAAATATTGCTAGTAAACTGTAATTATATGAAAAACACTTTTACTGCATTTTAAATTAAATGCCATTGTTTTAATTATAATACGAGTATATATAGATAATTTTTTATACAAGACGGGAAAATTCTATTATATCGAATTGGGGAATATGCAAAAATGTTAATAATTCATGTGATGAAAGCGCGAATGAATTATTTTTCGTAAGTCGAAAATTAAATATTATCGTCATGTATTAGCTATTAACATACCTAGGAATGTTATGAGTATCATAACTGCCGTAGATGTCGGTTTGAAATCCGAGCTCGTAGAGGCTTGTTATGATTCATAACATCCGTGGTTTGTTCAATAGTGAATCGGTTTTAGATAACACATAACATTCCTAGGTATTTTAATACGTATAAATTTTTCTTTGGCAGAAAAAAAATTAATTATAAATAATGGGTCGATTCTGCACACATCTGTAAATCTTACAGATCTGTAAATTTGTAAATAATGGACAAAATCACAACGAAACATGCCACTCTTATGCAGGCCCGGATTAGCATTTCTTTACGCCCTAGGCCAAAATTCATAACTGTTAACCATAGTAATCTGAAAGTAGCATTAATGAGAAAATTTCAAAAAATGATATTTATCAATAATGTCTTAATTTTCTGAAACCGATAAACTATTGAACAAACCACGGATGTTATGAATCATAACAAGCCTTAGATGTCTTAAAATCCTCGCTCTACGAGCTCGGATTTCAACTTACATCTGCGGCAGTTATGATATGAATAACATTCCTAAGTATGTTAATAGCTATTACAGGTCGCATTTATTAAAAATCTAATAGAATTATAAAATTACCCCAATAGAAAAAAAAAATATAAAACATGTTTCATAAGAACTGTGATCGTACTCGTCCTTTGTAAAACTCACCGCGAAGCGGCTTTTTTTCCAAACTAGGACTCGTGGGTTAACAGATTGCCTTATGAAATTTGTTTTTCAACATACCTACTATTATCAGTCATCAAAGATACCTACATTTACCATCTTTTTATAAGTAGCTAAAGATTACAACAATAATTTTGGACTTATTAGATGCACTTTTTAATTCTGAACAGTTTTCGTATTTATACTTTTATTTTATTCATAGGGCAGAATTCATGAGTAGACACCCGGTATATAAATATTAGAAGTATTTAAAATCTTCGACAACTGTCATAGCTCAACAGAATTTACCAATCACTCATCTACTACACTAATTTTGTATAATTAAAGCAAATGTAACTGTGTACATCGTCAAGTAACTGCAGGTACTTCCCTCTTTTCATTTTCCCATTTATCCAACTACTCGATGTGCGCCCCCTCCGTGCCTGCGCCCTAAGCCACGGCCTAGGTTGGCCTTATGGGTAATCCGGGGCTACTCTTATGTATAATTTTATATTAATCAACAAAAATAGATACGTTTTTGTCAGGATTTTACAGATTTACAGATTTGTAAGACTTACAGAAGTGAACAGAATCGACCCATAATCCTGCAATTCTGAAAAATCTGTAAGTATTACAGATCTGTGAATCTGTAAAAAATTACAAAAACGCATCTATTTTTGTTGACTAATATACAATTATACATAAGAGTGGCAGTTTTCGTTGCGATTTTGTTCAATATTTACAGATTTACAGATCTGTAAGGCTTACAGATTTGAACAGAATCGACCAATTTAAATTAAATTGTGGTTTTGCCCCAAAAATATCTTTCTACAAGAGTGTAGATAATGTAGGTATTTTTTTAATCCGTTATAGGAAAAAATTGAGTAGAAAAATACACAACTATAAAATTTAATTATCGACTAGAGAAAAATAATCGAGACTAGGTGTAAATGTTATAAACCGTTATACAGATCTCAGATTATAGTATGTTTTGAGTATGTGTGTGTATGCGTATATATGTGAAGCTAAAAAAAGATCACGAAGAACACGATTGATATTTTTTGTGTCTAGACAAGGGGTCATTAACTTTCATCATGTTTTATTTTTTAAAAAAAGCTAATGATCCTTGCCAAAATTGCATAGGCTATTTCATTTTTAGAAGCCTGTTACCCTGCAATCAAATTTATGTTTTTTCTTTTAATCTTTTATTTTATTAGTAACCCTGGGGCTTAGGAGACTCCATGATCATGGTAAATTTCAATGTAGGCAATTTTTATTTCTATCGTTTATCTTTCAAATGCCTTTTCTCATCAGAAGATGTTGAAAATGATTTCAAACAACATTCAGTAAAACTTGTAAACAACTAGATTAAAATATCAAACAAAATTTGTTTCAAAATATTATAGCTTGCTAGATAGGTTCAATGGAAAGAGAACAACCCTCGTATGACATTTCAAGTTATTTATTTTGACATACTACGTATTCGTACATACAATATTAATTGTTTTATATTATTTGATTTTTACCTACCGCTACTCTTGGTAAGGGAGGTATAGGGATCGTGCTAAAAATCGCATATCGAGATTTTGGCAAATGACCACGTTTTAAGGGTCCCTAGAATCCAATTTTAACATTTTCACGATGATGTCTGTGTGTATGTGTAGTGTGGATCCTCCACTCTAACTCAAATTCTATCATTCAGAAAATTTTGAAATCTTGTATTTCGAACTTTTTCTGTAATAGAAAGAGCCCATTAGGTTTGATGAAAATCGGATAACCGGAAATAGCACTTTACTAGAAACTTCGAAAAATACCTTTAAATATTATTTTTTCGAGATTAATGTTATTATAAAAATTAATGATTATTAAATTTACTAGATACAGATTTGCATTAATACTTTTTCTATATATTTTATGGATAAATTTATAAAATTATTGTAACGTTTTTATATTTATTTGGGTGAAGTGTAAATATTAGACAATTATTACTAATTAAAATTAAGTGTTTATTAAACTATAAAGAAAGTTACTATTAATTATATTAAACAATTATTAAAAACTAATTAAGATTAAAACTATTATTAACTATATAACACCAACACTATTTATTTAACCAATTGACACTACTATTTATTTTCACGATATTACAAATTATTGCAGACTCTTGTAGACTGTTTACGCGATATTTATATCACTGTATACTTATAACATGTTCAACTGTCCGCCTACCGACCTCCACAGCGTCTATATACTCAACTGACTCAACAGCGTCTGTATATTCAACTGCTCGGACAGAAATCACACCTTTCACCTCACTATCTTTTTATTTATGTAACTCTCTCTCTTCCACAACCTCAGTATCACCGACTGTCCGCATGCCACTGCCGAGTATTCACTTTCATTTGCCGTTACTGTCCTTGTATACCTAGCTTCACAATACTCGTCCACACTGCCGAGTATTCACTTTCACAGCTATCCCAATATACCAGTAACTTCCAGACTCGCCGTTACTGTCCTCGTACACAATAGCTTCCTAATACTCGTCAACACTACCGAGTATTCACATCCACAACTATCCCAATATACCAGTAACTTCCCGAGTACCTACCCGACACCAACTGCATACGCTCACTTCGATACTGCTGTGCTTCTCAAACTCACTAACACTCTATATGAACATCTCTATGTCTCTCCGTGTAACTAACTAGCTGTCCCTCGAATATAGCTACGTCCCTTATATACAGCTGCCATTATTTTCTAGAACATTCTAGAATATTCGAACACATAATAACAATGAACACAAAAGGTCGTCGCGACCAGTCTGTTTACATCGGCCGGCTACTAGCGCGATTACGTCACCGCTATAAATAGACACTCGCTTCGTCCCATTTTACATTATCTATAATTGAAATCCCAGAGCATACGCTTTAAACAAACAAAACGCAGTTACTCAAATGTATGTAACTGACAGATAAATGTCACTATCAAAGAACTAATCATTTCAAAGTAGTACTAGTAACGTTTTAAAAAGAAAAAAGTAAATACAACAATAGAAAAGGAATTCAATACAGTTTGTAGCACAAGTAAATATGTAGGTATGTATTTAGATTAATAAAAATTAACGACTCACAAAAATGTTTAAGCTCATCCTCATTTTTGGATTAGTGAATTCTATTCTATCCCGGTATTTAAAATTGAATCTTTATTTTATTATAGCTCCGGTGACTCAATGGTTAGAGCAACGCCTCATGTCATGAGTGCCCTCGGAGCTATGGGTTCGAATCCCACTAAGGCGTGGATGTGTGTGAATGTGAACCCACTCTGTAATTGGGATTTAATCCTGTTGAGGGGTTTGGAAAAAGGTAGTTACTTGGATTAGATTAGACTATATGTTAAGAAATAAACTGTCAAAATTAGAGTAAAATTCGTTAATCCAAAAATAAGGAATAACTTAATCTTTTTTGTGACTCGGGCTTTAAATGGCGGGAGGTATTGTGTTGGCCACACCAGATTTTTTATTTCAACACTGTTCGAATCGCATCTAACCTTCGATTTAGTTTTTAACTAATGGTTAATAAACTACCACTTTAACTAGAGATGTAGAATCGGGCCTCACTAATTTTAGCTTGCGACATTCGAATAAACAAATACTGATGATGGTATTACATGCATACATACATACATAAAATCACGCATTTCCCACTTAGTGGGTTAGCACAAACCCGAAAGAATAAAAAAAACACCATCCAAAAAAATCAGTCTCTTTCAACAACATTCTTACTAACCTGACATCATAGGTACAACACATATTCCTCACTCTCAACATATTAAAGTGACCGAATTACGGTAGCGAAATACAACAACCGGACCACAATAATAGTTACGAAACAATCATCCTTCGCCACACATTCCTGTCTAAGCACACTTCTTTCGCCTCGGCCACATTCATAATCGCATTCATACACGCTCTTCTTCTCTTCCCACTCGGAAACTTTCTCTCTTTTAGTACCTTATCAATCACATCCATCCACTTACACACAGGACAGCCACGCAATCGAACACCCTCAATTTCACCAAGATATATACGTTTTACAAGCCGTTCACTCTTCATTCTCTCCAAATGACCAAACCATCTCAACTGGCTCTTCCTACTCTCTTAACAACATTCTTCCTAACCATACATTCTTCATACACCAAATTATTCCTCACGCGATCCCGTCTTACATATCCAGATACTCCACGTTAATACCTCATTTCCACGGCAGTCACTCTCTTTTTATGCTTTCCCGTCCATGCCCAACATTCGCTTCCATACATCAAAGCAGGCACTAGCACTCCATTATACACACTTAAACGAGCTTCTTTAGATACGTTTACGTTTCGAGCAAACGTACCCAGAGCACCCATTACCTTACACCCCGCACTCACTCTCCTTATATATGTATTTATATGTCATATTCCTGTTTTCCTACGACAACAATCTGTTTCCTAAGAAAATTCTACAATAATCTCCGTATACGTTAAATTAGATAAACGTATCTGGAACACTTGACTAGTAATTAACCGTTTGCTTGTAGAGTGTGTTAACGAATGCTCTGTCTCAATAAACGATAAACAATATCCCGTAAATTGTTATTTCATCATCAGCTAAATGTCGCTAACTACCAGATAGATACATTGCAAGAGAAATACGTTACTATCTCTCGCTGTCATAATATGCAGATATTCGAAGTGTCTTTATGTTCGATTCAGCTCGTCAACAATAACGAGTCACTGTTTTTAACAATACAATTGAAGCATTTTAATTTAAATAGATCTAAATGCCATTTTTACTGGTCCCTACCCTAAGTAAGAGGGAGGCGTACGTGCCAAAAATCGTTAATAAAATTTAAGCATGTTATTTTTTTGAGTATTTGCACATACATACAAATTTTTAAAAAGGTTTACGAACCATGATCTGAGATATTTGAAACCAAAATAGAACAAAAATTCAATGGTAATGAAGGAATATACAAGGAAGGTTTTTCCCGCTACCCTTGGTAAGAGAGGTATAGGCATTGTGCTAAAAATCGCATTTTGAGTTTTTGGTAAATTTGATTTTAAGGTCCCTAGAATCCAATTTTAACATTTTCACGACGATGTATATACCGTGTGTCTACTTTTTTTATGGACCATAGGAGATACAACGGTAAAATTTTCATATGGCTGTAAATTCTGCCCTATTAATTTTAGAACTAAAGTGTAAACATAAAAAGTGTTCAGAATTAAATACTGCATCAAATTAGCCTAAATTTGTTGATATAATAGGTTCTTGCCTTGAGATAAACGTAAAATAAAATATCCGTCTTTAAGTTTTTTACAGAGTGCCATGCAAGACAAAATATGCAATTTAAATAGTCTTATTATTTGACTTTGACAGATAAAAGTTTATTAATTGATATTTAATTGTTAATATTGTTCCATTGAGTTTTTTCTGCGATGGAAATGTATCCATGCTTATTGATAAATAATTTAATGAATTCAATAATTTTAAAAACTTTATGACAGATGTCATCTGCCAAATTTAAGCAATACAACTGTTTAAAATTTTGTGATAATGCTCATGGCACTCTGTAAGTAGCTAAAAATTATTACTTTTGTTTTGCCTCTCTTTCGCAAACGAAACGCATGCAAACTATAATTTTGGACTTATTAGATGCAATGTTTAATACATTTTTTGTATTTACACTGTTCTTCTAAAATTAATAGGGCAGAATTTACAGCATTATGAAAATTTTACCACTGTATTTCCTATGGTCCACAGAAAAAGTGGACACACGGTATATATATATATATATATATATATATATATATATATATATATATATATATATATATATATATATATATATATATATATATATATACAGAGAATTTATTTTAAAATGCAACATACAGTTTATCACTTCCATGGTTACACACTACTGTCAAAAATGACAGCAATGTAATATTTGTCCATTTTAAAATGCAACATTATAAATAGTATTGCAGCATAGGAGATATCTCCAGAACACATCACAAATGGTGTCAATTCTTTCTACGAGCAACTAGGATATTGCCTCAGTGTGAATGGAGTTATTTTAGAACATTTATTACATTAAAATTATGCATTTTTGTAAGTCACAGTTTGTTAACATGTGCTACATTAAAATTTTGATTTTTTGTTAATAGTATGTAGGCTAATTTATTGGAAATTAGTGTTGATAATACATAACTACAAATTTTTGTATGCTGTCATTTTCTGACAATAGTATGTAACCATGGAAGTGATTGACCATATGTTGCACGTTAAAATAAATTCACTATATATATATATATATATATATATATATATATATATATATATATATATATATATATATATATATATATATATATGTCGCGGGGTAGTAACACTGGCAAACTCTATGTCGACCAACACTATTTCAGAACCACAGCGATAATATAAACGTGATGATCTCAGCGAGGCGGGCCTGCTCTCACTCCTGAGCACCGCTACACACTGATTCCATCCAAGCATTATAGCCAAGAATGCTTGACGTTTCGATTACGACAATACAATTAAAAGATTATAAGTGATTCATGTAATACTTGATTCATTAAATGATCGTTACGACATGCTTTGATATTACAATCTCCGACACGGCCATCCTGACGTTTCACACGTCCTCGTGTGAACTATCTGAAAACAAAGAATTTATCCACAGTATTTTCGCTCGGCTATCTCTGACCAATAAATGCTCAAATAGTTACAACTTTGTTCACATTTATATTAAGCTAAAAATTTAGCTATAGTACACTCAATTATTTAATGGACGCCTTTTTTACAAGACGTCAAACAAAACATAATTCTGTGACAATACATTTCACCAATAAATACATGAATACCGATATCAGTATTCAAGCATTGTTATAGCTTGTCCAACAGCGACAGACCATCATTGCTTAACCAGCAATCGATCGCTATTCCATCTTCGCTTAACCAGCGCAAGAAAACCATACCGTCATTGCTTACCCAGCAATGGAACACCCTTCCGTCATCGCTTAACCAGCTCGGAAAACCACACCGTCATTGCTTACCCAGCAATGGAACACTATTCCGTCATCGCTTAACCAGCTCGGAAAACCACACGACAGAGGCACCTAGTTAGCATGTTACCTTCGGCAGAGGTGTCACAGTAGCATACCGAAACACCATGACAGAGGCATCCAGTAGCATGTCATCTTCCATCACGGTTAATAATTCTAAAGAATTTAACGAAAATGTCCAATGTCCAGACCAACGCCTCAATTGCTCCTTAGCCACTTTTGTTATAAAAGTTTGTCGACTCTTCAAAGTTTTAGTCACCCCTGTGGATTTTAACGATCCACTCGATTAGCCTAACTAAATTGTGGTCTCAACCTCCAGAAGGTTCATTATTGTACGCATGAACCGCTCTACTTAAAAATTAGAACATGGATTCATGTGTTATGTAAATAATACGTAATACCAAATCGAAATAATCCGGCATGCTTAAACTTAAAGCTATCAAAATGTTCTAAATTTGTTAAATAATTCAAACAGATAGTTCTTCTTTTCGTTTTCCTAACTGTATTTTGGCTTAGTGTTTTTTGACAAGTTGGTTTTTGCTCTTATTGGAGGTTAGTAAGTTTTAGTCAGTTGATCTTACACTGTCACAGGTGATGCTGTCTTTTATAATGTTTCTCGTTTGGCCTACAAATCCTCACAGGTATTTTATAAAAAAATTGTTGTTTATTTAAACTTGTTGTTTATTATTGCTTGAAAACGATTGTTGTTGATTTGTGTCATATATTTTTATTGTAGCACTTGACGAAGGTAAAATAATATACTTCAATTAAATTTATCCTTGGATACGATAAAAATATTTTAAAGCAATTTGTTCCAGCGTCCATCACGCTGCACTTAGGCGCCCCAAACATTAAGACAAACAATTGAAAAGCAAGTCCCGTCTTGTCAGACTTCTCTGCTTCCAATGGCTGACAGATTTCTGTTGCTCAATTGTTTTTCATGTAAAACAGTCGGCTTCGCAACCGTGGCAGGCTCCAGTCCGGGCACCAGCTGTCCTGTGCAACTCCTCTGCGGGTGATCTAGCTTGCCACAATTTAAACATTCAACAAATTCACAATTTGACAAAACTGGCATGGTCACCCCGAAAACAGTCACGAGGAGCCTGATCGGCCACAGCCTCATCAAAACCAAAACGCCAAGTTTTATAGCTACGACCATGCTCACCGGAAATTTAATAAAGTCATATAGTATGTTCTGGGAATAGACTCAGGGACTATTTCAAACCACTACCATATTTGTACCTAAATTTCAATATTCATGAATGTTCCATCTGTAACGACTCAGGGTTTTGGAACATGGACGTGCAGGAACTTGAATAACTTCATACAAATTATACCATGAACAATTGATAAAAGTTCACTCAGATTTGAACTGTCTGCACAGCGCTATATTATTCACGCGAACACGGTACATCCAATACATTCTCTCACTATCAGTGCTACACATCGCCTCATTCGTAGATCTTGGGCATGCTCGCCCATTCTGGCTTATTATTTCAAGACAGACTGGTACAGACTTCGTCCATAATTACAGCTCTCCCGCCACTGTCAACAATATTTTTCCCAAATAGCATCATCGTACGGTAACTGATCGAATGCATCGATCTCTCACTTCAATCACATTACCCTTAATGTCAACGCAGATACCTGAACACTCAAAAGTCCACATGCAATTTATACATTAACAAAATCATCAAAACAAATCCCGTAGCAGCCTCGGACACAAGCCGCTGCCCTTCTAGCAAAAATTAGAGATTGCAGGCAGAAACGAACCACTGGCCATACATCACCGTATTTGGACCAATGATCACTCATGCATTGTTAGTATGGCGGCCAAAATGTAACAAAACACAGCACACGCGTCTTTGCGGAAGCGCAACGATAGTTTTTCTTTGTATCACATACCACAGGCGCTATGAATACCTGTCCAAGTGCAGTAATGGAATTGATTCTGGGGCCAACGTCTTTGCACTCTGCAAGACAAAACACTTCAAGTTTGGAGATCTCGTAGGCCACTCATAATTTCTAAAACAAAAAGCTACACAAGAGAGTTTTTGGTAATCGTCTTCGGTGGCCACTCTTCCAAATAGACTATCTGTCCTGGTTTACGGATATTTGTAAACTAGAGTCAGCAGAAACTGGATCGATTTTATTTGGTCCGTGCTGCCAAATAAAGGAATCCATACACAACGGTTTCATTATATCTCAAGCAATAAATCTGTGTGCTCAATAAACTTAAACAAGCTCTCAAAGGAGAAGCAATCTACTTAACGTCAGATAACCAGGCTGCTTTCACTTGTGAATCAAAGCTAAAATGGGTACCGTAGTATAAGTGAGTCTTATGCACTTCCTGTAGATACTTGAAAAGCCATAATTCATAGCCTGGAGATATTCATTTCACCCTCGACGATAAACGTTAAACTGCTATTAGCTCTCAACAAAAGGGACTTTGAATTATGAAGTATCTTTACTAGTCATTGTTCTATAAAATACCAAATTTCAGTTTATCAGAACTTTGGAGTGGCTTCCAGACATTCAGTCAAAACACGCTCCAGCAGATTTTACTGGTCGCGGTGACAAAAGTCACCAGCGCTTAAAGCCCTCAACCTAATAATGATAATAACTATCATCTATCTACAATTTGTAGCTCAGTAAACTTTATCTGCAGTTAATAAAATATTAATCTTTAGTATAGTTTTCTAACATATTTCCACCTTGAACTATCTTCCCTGAAGATCTCCAGTGAAATTTTCATGTTATGGTTTCTATTTCGGTACACCATGGTTCTGCACCCGCATCGGTCATATCTGGATAAAAAGTAAGTAACGATATATCAGGTGCCTCAAGATTGCAATGTACCTACTCAACGTGTCTGTTAGTTTGCGAAACTTGTACAATGAAAACATTTTACAATCTTTCTTGACATACCGAAACGCTTTAATGAATTTGTATTAGTTCGTTTGTTATTTTACAAATAGCTAACTAAATCGCAAACTGGTTGATACTCCCGATCTGTGACTACTTGACCTACATTCAGTTTAATAATATTGTCACGTCGCAGACGATGTAAAGGAGTAGAATCAAGCTATCAAAAATGAAATACTTATTACGTCATACAAGCTCAATGACAAAACATCAATCAAAATATAACAACTGCTAGGAACACCTACTGTAATGAATAATATCTTAAATAACATATATGGAGATCGGTAATCCGGATCATCGGCCATCACAATATCATAAACAACAAACTCAACCTCGTTTCTCAGCAAGCAACTGACCGAATTGCTTTTATTACAACAGCAACCCAATTGCCATCAACATAGCTCACAACGATATCTTGAGCTTTGTAATAAAATCTCTTACCAGTATTGGAAGACCGCTTAACATAAATTCAGTACTCATTACTCACGGTTCTACTTAACGAGCTCTTGTAATTGCGTCACCACTCTCTGGGTGGGACACAGACGGAATCCTTGTTACTGGTCAATGCCCCATGATGAAAACCTACAAAAATTGCTAGACGGCCTTTCCATCTTAATCTGCTTGGCCCTACACTTCACTTTATAATTCACCAACAGAACACAAACCCACATACAATATTGTGGATCGCAGGCGAATCCCACTTCTGATGTCGCGGGGTAGTAACACTGGCAAACTCTATGTCGACCAACACTATTTCAGAACCACAGCGATAATATAAACGTGATGATCTCAGCGAGGCGGGCCTGCTCTCACTCCTGAGCACCGCTACACACTGATTCCATCCAAGCATTATAGCCAAGAATGCTTGACGTTTCGATTACGACAATACAATTAAAAGATTATAAGTGATTCATGTAATACTTGATTCATTAAATGATCGTTACGACATGCTTTGATATTACAATCTCCGACATATATATATATATATATATATATATATATATATATATATATATATATAGGGTGAGTCTGGGAAGACGCCCCCCCCCCTTTAACTTTTTTATTATAAGTAATAAAAAAATGGCTCATATAAAAGTTTTATTATTTTACATATAGGTACTATTTGATGGCAGATGTAGATATTTTTTATAAAGTCAGGTTTACAGGATACGACTATCAACTTTTATTTTTCAAATGGCAACCTATAATTATTTTAATAAAATAGAAACCGCCATTTTTTTTCTCTTTTCAACGATGTATTATTTTTTATTAATGTATTTGAAAAATTTCGAGAAAAATGAGATAATTTAGAAATATTAGAAATAATTTTTAAACAAATATTATAGGTGGCTATGTGAAAATAAACAAAACGTAACAATGTAAAACAATAAAATTAATGTCAAAAAAGGATACATTTGTTTATTAATTGTTAATTTAACTTATTTTGTAAACAAACAAAAAAATATTTCGCGAAACATGCTGGCAGATGTTCGAACATATCACGTTCAACGCTTGAATTTTTTTATTACAGAACATGGTCGTAATTTTGAACATTTTTTTTTAAGTTGTGTTACTAAATTTATTGTTTTAGTTTGCTAAGTTGTATAACACTATCTATAATTTAAATACCAAAGTCTACGCGTTAAACAAACAAAAGTCCTTGGTTACACAGTTATTAAAATGTATGTAACTTACAGATTAATGTCACTGTCAAAGAACTAATCATTTCAAATTAATAATAGTAACATTTTAAAAAGAAAAAAGTAAATAGAACAATAGGAAAGGAAATCAATATAGTTTCCAGCATAAGTAAATATGTAGGTATGCATTTATTAATAAAAATTAACGATTCGCAAAAAAAGTGTAAGCAAATCCTCATTTTTGGATTAGTGAATTCTATTCTATCCCGGTATTTAAAATTTAATCTTCATTTTATTATTACTTGGATTAGATTACAATATATTTTAAGAAATGAACTGCTAAAATTAGAGTAAAATGCGCTAATCCAAAAATAAAAATTAACTCGGGCTGTAAATGGCGGGAGGTTTTCGGTTGGCCACATCAGATTTTTTATCATTAATTTCATTAATAACAAAATTTCAGTTTAGTCTATTTTAATATAGAGAGCGATAAAATCAGAGTTGCTAGGTAACATGACAAAACGTTTATTAAGTCTGGACATATTTATTAATTTATTACAGTTTGACTTGTCAAAATACCAATTTCAGCGGTTGGTACTTGACATTTAGCTAGCCAGAATTTTCTTCCAGTTACCTGGAATAAACAATGACGCACTTTTCAACTGTTTTGAAGGTTGGACACACAAATATTCATATTACTAACCGATTGTGAATAAAAACAATTATATGTGTTAAATTTATAGGTTAAAAACAATAGTTGTGGTAAATTTCCCATACTTTATTTGTTTTTTTCCGCAGGTATTACTAATTTGATGGAAAAATAAAAAAATATATACATATTTATATCAAAATAAACAGATAAAAAAATCTGATGTAGGCAGAACATTACCTTCCGTCAGTTCTATGTATTTTGTACAAATTCCACACAGAAAGTTTCTTGTAAGAGATTCTATATATTTTCAGTAAAATTATAACACAAACATACTATGTCAATTGTACTTGACACTGACATTTGTCAATCATATTTTTCTTAATATATACTATGTTCCGTAACGCAACCGGTTCGACCAGATTTACGGTTTTGTGTTCCGTAAGTCCTGAAATTATTTACCGGTTTCTATTTGGAACGCGGTTCCTGAAAAAAGTTGGTAAAAAGTCGGACCACGGCAACCACGAAATAATCCTGGTTTCTCTGGTATTTTTACCCCAACTACCGCTACATTCAAACATCATAACAAATCAAACGATATCCGTCAATGTCAAATTTCTAAACCGCATTTTTAGTGGTATTACTAATAATTATTATAGATGTAAGTATGAAAACATTATTTATATTTGATATATTGTTGATTGTGTTACTTTTATTGGCATTATTCAACATTATCGTTGTTTTAGTTAATTTTTATTTTTGTTAGGTTGTGTTAATTTGAAATGTCATATGATTCAATGTCAATCTGTCCCGAAATAGATGGAAATATTCAGGAACCATAGAATCAAGATACTGGTTTTTTTGGTTGACTTACGGAACGTAGTAATAGTAGATGTTTCCATATTTATAGCACAGCTGGCTGCTTTATTAAAAATATATATATATATATATATATATATATATATATATATATATATATATATATATATATATATATATATATATATATATATAAAAATGCGTCAAATAAAAGTTTTAGGGCATAAAATTCTGCATCTAAATCAATAAACAGAATTACTTTTGCATGCTTTGTAACGACAGAAATTAAATATGAAAATGTCGAAAATTACGTTGAAAATATCAACAGCCATGGAATTGAACAAAAAATAAATAAATGCTTGACGTTTTATCAAATTGTCAGAAACGTCAAATAAGTTAACTTTCGTTGTGACAGATAAAACGTCAAGCATTTATTTATTTTTTGTTCAATTCCATGGCTGTCGATATTTTCAACGTAATTTTCGACATTTTCATAATTAATTTCTGTCGTTACAAAGCATGTAAAGGTAATTCTGTTTATTTATTTAGATGCAGAATTTTATGCCCTAAAACTTTTATTTGACGCGTTTTTGCTTAAAATAATTAGGCGAGCAGGAAATTGCAAAAAACTGATTTCCCATGTTAATCTCCTATGTACACCTTTAAGATACACCTTTAAGATAGACACACGGTATATATATATATATATATATATATATATATATATATATATATATATATATATATATATATATATATAATTATGAAAATACCATACTGTTAAATGTACTGTAATAAACATATATATTACAATCAGGGCATTATATGAGGGCATAATAGTTCATTATGCCCTCATTATAATCCAATCATCGTTTATGGGCTTTAAATTAGAAAGAATATAAACGGTATATAAAGAAAATTATTTTCTTTCCGAAATCTGCGGACAAAGCAGATTGGCACACCCAGCAATGGGTAATATGTCATGATGATATATTTATTTATTTTTATTTTCTTTTTAATTATAAATCATTACAATAATAATAATAAGGATTAATTATAACAGTAAATTTTAATCGAATGTTGATATAGATTTGGAGAGGTGAAATTAATGGAGAACCAGTCCTTGAAGAGCATAGGTATTATTTATGTATCATTATTATTTTAACAAATCTGAAATTTTAAAATAACTTAAACTAACCCTGAGGATGGTCAATTTGTGACTGAAACGTCGGTGTTGTTTATTGTAAATGTATCAATAAATAATTTGCTCTTCAAGGACTGGTTCTCCATTAATTTCACCTCTCCAAAATTAATTATAACAATTAATACATTAATTGATTACAACAATTAATATAGATAATAAGAAAACAGCTTTGAAAGCACAACACAGAAATCATTTTTAATTGAATTATAATACCTAAAATTGATTATGAAAAGGGCCTTAAAAAGCAATTTACTTTCACAACACATGTAAATAGTAAGTACGTTGAATTGCAGACTGCAATGTTTCGCATTGATTTTGGACGGATGACGGATCACTAATTCTTTTGGGGACTATATTTATCCACATTTGAATTCATTTTTGATATTATTTACCGTCACATGTGACACATCCAAAGCAGCACAAATTCTCTAAAATGTAATAATATTTAGAAATAAGTGCATAAGAAATAAAGAACTGAGATCTGTCATGTGAAAACGAACCTCAAACATAATATATCTTCTACAGACGAGAATGGAATAATTCAAAGTATGCAGAAGCATTCAAAATAATTTCTTTACACCGTTTCGATAAAATATCATTCCGAAACATCAAATTCACGCATTCTATCGTCTCCAACGAAAGAACGTTGATTTTTTAAAAATAAATAAATGTTGATAATAAACAAAACAATTAAACAACATCCTTATAGAAACGCCAAAGCTTAAGCATTATTGTAATCAAAATTATTATTAATGAAAACTTATTTCACATACTCTAGTGAAACATAAAATCTTGTATGGACAACAAGCGTTACTAGATGCAGTGGCGTATCTAAGTAAAATGGTGTCCAGGGCAAGGGTCGTAATTGCGCCCCCTGTCAAAAATGTAAAATCAAGATTACTTTTTTTTCCGCTTTACTTAAGAATATCCATATACATTTTTAAGTAACTTCAACCATGAATGAATCAGTACAATAACAAAATAACTATCAATTATCATTTTTTTAAAATTCCTTCAATATCTCCGAAACACAGAGGAATTCACCTAAAGGTCATATAACATTTTTTGATCGTAATGACCCCCGGAATATATGGTATGTTTGTTGGTCGAGTCGCGGAACACCCTGTGTATGTTTATTTAGCTATCAAATATTTTGGAACATATTAACATTAATTAGGTGTCAGTCGAGTATAAGTAATCAGTCCAATTATCTCTCTTAAGGTTATTTTATGCGCGTTGAAGTTGTTGGAGATCTCCCCTAGTCTCGTTGTTCAGAGAGTCGATGTGCGGAAATATAAGCATATTCCTAACCTAACCTAACAAACATCCACGAATTTGATCTGCATGATTTTTACATTTGCATCTTCCTTGCCTTCACTGATGCAAAGTCATTAATAACGTGCTCGAAATCGGTCTTTTCAGTTTCTTCCCTTTCAACGCTCATCAAAGCAAGATCACTTAATCGATCTTGATCCACGGAGACTCTCAGATAATTTAAGATCAGTTTTAGTTTGTTGAAAAATATTTCACAGCTAGCGATGGAAACTGCAATAGTCAACATTATTTGAATGGCTATTACTAAGTCCAATTTCCAGAGCTTCAGTCACCAAAGTTTCTCTTTCATTGCGAAAATAATCTCTTAAACCTTTCAAATCTAAGGCGGCATCATGAAAGTTCCTATTTATATCTTGCAGTCTTTTCTGAACTCTATCAAGAGGAATGAGTACTCTCGTTCAAAATCCAACAGATAGAGAGCTTCAACAGTTCCGAAAAATGTCAATACGCACAGTAATCAACAGTTTTAACATTTCAAATTCTGGCACCCAAGTTACATACAGATACCAAGGGCTACAAGCGGCGCCCCCTTGGTACTGGCGCCCAGGGCACCTGCCTTGATTGCCCCGCCCTAGGTACGCCACTGACTAGATGACAATGCCCATTGGACGACAGATCCTCGTCGCCCTCCTGGTATTATCATGTTCGTAACGCCCTTTGTACATAAAATACTATTATAGAAAATTGAATTGCACGCAGCTTTTGTTTCAAGTAAAACAATTGACAGACATAAAACAATGCTAATCTAATGCTTGCTTGCTAACCACCCATGTCACTGTTCATACTAGTGGTCAATATTATTATTATTATTATTATTATTATTATTATTATTATTATTATTATTATTATTATTATTATTATTATTATTATTATTATTATTTTTGTTATTAGTAATTGTTATGAAATACGGGACTTTGAACTCATAATACATATATGTTTATTTTTATTTCTATTTATACTATGCGTATTTTGGTCCACGAAAACTAGACCTATAAATTATGAAAATTAAGAAACCAGGAAGATTCGAAATACCGTTTTATTTATAAGATATTTTAAAATATTTCTGTTACTTAATTAAAATATGTTAACAGTACCATTAAAACAACACCATAAAAAAACAATTTTTGTTTCTCATTTTGTTCGTCACATTATTTCATCGTTAGTCTCATCTTCTTTTTACCTGTTCCGTTTTTTGCACTAATTTCGAGAAATTAATTAACAAGCTTTTTGTGAATGCAGATTTTTTGCTGTTGCTTTTTTATTTAAATTTCAGACTTAATTAATTCTTCATATTTCATGAGAATACTAAAAAAAGTTTAATATTAAAAAACGTAAACAGTTCTTACATTTTTCAGCTTTTGTATAATATATCTGTACCTACAGTTAATAAATTTGTTTGAAATAATTTCAGTGTTGAAATGTGGCAAAACATGAAGAATCTAAAATTCTAGAAAATTCCACCGTTAATGACACATACACTAATGTCATATTTTGTAAGAACAATTAAAATTTTTGTTCTACTTAATGCAAATTGCTTTAAAATTTGCAGGAGAATAAATTAAATGATTAAATCAAGTGAAATTGAACATAATGTAATGGAGACTTCAATACTGCGTAAGAAACGAAACTGAAATTTCATAAGTTATAAGAAAATCTGTTTCATAGGTTAACGCACTTTTCTAAAGCCTTGAATTTATAATTTATAATCAGATGCAATTAAGTATAATAAATAATTAATATAATCACATTTCATAAAATTATTTTAGGCTCATTCATAAATAATAAAGATATAAAAAGAGATTACCAATATTTTAATTTTTGAACAATTATGCTAAACTACATTTAAAAAGTGTTATTTGTACATAGAAATAAGTATTTTTTTAAAGTAAAAATCAAATATGATTACAATTTAAAAATCTCGAAAATTTGCTGATAAAAAATAAAAATATTTAACTTTTTGATTTGAAACAATTTTCTCAATTACTGATACTTTAGAAGTAATTTCAAAATGAAAAAATCTGGTGTGTCCAAAACAATACCTCCCGCCATTTATAGCCCAAGTCACAAAAAAATAAGTTAATCCTTATTTTTGGATTAGCGAATTTTACTCTAATTTAGACAGTTTATTTCTTAAAATATAGTAACTACCTTTTTTAAACCCCTCAACAGGATTAAATTCCAATTACAGAGTGGGTTCACATTCACACACATCCATGCCTTAGTTGGATTCGAACCCAGAGCCCCGACGGCACTCATGACATGATACGTTGCTCCAACCATTTAGCCACCGGAGCTATAATAAGAAAATGAATATTAAATTTTAAATACCGAGATAGAATAGAATTCACTAATCCAAAAATGAGGATTAGCTTAAACATTTTTGTAAATCCTTAATTTTTATTAATCTAAATACATATCTACATATTTACCTACTTATGTTGGAAACTGTATTGAATTCCTTTTCTATTGTTCAATTTACTTTTTTCTTTTTAAAAAGTTAATAATATTATTTTGAAATTAGTTCTTTGATAGTGACATTTATCTGTCAGTTACATACATTTGAATAACTGCGTTTTGTTTGTTAAAAGCGTAGGCTCTGGGATTTAATTACAGATGATATTATAAATTTATCCATAAAATATATAGAAAAAGTATTAATGCAAATCTATAGAAAATTTAATAATCTTTAATTTTTATAATAACATTAATCTCGAAAAAATAACATTTAAAGGTATTTTTCGAAGAAAAACTATTTTGAGCTTCTAGTAAAGTGCCATTTCCGGTTATCCGATTTTCACCATTAGAGAAAAAGTTCGAAATACAAGGTTTCAAAATTTTCTGAATGATAGTATTTGAGTTAGACTGGACGATCCACACATGCATACACACACACACATACACACAGACATCATCATGAAAATGTTAAAATTGGATTCTAAGGACCTTAAATCGTGGTCATTTGCCAAAATCTCGATATGCGATTTTTAGCACGATCCCTATACCTCTCTTACCAAGGGTAGCGGGAGGTAAAAAGTAAATAGAACAATAGAAAAGGAATTCAATACAGTTTCCAGCATAACTAAATATGTAGGTATGTATTTAGATTAATAAAAATTAATTATTCACGAAAATGTTTCAGCTAATCCTCATTTTCGGATTAGTAAATTCTATTCTATTCCGGTATTTAAAATTTAATATTCATTTTATTATAGCTCCGATGGGTGAATGGTTAGAGCAACGCCTCATGTCATGAGTGCCCTCGGGGCTCTGGGTTCGAATCCAACTAAGGCATGAATGTGTCTGAATGTGAACCCTACTCTGTAATTGGGATTTAATCCTGTTGAGGGGTTTAAAAAAAAGTAGTTACTTGGATTAGATTAGACTATATTTTAAGAAATAAACTGTCAAAATTAGAGTAAAATTCGCTAATCCAAAAATAAGGATTAACTTAATCTTTTTTGTGACTCGGGCTGTAAATGGCGAGAGATATTGTGTTGGCCACACCAGATTTATTTTTAAATAAAACTTATATTCTTACATTTGTTTTCAAGTTAAATTTAGGTATATAGTGAAAGATATTGAATTTTCAGTACCATGCAAGTGTCCCATTAACCTGCTATGCCGTGATATCAGGCAGGCTGTGAAAACAGTTGAAATAATATTGAGTAAAATTTAAGATGGTAATTGTTTAAATATGTAGTAAGTATTTTTGTAAAATTCTATATTTTGTTTAAAAAATTATCAATTTATTTTCACAGCCTACCTCATATGACTTACCTGATTAAATATTCATAAATTTGTTTTATGTTCTTGTAATTTATTTCTTCAATATTTATTTCTTCTACTGTTTTGTATATTTTTCAATCATCCCGTATTTAATAAAATACAAATATGCAGCGGAACAAAAATAAAAGCAACGAAGAAGAACAAGAAAAAAGTCATAGTCTATGAACAGTATTATTAATATAACTATTCAACTATAATAAAAATCGTTAAACATAAAAAGTAAGTTCGTTAAACATACTTTATCTTATTCTTTTCTTTCAATGTTTTTCTACAAAATCTATTCACTTCTTTTGTGCCTATTATTTATAATATTATAATTCATTATGGTTATTTCAAAGACACGTGGATTCGTTTTTACAATATGTGTAATGACTTTGAACAAATATTCAAGGTTACCAACCAAAATTTTTAAAATTTTAAACAAAAAAGTCCCTAAAAACTATGTCTGGTGTTCTCGTGGTCTTATAAGTAAATGATTTTAAATTGAAACGTCAACGACTTTAAGGATTAGAAAAAGTATGTAAATTAAGAAAAAATTTAAAAATGCACATAGAAAAAGTTTGCAAACCAAAACAAAAATACAAAAAATTCCTATATTAGATGATAATAGCTGACTAATTAATATATTTTTCTAACCATTTTTCCATTATTTATGTCGTATTATTTTTTTCTAATTTGACGTCAAAGTTAAACAACAAGTTATATTAATAAAAAGTTGAAGTAAGTATACGCAGTTGTCTAAATTTTGAAGGTGCCTAATCAGTAGAAGATCCGTGGCTGATGAGAACACTTGGGTTTTGATCAATTACCTGCTCAAACAGATAGTTTAATGAATTGGTTAAACTTTGGTATACATATACATAGTATAATAAACTGTGAATGGTTATAAAGTACTTATTGTTTAAAAGTGATTATAATATAAATAAATAATTTTGTGATAGTGCATAAATATAAAAAATGTAAGTTTATATTACTACTTATGATTATGACTAATTTTTGGTTCATTATAAAATGATGGGGCCCAGAAACATCCTGTTTTTGAAAGTGAATAAAATAAAAAGTATTGCTGATAGACAAAATAGGGCATTATTTAAATATCCTCATATTTGGAAAATATCACCCAACACCTATTAGATATTTTACAATAAATTTTTGAAATTTGGATAATTATTTGAAAAAATCACGTGATATGAAACAGAATGTGACGTCACAGCACATACATCTTCATCGGCTCCAATGGACCTTTTCAATTTAAAAAGATAGAAGATATGCGCAATGGAGATCTGCGCATAGTAAGAACAATAGAGATCTATGACGTTTGTTTCTAAAAAAATTAGACGTAAAATGTAAGAATATCTCAGATAACTTTAAAAAAAATCTTGTCGAAATAAGTTACAAAAGCTTTTATTGAAGTTAAAATGTCTAACGATGCAAATTTTCACTGAGAATACAAGTATTTTAATGACTGCAATATTTTTGACGTTCTGTTTGACAGCCCAACTAGCAGTTCGCGCCATTTTCTTACTATTTGCAGCGATAAAAAGAGATAGCCGTTAAATTGAAAAGGTCCATTGGTCCCTTATAGTGTCAATTCTGCTTTGTTACAAGTGTTATGATAAATATATTGTCAAAGTTGTCAAACAAGTGTCAAAATTTTAGTTTAGTTCGTGTTAGATAATAAAAAATTCAATATATACTATTATTCACAAAAGATGACTATTCAAGGTCATTTGTTCGAAGAAAGTATACACATCACTTTATAGCAGTAGCTTAGCAACATTTTTATTAGAAAGAGAAAGATTATTTGACGTATCTCTATTTAATTTATGTGGTGTAACAGATATACGTAAATAGTGCCATTACTTTCTAACACACTATAAATAATAATGACATATGTCGTAGAATTTCAGATACCTATTTATCTACTACACTGCCCTCTGTGCTAATATTTACCCAGTGGCGTTGACGTTTAAATCAAATTATTATTCCTTGGTTTATAAGTTAAGTTTATATTTCTGTATTTTGCAAAAACATAGTGAAGAACATAAATCTTTCAGAATTGCATTATTAGAAAGAAACATAATTTTCAAATGAATTACTCTTAGTTTTTCAGTTATAATGTGTCGATAAATATTTCATGTTGCACGCCTATGCATACGAAATGCAATGAAGTATCTGCAAGTAATATTATATCAGACGGCTCATAAATGACCTTGAATAGGCATGTTTCGTGAATAATAGTTTAAAATGAGTAAATTACAGTAACGTATTGTCCCTTCTTGCAAAAATGCGCTAGGAGCAAACCTACTATTGAATTTATAAATATGCCAAAAGATGCGAAGAAAAGAATCAGTAGGTCGAAGAGCTTATTTCGGCAACAGTAAAACAATCGTTTCATCCAGCTATCGACTTTCGGTAAACTGTCCGACTTAGCATGAGTGTAGTCTGTATTAGTCATTACTACTTTTAGTATATTCTGTAATTTAACCACGACCGTGCTAATGGTTTTCTTGAGGTTCACGTGGTCAGGTTATGGTTATTGAAAAGTGATTGTGATTCGGAACATCTTGGTTAATTTGTGTCGGTAAAGCAGGGAACCACCACATCATTAGAAATAAGTGACAACGTATCTCTATTTGTGTATTTTATACTAACGTAAATATTATACATATCAGTATATATTAATAATAATTATATGTTTATACAATTTTATTTATTATATTATAAGAAATAAGAAAATGACCACATCAACCACAAAAAATTGTGGTCGTTGTGGTCACGAAGAAGTAACCAAAACTTTCAGGAACCACATTCCGAAATGGAACCTCGATCCTGAAATTATGTTTTGGTTACATTCCGGAACGCTTAACCAGAACCTTTGTTACCGCGGTTAAGTTACAAAATATACTATTTATTACTCATTTATAATGGAAAATGTCAGCGTCAAATGTCAAATTAGAAGTTTTGTTATTAACATGCGATAAACTATCGCCTACGTTTATTTATCTAAATAACAAAAATAAACGAGGGGTGATGGGAAAACTGTTTTTCTATTGGCTGTGAATGATGTAATGTATGTGCTTCTACGACACAAGAGTGGGGGACTGGTTTTCATTACCCAATTGAAACTCAGCTCAGTACATCACTGAGTTGAGATGAAATGAGTTATGATGTGTGCAAAAAGAAAAACAAGTTTAATTCCATTTTATCATTTACTTCTTTACCGATAGTATTTGCTATAACAGCTGTCAAAATTATTGACTTATTTTCTAATCTATGATACTGTTTATAAACGAAAAATGGATAATGTTGAAATATATTACTGTAAGTATATCTGTATATGTGAATATAACCTTAAAATGCAAACTGAGTGTATATGGTCTGTGATTTTGAGTTTTGTAAACTGGCAGTGTAGCATCGGAAAGGGGGGAAGTAAGTTTACTCAGAGCAACTAAGATCAGTTGTTTCAAAAAGAACAACGATTTCCTGAGTTTAGCTGTTTTTTGGCGACAAACCGTATTCAACAAGGTTTTCAAACCGTTTTCGTATCTGACGTCATCATTTTTTGACTCGCCAAAATGTATAGTTTTAAAACAAAGACGTAATGTCGGTGTATTTGAATATGACTAGGGTTGAAGATCAAGGAGTGCAAATTTTATTGAAATTAATTCTATGACTATGAAAACACCCTAGAGCAAATTAATTTCATGTACTTTTTAAGGGATAGTAGTGATATAGAGAGCAATTCAATAATAAACTGGATAAATAGATATTTAGAAGAAGATTTCTGTTCATTATTTCGAGTGAATCGAATTTGTCAGGTTGTTTACATAAAACACTGAGCAAATTGTTGAGGTTAAACCTCCTACCTCCCCCCCACCCCCATTTCGAAAACGTTTCAAACCACTGCTGCCGGCTGGTTCAAAACTATTTCAAAACGGTCGTAGCGTGACGTCATTGTTTGCACCGTTTTCAATCGAGAAAATAATAAGTTTCAAAACACTACGAACCAGCGTCAAACCAGTGTGTCGCCAAAAAACAGCTATTATCTGAAGTGAACTGAGAAGAGCTGAGATTTTGTCCAAAAAGAATACAGCTAATATTTGTATTTAATTATTTACAAAACTAACAAGAAATTATTAAATAAGAAAAACTTTCATTTAAAATTCCTTTTTGAAAAATGTGACACAGGCTCATTTATTTACGGGTAATGAAAGAATATAATTGGAAGTTTTAAATCATGCAGTTTTAAACAAAACTTGTTCTTTCTTTATCCAAAAATAAATTTTGTGTATCAGCAAAACTTTTTATTCTAATTGCCTTCAAAAAAGGAAGATTCTAAGCCCCATCCTGTCTTTTGCTGACCACATTTTTTTTTTACATATATCTATATTAATAAGAATGTTTAATAATTAATACTTTCTTTAATTAATAGATTATTAATAATAAATGACTAGTTTAATACGATAATTAATAGTATAATAGTATCAAGCTATATTTTAACCGTAAAATTGAATATTAATGATTGATATAATCAAGTTGTAAAATTTCAAGGCGACAGGAAAATAGTACGATAAATATAGTAAAATGCTAATAGTAAACATGAATGAAACATCTACGGCTTTCGTATTTCACAAAAACTTACTAAATACTGTCATTTGCATTTTAACTGTAGTTTTCAAAAATTACAGTTCCATGTAATAAATTATGATAAACAGGAGAATCCTTGACATAAGCATTTAACACAGGAAAATATACCGGGTGTCTCCTTTTCTATGGCCCATAGGAAATACAATCGTAAAATTTCCACAAGGCTACAATTTCTGATAAAAATAGATAGATTTGCGTATTTTAAGTTTGTAAATAAAAAATAAAATAAATAAATATATGGTATATTGTAAAAACAACTATTATATATTTATTATGGCCAGTGAAAACTTGATAAGACCACATTTAGTAATATAATTTTTCCGCAAACTTTTGTTACATACGTTAGTATCACCCAATCACCCATTAAAAAAATAAGAAGACCGAAAACACTCTGAATTATGAGATATTTAGATCTTGCTTCTCTACTTTCCTCTTACTTGAATAATCGTAATTTACACGTTTATTGCTACATCGAGAGTGCCTCAAGGATCTAATCTTGGCCCTTTGTTATTTAACCTATTTATAGACGACATAGTAGGCCGAATTAAAAACTCGAAATGCCTTCATTATGCTGATATGAAAAACTACAAAACTGTTAACAATGTCAAAAATTGCCCTGAACTACAATTAATAGGTTTGTTCATTTCGCTACCTTGCGTCTACGGTTTACTGTCGCGTCCATATACTTTGTATGGAGGCGGCAGTAAACCGTAGACGCAAAGTAGCGAAACGAACAGACCTAATATGAATGCCTTTTAATATAATAAAATATAAGGTCATGTCGTTGTATTTACAGAATCTTGGATTTATTGTGAGAAACTCACGAGATTTTCATAGCATTATTATACTCTTATGCCCAGTTGCAGAAAGCGTTGTCAGGAATCTAACATCATGTCAGATGATGTGACATAGCGTCACATCAAAATACTCGTTGCACAAAGCCATCTGACGCGATGTTAGCTAACGTTATGTCAGAATGATGTGACAGTACGTTTGACGCGTTGTTAAGTGAAAAATCTGTTGCACAAAGCTCTGAAGCGTTGTCACAGTTCATCTGACATAACGTCACATTAATTGCACGTCAGTGTTCAATTAGCTTTTGACAGAGCGTTCATATTTCGACTTTGCTTGTGATTTTAAGATATTGAGTGTGATTATTATTACAATATACTTCAATAAATTAATATTATCTAAACAATTTTAGTATATATGACTGATTTATCCTTAATCAGCCCCCTGTTTGATAATAAAGATGAACCAATTAGTAAAATTCGCATAGTCCCAGATTGCAAGGATCCATTTAATATTTATGATGACCAAGATTTTAAGATACGATAACAACTTTTGGAAGATAGTTCAACTGACGAACATAATTTCTTATTATAACTTTATTACTTGTACTTTTATTTAGCCTAACAAATAAGAATAATCCATATTTTTATTTCTCAATAATTTTTTATAGAATAGTTCAGATGTATATTATTACTGTCAAGATGATTTAAATTTAAATTTCAAAACAGTGCCATTCAACAAATTATCCCTAGAAAGTCACCAAACTCTTGACAGTTTGCACTGTTGTCAGATTGTATTTTTATCTAACATCAGGATAACGTTACGTCAGCTAATACAACCTTATTTTTTGTTTGTGCAACGCATCAAAAATCTGACGTTATGTTACATCTAACGCATCTGACGTGATGTTAGCTAATCACGCTGTTACATTTTGTTTCTGCAACCGGCCCTTAAGGTGCATTCACAAATGAAAATTAGGTTTATGGTTTTTGTTTAGGTTTAAAAGTACATCATTCGTAATGTAAGTTTAAATTACCTGAAGATTAGTTTCGATATGTACAGAGATCTATGCAAATGCTGCAAAAACAAGATTAAAATATCGGTAGAGCAGTACTAAACAAGACACCTGTGCGCCGTGAAACTGTCATTCGCTTGGCATTATTGGTTATATTTCAACAATTAAGTTATGACAGTCTCCATGTTCTTCTCGTATTTGTTTAAAAAGGCGAATCCTCCAAGTGGATAATAAATAAAGACGGGTGATGAAGTTTGTGACGTCAAACTAAATCATAAACCTAAAGTTTGGAGCTTGCAATGTTTAGCTTTATGATTTGGATTTAGAGACCCTAAATTCTGAAGTGTGAATGGAGTCATTATATAATATGCGGCCAAAGTCTTTAAATCCAAAGTATAAACCGCAAATCTAAACCTAATTTTCATTTGTGAATGTACCTTTAACATTGATAAGTCTTAATATGCCATGTCTGGAGAATCGACGCACTGTACAATCTCTTTTGTTTATTTACAAATTAATTAATAATGTTATAATGGATTCTAATCTTTTTGCATTGTTAAATTTTCATGTACCCAGAACAAACCATCCACGCCAAAAAATATTGTTTTCCATTACAACAGCTAGGACAAATTCCGAATTAAAAAGTCCCTTAAGGCGTTCATGTTTTGCATTTAATGTTTTGTACACTAATTGTGATGATATTGATTTTTATTTTGATTGTTTATTATTATTCAAGAAAAAATTGTTGACACATTTTTCACTGTATTAATCTTTATACAATTTATTGTACATGTAATATATAATAGTACATTAAAACACAAGTATCATAAGGCAATCTGTTAACGTACGAGTCTAAGTTTGGAAAACGAGCCGCTAGGCGAGTTTTACAAAGGACGAGTGCGTCAACAGGCCTTATGATACATGTTTTTTATATTATTTTTTCTATTGAGGTCATTTTACAATTAGATTTTTTAAAAAAGGACTTGTCAAAAGTATGAGTTGGTTTTTTTATCAGTTATGTTGGTAGCGCTTCCCGCTAAAAATTGAAATTTCACATTTTGACAGTTTGTGTATCTTGTGATTTTGTCTGATTGTTTACATTAAAACATTGTATCAAGCGTTATACAATTATGAAAGAGGAAAACCAATACATACAATGAACTCCAAGGTTTATAAATGAACCATCCTGATTTGACATATCGGTGGTTCGTGTTGGTTATCATAAATAAAACTTGAATATGGAATTGAAGGACGTTATGTGGACCATCAAGCCTTTTTATTGAGAAAACAACATATAAATAAAACTCTTTAAATAATGAAATACTTTAATGAACAATTTATTATTTATTAATTACTTTCCACTATTTTGTCAACACTCACTGCTCAGTTGCACAGATAACGGCAACAGCTGTTCTTACACTTTTTAATACTAAACATATATGGCATGTATTCGATAGTTCGCCACAAAGTGGAACTGGAAATCATGGATTAAAACGTCAACTTTTCATATTTGTTTGCTAGTAGCCGCCACAAATTGAGTAGAGAATGTCAACATTTTCAAGTAACGTGCATCATACATTTCATAACCTGCATGGAATAACAATACATTCAATTCAAAATTTCATTACCATAAATGTAAATTGTAATAAATAAAACTTACCGTTTTAATTATTTTGACAAAGTAAAGCTGAGCGTATTGTTTCTTGTTTCATAATTTTTTAGTTGAAATTTTAACTTCGCAGATTCTTATTCTTTCTTAACTAACACAGCTATAGCTATAAATTTCTTTTCTTTCTAGTCCTATCACCTAGAGAAAGGATAAAAATCCTCAATTAGAAATAATATTTTAACACAAACAATTTACCATTTTGAGGTTATGTCAGTTATGAAAGCATGACTACCACCTCTAAAACATGAAAGGCGCCAAAAACAGTACGTTTATAGATTTTCTAAACGTCGTGTTTTCAGTGAAAAACAGTGCTTTTATAGAAACATAAGAACACCGAAATAGAAAAATGTATTTTTTATACAAATAAATATTAATTTTCAAAGGCTCTGCTCTTGCACACAATACACAACCCGTAAAAATTTAAATCGGCCTGCTTTTCTTGACACTCTTCAAAAAACTACAAATTCTTTTGCCGTAATCATTTCAACAGTGACTTTCCTTGCCCATATACATACATTCCACAAACATGCCTCAACATTTGCGGTCAACTTAGCTCGGTATCTAAAAAGTAGATCGGTTGCAGATTGATCCAGAGGCAAGTGCAACATTCACACACACACTCACACTCACCAGATCATCGACATACTTTCCGAGAAAGTTATGTAAGTGCTGACATAAATTCAAATTCACTTAGATTTGTTTACCTCACTTTTTGTTTACTCTACACTTGCTGTAGGGAATTAGCGATATTAATAGCAAAAATGAAAGTTTTAAGAATGATTAGGTTAGTAAATAATGTGTGGTAATACAATAGGAATGAGAGCTCGTGAGGTGACGTCTGGTACAAGCTTTCTGAAGTAAAAATAATTTGTTGATAATTACACAAATGCGAGATCCAGATATCGCCAAAAATGTACGATCATTTTTTATTTATTCATAATAATTAAATAATGACATGTCAAATAAGGAAAGTATATTGAATCTACTTATTGCTACAACAAAACATAGCTTAAACTTTAACATTGAAAGATATATATATATATATACAGGGAATTTATTTTAACATGCAACATATTATGGTCAATCACTTCCATGGTTACACACTATCTCTGTCAAAAAATGACAGCAATGTAATTTTTGTCCATTTTAAAATGCAACATACAAAATTTGTAGTTATGTATAATCAATATTAATTTCCAATAAATTAGCCTATATATGATTAACAAAACGTAAAATGTTTAATGTAGCACATCTTAACAAACTTTAGCTTCCAAAATTCATAATTTTAATGTAATAATTGTTCAAAAATACCTCCATTTACACTGGGGCAATATTCTAGTCGGTCGTAGAAAGAATTGACACCATTTGTGATGTGTTCTGAAGGTATCTCCTGTGCTGCAGTACTTTTTATAATGTTGCATTTTAAAATGGACAAATATTACATTGCTGTCATTTTTTGACAGTAGTAACCATGGAAACGATGAATCATATGTTGCATTTTAAAATAAATTCTGTGTATATATATATATATATATATATATATATATATATATATATATATATATATATATAAATTTAATGCACATATTTCTTGTACACCCTATATATATATATAGGGTGTACAAGAAATATGTGCATTAAATTTAACCAGTAATGTAACTCGACGAGAGCAACAATATTTCTTAATAACTTTTTTTCTAAGTCTTTTAGATTTTAAGTTAAAATCCTTTAAAGATTTGCTGCATATTTCGTTACTCGCCCATGGAGAACAAATGGCTGCTGCCGTATTTACAAACAGCTCAAAAATTATCGGTTATCGGTTACACTTGCAGTCACAGTAATTAATAATCGAATCAACGGAAATAACATTTATTATTAATTAATTCGTAATAGTACAATTTTTAAAATAAAGAAATTTAAATTTTGGATAACAAAATTATAAAGTTGTGTATTAAACCAGGCTATAATCACCTGTGAATAGAGAATGACAAGGAGGAACGAGGGGAGGAAGAGCAAAAGCATAGTTATTAGGTTATGAGATGATTATTTATCGTCGACAAATCATAATAGTTTAAATACATTATTCAAAAAAAGTACGTACATGAGTACCAATAATTAATCGTCCATTTATTGTTCCCGTCCAAACATTTTTTATTTGAAATTTTTACATTTTCGTCTATCGAGATTCATGCTCATTAATGAACATTATGAGCCATTTCCAAAATTGAAGTCTGTTATGTGCTGAAAACATTGAACTTTTTGCACATGGTATGGATACAACTGTTGCTTTTTTAAAAAATTGTCATATGTGCCACTCCGTATTGAGATAAAAGATGTACAAGATTAACAAATGTGCGAATATTAAGAACAGTATGATTTGGAAACGCTCCGTCTATAACACTGTCTTTATATCAACCACAAATTAAAATGTCGTAAAGATACGAATAAATAAACAAACCATAGGTAAGTAATTACAATATCTGTGTACTCGCTATTTGTAAACCTAAGCATTTTGACAGAATTTTACCTTATAAACAAGTTTATTACTAATGTCAAAATTTAATTGCAACAACTGACAGGACTGTCAATTGCTAAAACAAAATTTTTCAGAGCTATTGCTACTGCATTCAATTATTATACTTGGAGCGACTCGTCAATTTACGGGGTTGTAAAAATGCTAAAAAATATATGCGATTTCGAGAAAAAGTTATTAAGAAATATTATTGCTCTCGACGATTTATATTACTGGTTAAATTTAATGTACTTATTTCATTAACACCCTGTATGTATATATATATTAGACAACTGTCAAAATAATATAATATCCCCAAAGTTTATTTATCATATATTTTCTCCTTCTTCTGTCATGATTTTGACATATGCTAATTTCTACTCCCGGTGGTAAAAAATGTTCATTTTAATTATTTGATAATTTAACAAATTCTTAACATTCCTACAAAATATTTTGGTAATGAAAACATACATATTTTATGTTTACATTTTTTCATTTATTTCTTTGCAAAAAATATGTAAAATCGTATCCGTAACTTCAATGTCAAGCAAGTTTTTTCATTGTGAAAACGGCTTCCAGAATATTTCTAGTAAAAAATGTAATCTTACTCAAAAAGTAGACTAAGACTAAGGTTGGAGTTCCCATAGATTATAGCTTAACAAAAACTAGAAAAATAAATCTCGTTTTTTGTTCAGAAATATTTAAAAGGTGAATATATATGACACATTTATTAATTACAAAAACTATATATCATTAAATAAAGCTTAACTTATTAGCTCTACAAACGCAGTTGTCACCATGTCTTTGTTTTGTGACGCACATATAGTCCGTAAATATCGCGAAATGACGTAACTCATAAAATGCGAAAAATGAGATACTTTACCCATTTGGTTGAACTGACCACTGACCAGCCAGTTTCATAATTATATATACATTAACATAGCTCTGATGATGGTTCTTAGAAACAGAAACGTCTGAATGAGGTGTTGCAAAAAAAATTAACATACCTTTTTTTCTTCTGAAATTCGAAGTACATTCTACAGTATTATTAAACATGATTTTCTGTTCAAATTTCTGTATATATTAAGCACAGTAGCAGTTTAAAAATATACTTTTTGAATTGGCGCGAAATTACACTGCCTGTGACGTCAGAAAGACATTAGCCAATGACAAAACTGGAAAGAAAAAAAACAAATGTATCATACATCAAGGTCAATGATTGCTTTAATGACAACTGTGTGGCATAAGGTCTAACTTATAGTGCAGCGTGATTTTTGGTTCTTTAGCGTAGTTCTTAGTTATTTATTATTATATTATAGCGTTATATTTCATAGTTTAATGCCCAGTATTATAAAAGATGAATAAGTAAAGCACTAGGAAAGTAAAATTTACTCTTGAAGTAAAGTAGTTTATTCCAGAGATTTTCGTCAAAACAAGAATAAAAATCTGTTGTGGCCAACACAATACTTCCGCCATTTACAGCCCGAGTCACAAAAAAGATTAAGTTTTTTGGATTATCGAATTTTACTCTAATTTTGACAGTTTATTCCTTAAAATATAGTCTAATCTAATCCAAGTAACTACCTATTTATAAACTCCTCAACAGGATTAAATCCCAATTACAGAGTGGGTTCACATTCACACACATCCATGCCTTAGTGGGAATTTGAACCCAGAGCCCCGAGGGCACTCATGACATGAGGCGTTGCTCTAACCATTGAGCCACCGGAACTATAATAAAATGAAGATTAAATTTTAAATACCGGGATAGAATAGAATTCACTAATCCAAAAATGAGGATTAGCTTAAATATTTTTGTGAATCGTTAATTTTTATTAATCTAAATACATACCTACATATTTACTTATGGTGGACACTGTATTGAATTCCTTTTCCATTGTTCTATTTACTTTTTCCTTTTTAAAACGTTACTAATATTATTTTGAAATAATCAGTTCTTTGATAGTGACATTTATCTGTCAGTTACATACATTTGAATAACTGCATTTTGTTTGTTTAAAGCGTAGGCTCTGGGATTTAAATTATAGATAATTTTATAAATTTATCCACGAAAATATATAGAAAAAGCATTAATGCAAATCTATAGAAAATTTAATAACCTTAAATTTTTATAATAACATTAATCTCGAAAAAAATAACATTTAAACGTATTTTTCGAAGAAAAACTATTTCGAGCTTCACCAAAATCTAATGGGCTCTTTCCAGTACAGAAAAAGTTCGAAATACAAGATTTCAAAATTTTCTGAATGATAGTATTTAAGTTAGAGTGGAGTATCCACACACACATACACACAGACATCATCGTGAAAATGTTAAAATTGGATTCTAGGGACCTTAAAACGTGATCATTTACCAAAATCTCGATATACGATTTTTAGCACGATCCCTATACCTCCCTTACGAAGGGTAGCGGGAGGTAAAAATACTAGCTAAGTAAATCTACAGAATAAATTACTCCACCGATGTTCGAGGAAGTAAATTTTATTCTGTAAAATAAATTTGACACATGTCAACATTAATTAAATTAAATTCATTATAAATTTCATCCCATGTATTACTTTTACATTTATTTATCTCCAACATGTTTGCTTCGTTTATTTCTGAGTAATTTTTTCCCCGTTCTATCTTTTTTCCATTTTAGTTGACACACACACACACTTTTGGATTTATTTCGTGTCAGGAACATACAGAATACAATATTATTAAAACATATATAAAACATATTCCAGCGACACATTGTATGGAATAGATCCTCTTCATTTGGAGATTGACATTATCGTCAGTAGTGGTCTTAAGAAATACCGTCCAGTAATGTTTTATCTTAGATTTATCAATCTCTCTTATGCTCCAGTAGTGCAAAGATTAGCTGGTATAAGAAACCGTAGCCTGAGTATATCATTTTTCAGCTAA
Source organism: Harpalus rubripes (assembly GCA_963082715.1). Taxonomy (NCBI): domain Eukaryota; kingdom Metazoa; phylum Arthropoda; class Insecta; order Coleoptera; family Carabidae; genus Harpalus; species Harpalus rubripes. The sequence goes on from OY720465.1 coordinate 9,660,961, forward strand.
AAAATTAAATGTATTCAATAGTTCTTATTTAATTATAAAAATATTTATATTTACATCAAAATGATCTTTACAACAAAGAAGTTTTGATTTTATGTTTTTATCTTTATTTGCAACAACCATTTCATTCTTCTTTCTTCGTTTTGAGGCACTACCAGAAATATACTTTTTTACAAACGTTTGATTATTTCAAAATACAAAAGGCGATTTCGGGCGACATACCCGTTCACTTCTTCGGATTACTTACGGTTAGTTACGGTATGATATGGTTAATGGTGGCGCCAAAAATCGTTGGTTCACTTGTTGACACCGTGCTTGGTGGTTATGTATTCTGCGACATTTAAAACTGTCAAAAATAGTGTCTGACAATTAAAATGTATTAACAGAGAAAGATAGTTTTTTCCAAATTTGTCAAAAAAAGAGTCAACGAAAATAATGTTACCCTGTTTGACATAAGACCACGACTCCGACTGTTTTGACTTTTGACATTTCAAAAAAAGACATGATAAAAATAGATAGAAATAGTGAACAGAGAGCTGACCCGACTCGCAAACCCGTTCAGCTGTGAGCACTGAACAAGCATACCGGGTATGTTGTTCCTAGCGCCCGAATGTGTGAACGTACCTGAACGCAACATACCGCAAGTGAACGGTTGTCGCCCGAAATCGCCTAAAAATTAGTAGTAGTTGACAGCTGTCATGACTGTCACTCGTGTAAATTCCATCGGTGGCAAATGTAAGCCACACCCTCATTGCTTAGGTCCTTTCGAACGTCATCAGGCGAAAGGGGAAGCGGAATTTCAAATATTATAATTTCAAAGACAATTTTCTCATGAATAAAGAATAATACGAAAAAAATAAAAAATAGGGGTAAAATATTTTTTCTTGTTCTTTCGATTAAAGCAAAGATAAAAAAACCGTGCAACACCTTATTGTTAAATAAATAACTTTGTAATAAAATCATTTTACCAAGACTGCTTCTCCAATAATTTTTTCCCTAACAATAAAAGTAATATCTAATTTGAAAGAAATTGAACAAAAACTTTTAGACTAGGTATAAGTTTTTAATTCAAAACTATTCTAATGGATAGACTAATATTCTATTAGCAATTTCATGAAGCAATACATTCTTTGTATAAATATAATTAATGCTTTGAAGAAATGCGCCCATTTCGCAAAATAATTTCTCCATATTTCGCCGTATAGTAGGTACCTACTTATCCGTATATTGTTCGATGTATAGTAGACGAGATGTTGCAATTGACACCTAGTTTTAAGTTGTTAAAGCAAGTTTTAATTTACGTTCCAATTACACCATTCATTTTTACCAAGTGGCCTGAATTCGAAATTTAATTGTAATTTACAAAAATCATAACTAGTTTGTTTGCATTATCTTATATACAGGCTGGTAACTCGAACACCCGAACATAGGACTTTAACACGTACAGGGTGTAAATCGAAAAGTGAAACGTAGGAGTTTAACATGGGAAGTAAATTTTTCTTTGCTCAAACGTTACCTAATTATTTTATGCAAAAATACTTCAAATAAAAGTAATAGAGATTTAAATCATCTAAATCATGTGAAACGATTATTTTATCTCTTCATGTAAACGTAAAAATTAATTACAAAGTTACAGTTTTCATGAGCTTTTTATCTAAGCAGCCATGGATTTATGACAAAAAACAACGTATTTGTTTTTTTTTGTGAGCAATATAAAATGCATTTGTAGGGTAATTTTTACATCCCGCTACCCTTGGTAATGAAGCTGTAAAAAATCGCATATCGAGATTTTGGTAAATGACCACGTTTTAAGGTCCCTAGAATCCAATTTTAACATTTTCATGATGATGTCTGCGTGTATGTATGTGTATACAGGGTGTAAATCGAAAAGTGAAACATAGGAGTTTAACATGGGAAATCAATTTTTGTTTGCGCAAACGTTACCTAATTATTTTATCCAAAAATACTTCAAATAAAAGTTATAGAGATTTAAATGCAGCATCTAAATCATGTGAAACGATTATTTTATCTCTTCATATAAACGTAAAAATCAATTACAAAGTTACAGTTTTTATGAGCATTTTGTCTAAGCCGCCATGGATATATGACAAAAAAAAAAACAAATACGTCGTTTTTTGTCATAAATCCATGGCTGCTTAGACAAAAAAACTCATAAAAACTGTAACTTTGTAATTAATTTTTACGTTTATATGAAGAGATAAAATAATCGTTTCACATGATTTAGATGCTGCATTTAAATCTCTATAACTTTTATATGAAGTATTTTTGCATAAAATAATTAGGTAACGTTTGCGCAAAGAAAAATTGATTTCCCATGTTAAACTCCTATGTTTCACTTTTCGATTTACAGCCTGTATGTGTGGATCCTCCACTCTAACTCAAATACTATCATTCAGAAAATTTTGAAACCTTGTTTTTCAATCTTTTTCTGTAATGGAAAGAACCCATTAGATTTTGGTGAAAATCGGATAACCGGAAATGGTACTTTACTAGAAGCTCAAAATAGTTTTTCTCCGAAAAATACCTTTAAATGTTATTTTTTGGGCATTAATGTTATTATAAAAATTAAAGATTATCAAATTTTCTACAGATTTGCATTAATAATTTTTCTATATATTTTATGGATAAATTTATAAAATTATCTATAATTTAAATCCCAAAGCTACGCTATAAGCAAACAAAACTCCTTGGTTGCGCAGTTATTCAAATGTATATAACTCATAGATAAATGTCACTGTCAAAGAACTAATCATTTCAAATTAATAATAGTAACGTTTTAAAAAGAAAAAAGAAAATAGAACAATAGGAAAGGAAATCAATACAGTTTCCAGCATATGTAAATATGTAGGTATGTATTTAGATTAATAAAAAATTAAAGATTCACCAAAAAGTTTAAGCTAATTCTCATTTTTGGATTAGTGAATTCTATTTTATCCCGGTATTTAAAATTTAATCTTCATTTTATTATCAAAAAAGGTAGTTACTTGGATTAGATTAGACTATATTTTAAGAAATAAACTGTCAAAATTAGATTAAATTCGCTAATTCAAAAATAAGGATTAGCTTAATCTTTTTTGTGACTCGGGCGGTACATGGCAGGATGTATAGTGTTGGCCACACCAGATTTTTTTTTTCTAACATTTCGATCCTATTGTCTGGAATATTTAAGGCCTCTTTGATACTTTTAAAATATTGCTTTATTAAATCAACTAACCAGAATTCATTTTTCAAAAATAAACACTACCTTTAACCGAAATCGTGATGTTGAATTTTTAACTACTAGTATTAATATCATAATAACCAAAATTGTAAAATTTCATTTTTATGAAATGCCCTATTATCAGTTTCATCATTTTTTAAATCTACATATCTTAAAAGATTTGATATATTGTGTAATCATTATGAAATTAACACAATCAAACCTTGAATATAGAATGAATGAAATAATCAGGCGCACGTGGATTTAAAACTACGTTCTTGTTGCCAAAATAAAAACTTTGTTATTGTTTGAATATTAATTTTTCTTTTCAATATTTTAAATATCATCTTGATGAATTTTAACGATTCGGGTATATTTAATGTAATGATATATTATCTCTGTTCGGATGCTTCACGCATTATTAGTTTTATAGGTTGTATTTGTGAAACATATGACATTTTCGCTTGCAAATTTTCTAAAATAGTTTAATGTGCAGTACATTCATTTTATATTTTACCACTTTTTATTTTAAAAAATGTCGAAATCAGTAAAATTTTCATGGTTTAGCAACTATATGTATACGACTTTCAAAATAAAATTCTTGAGGGGTGGAAATTCTAGACTATGTTCTGTTCCATTTAAGCCATTCAGTAGATGGCATGTATTTGTATTATTATTTTTATATTCCGTCACGTTTAGGTAAGGTAAGGTCCAAAAATTCGGTGGTGTTTTTGATGAATAAGCACGTTTTAGGGTCCCTAGAATACGATTTTACTATTTTTACGATGATGTCTGTATGTATGTGTGTGTGTGTGTGTGTGTGTGTGTGTGTGTGTGTGTGTGTGAGTGTGTGTGTGTGTGTGTGTGTGTGTGTGTGACAAAATTTTCTAATACCACAATTCCTAAAATTATAAATTCTTTCTTATTCCTCTGCGTTACATCCATGTGAAGAGCTGATTAGATTGTGGTTATAACTGGTCAACCGGAAGTACCCTCATTTGAAGATTTTAACAGTTTTTCTTGAAAAAACGATGTTAAATATAATTTTTTCACATTTAATGTTATTATAAATATTAAAGAATATTTTATTCTCTATACAATTTGAATGCATTTTATACTTCGTGTTAAATGGATATAGAGTTAAAAAATTATAAAGAAATTAAATATCATATATTAGCCAGCTATGCTATAACTCTGGAAACAGCTGCTATATTAAGAAAATTCTGATTTAAAGGTGTCAGTGTCAAGTGCAGTTGACGTATGTTTATGTTATACTTTTACTGGAAATATAGGATCTTTTGCTATAAACTTTCTGTATGGAATTTGTATAAAATACATACAACTGCCTTAAGGTAATGTACAAGAAATGGAATCTTTTGCAAGGTACTTTGTACGACCGTGTGTACGACATTTATCCAAAATACATAGAACTGACGGAAGGTAATGTGCTGGCCACATCAGATTTTTTATTAATAACCTAGAGTGCGTGCTATAGTAAAAACGTACGCGTAGAATACTCACTATAATAGCATTGAAAATATTTCGTGGGGGGGGGGGGAGTTTAGGGAGGCCTCAAAATTGAATTGCGGTTGGGGCCTCCCGAGTGCTAATTCGCCGGTACAATTTGAAAAACACAAAGAAAAAAAATACATTCTTTCCTGAGCTGTATATGTTATGTATACACCCCATACCCGAATTCGGGCATTGAAAAGAAAACCTTTTTTCCTTGTTAAACACTTACGTCTATAATTTCCTATAAAAATAATAATGAATTTTTGTTTGTTTCAGGAAAATGGCGGGCCTAGTAAAAATGGCGTTCGACCAATACGAAACAGTAGTTTCTAGAATAAGTGGTACGTATTTCTATACATTGAAAATCAAAAACTACCATAAAGTATTTTCGTTAATTATAAATAATTATGGAAAAGTACTCATATAATATAAGTACATACAATTCGCTGAGTGATAACACCTGTTAGTAATGAGCAATTTATCACGTAATTCGATAATTTCACACACGCTTTAAAATTTTGATTGTGAAAGGGAAATTTAAAATACAAACACCATAATAATAGTTATTTGTATACCAAGTGCTGAAAATGTTTCTTTGTCGAATCTTTCAACACGTATTATACACACTATTTAAAAACTTAAAACTTTTAAAACTTATTTCATATACTCTAGTGAGACATAAAATCTTGTATGCACCACGAGCGTTATTGGATGATAATGCCCATCGAACAACATCTATCCCTCGGGCCAAAGGCCCTCGGGCTAGATCCTCCTCGCCCTCCTGACATTATCATCATCGTAACGCCCTTGGTACATAAAATACTATAGTTGCCCTCAACAGCGAGCGCAATTTGGCTTTTATCGCCCGAGGACCTACAAAGTTGCCAAACAACAATCAGAAATTGATGACGTGGGAATCAACTCGAAGATACAGAGTGTATATCTTTAATGAAAATTAACGTTTATAATTATTCTTACATAGTTTTAAAGGCATATATTTATACAGGGTGTATCACAACTCGCGCCCCAGAGCGAATGAGGAAACACGAGACTGCACTCGGGTGTGTAATTTCGAAGAAAAAAAATCTAGCTTAAAAGATATTCGAGAAAAGACGTCTTAAAACTGACCAATCAGAGACCTACAACTTTAACGTGTTTTCCGTAATTTTACGTTACTATGGTTTTATACAAATCAAATTTTCTTTAAAATGTGTGGGCGACTGTAGTTTTCGAAAAAAGGTCAGTGTCAAATTAAATTTGACTAGGTGATTAAAAAAAGGCAAATTCTTACCATGTATTCAGCCGCTGATTACTTAGAAATGATTATAATTATCGGAGAATGTGGACGTAACGCCAGAGAGGCAGCACGAGTCTATTCGGAACGTTTTCCGGATAGAAATCTTGTGGATCATAAAGTGATATTGAGAGCCATTGCAAGGACGCATGAGACCGGTCAAGTTATGCCAGATCAAATGACAATAATATTTTCGTTTAACACATTTTACACAGCTGCTACAACACGTTGCACTGTATGATATAAATGACGATCTCGGATGACAGCTTCGCTAATCTAAATTTGTTGACAGTGAAAAGTCAACTCTAAAGTGTCAGAATTACAGTAAGTCAAACAAATTTTGTAACTCACTAGTAGTATTTTTAAAACCTATAGCAACCAGTTTTATTTCGTAATAATAGCATCACACCTCAAGATATCCTTCCGGGATTGGTGGATTAAAAAGTCTTGTAACTCCGTTATGCAAGCAGCCGCAAATTATTTTCTTCTATTTGTTGACAACCTATTGTCGTCGGCAAGTGTCAGTTTCATCTGGGGCGCGAGTTGTGGGACAGCCTGTATACTATGTACGTACACTTTATTCTTGAATTAACTTTTTATTACTGTTACCTTATAAAACACGGAGAAAAACAAAAATTACTACTTGTCTGGTTAAAGTGTGTATAGTAAATATAAAATTATAGAGTATTTCTCGTGTTAACTTTGTATTTTTTGTAATTTCACATTGAAAATACGTGCGTATTACTTGTTTGTTGCTTGAGTTTTATATGTTTTATTGGTTCTTTGAAATTATTAGTGCGTAAAAAAGTTAATAGATTCATTCATTGAAAAATGTTTCAATGAAATTCTTAATATTTATGATTATAATTCATACTACAAGCTGTCTGCCTTCGTAGTAAAAAATAATCCTTGTGATATTATGGAACATTTTTTCAATTAATTTATTCACAAACCGTTAATAATATTTTTTTGTGTTCTTATTCTTCAAACAATTGGGAAGTGACTCATTGTTTATTTCACTTACCAACTAGCTGAAAAAAAAATCCGGCTAGCTATAATTTACTTTGCCAAATGTTAAAATTGTAATAAAAATGATAACTCCACAGACGGCCTAGGTACCAGTTAAAGTTCCAAGTAAATAATAGTATATTAAAGAACGAATTTTATAAGACGTATTTTTTTCGTACGCGCCAAAATTTTGAAACGAGCCCTGGCGAGTTTTTCAAATGAGAAGTGCGAAAAAGTCTTATAAAATAAGTCCTTTTGTCCTTTGTACTATTTTTTATATTTTGCGTCTTTTATATACGAATTTTTTTTTTAAACTGCTAAATTAAAAAAGAGTTTATTTACATATGTTAACAAAAATACAATTATTTTATAAAAATAGTATACAACACGGTTATATTATATATAGAAGATAAAAGACGAATAAAGTAGCTAGTAGTATTTTACAAAAATAGATAATAATATATGCAATGGAAAATTAAGCACCTTCTGACTTTACGAATAAGATTTCCAATAACTTGTGAAGAAAAAAATATTTTACAATATTTGTTCTATTAATAAACATTCACTGATTTTAGTATAGGTACAAGTAATCAATTACTTTTCTAATGCATCAATAATTTTCTGTATTTTTTCTAATGTTACATTGTTATAATCAGTTATATTCTTTGTTGTAATCAAACACAATTTTGTTTGTTATAATCAGAATTTTTTCATATAATTCATAATCAAATATCACTTTTTAGTACTTATGTACATCAGTCATTTTCTTAGATATTGGGTATATTATTGTTTTGAATTCTATTTCTACTATTTCATACTATTGCAGACTCGTTGTTTGTGATTAGAACACTGTAATGCTAAAAAAAATTATATTATAAGGTTATGTTAACAATATATTACTTATAAATAATAAACAATTATATATATATATATATATATATATATATATATATATATATATATATATATATATATATATATAACTTCAGGTACGTATTAGAAGGGCATATAGTTCTTAATGTACTGATTACGGAACAAAAAGAATTTTTTCAAAATTCAAAAATTAGTTTTTGAGGTTTTTGAAGGAAACAATTTTGGGACACTTTTGTTCCGTAATCAGGACATTAAGAACTATATGCCCTTCTAATATGTACCTGAAGTTATGGGACACCCTGTATATTAGTAGGAGAATGTAGTGATTTATTTGTATAGCGAGAAATGCTTGTCAATATTGTGTAACGAAAAATTATTGTTATTAATTTCCAAACCATATACAATATACATAAAATAATTTAAAATACACAATAAATATATAAAACATTACAACAAATAATTCTCACTCCTTAGATATTGAAGTGATCGATGAGATATATCTGTGTGAGTTACCGGAAGTATCCACGCGAGCTACCGGTAGCTCGCGATCGACGGGTTGGCGACCCCTGTAATAGACTATTTATATTGTTACTAACGATGATACTTTATAGATCCCCGCGTGCACGAATGGCCGCTAATGTCCACACCGATCCCCACAGTGATGATGGTGATCACATACCTGTACGTGGTGGTCATCCTTGGGCCCCGCATCATGGCCAACAGGAAGCCCTTCAAGCTGAGATCAATCCTTATAGGATACAATGCCTTCCAGGTTGTCTTCAGTGCTGTCATGCTTTGGGAGGTAAGAGAAAAGTTGACTTATGTAGGAAACAGCTTTATAAACGTTCTGATCAATTTAACGAATTGGACAAATACAACTCGATACTTTAAAAGAAATTATTGTTACTTTCTTATTAAACAAATTGATAAAAAATGTCTATTACAGTCAATAACAGATAAAACGAATACAGACATCCCCCGATAGCGTATTTATTGGATTGTGCTAACCAAAATCCCGCTAACGAGCCCGCTAATAATTTCATAAACAATATAAAACTAGTGCTGCACGACGAGGCGAGAGTACTCTCGCATCTCGTCTCGTCTCGTTGTATTATGCGAGACGAGAACGAGAGCGAGATTGCAATTTAAAATTCGAGGCGAGATCGATATAACAACTTCGAGAAGCGAGAAATCTCGCGAGAGTCTCGCAATAAAAAGTATTTGTAACTTTATAACTTTGATTCATAAATTCAATAAAAAATGCACCGTACAGGGATTGGAGTCCACGGTAATTCGTGCATAAAACACGTGAATGTGAAAATTATATGAATTGACTATATTTTCTTGAGTCTATCTAGAGTCGAATGATATCGTTCGCAGAGCGAGGAAATGCAAAATAAAGACTAAATCGGTTTTGCATCTAATAGAACTATAGTTTTTCTCCAAAATTTCAGCCCCTAGTTCATCCCGGTTAAAATTACGGTTAATAAAATTCTTGTCGTCCCTGAAAAGTAAAGGATCTTTTATTAAGCGTCGATAGGAGCCAACATGGAGTGAAGCGGAGTGATTGGTTGCCAGCGAGTTCGCAGTGTAGCGCTTTTTTATGAGTAAATCTTACTTAAATAATGGCATATAGTTAATGATAAAGTGTAGAATCTTTTAGTTACAAAAAATATTTTTTTAATGTTTAATTAGTTTTACTGATGACAGAATGTATTAACAGATATTCATATTGAAATAATTTGGTGACTAGAATTTATTGTGTCATCTCTTTATTATAGTTATACGACTGTAAATACAGGGAAGACGGAACGATTGGTGCGAACTTGTTTTTTGTAGTTCAACTGATACGTAAATACCGAGGTACGTAGTGCGCAAGCGCTTATTTTTACAGCGAGGCTCTCGCGAGACTCTCGCGCGAGAACGAGACGTGATCCAAAAAAATGTGCGAGAACGAGAGCGAGATCGAAATTACAGTTCCGAAAACGTGACGAGATCGATATTTTATATTTCTCGTCTCGTCTCGCCTCGCGTGCATCACTACATAAAACCTTTAAAAAAGACATTTTTTTCAAACTCGATCTATTGGGCATTTATTATAAACCAAAAATAAACACAAAGTTTATTGAAATTAACAAATATTTGATATTTTTTGAAAATTGATCAATTCGAAAGTCCAAAAACCTAACGTCGCATATATTTATCCGGCGTTCAACCGGGAAATCCCCTTATTTATTGACCTCGAGCCGTGTGTATTAAATACTACTGCTGAGTTTGTTTATACATTTTTTATGATAAAATATATAAGCTGACAGTAATTATTACTTCCGACCCGACTTTTTTTAGTCGATCTTTGAGCCGGACCGTCTTTTTTTACAGGATGTATCTTTGTCTATTATTTCCTTGTATTTTTGATTGACTTAGGATTATTCGAACAAATATTATTGCGTAGGTCAATTAAAATGATGCCTATGAATTTGTTTATTTAATAACCTAGACCAAATACACTCACTCCAGTTTCTACTGAATCTAGTTTTCCGGAAATCAGACCTTTTAAAAGAGTAGTTCTACTACTGTTCACCGAAACCTATTCGAAAAACTATACCTTATACGACCGGGGGCTAGTGCTACGTGAAAAATGTGTCATGGTATTCCAAATACTGACCCTTGGTGCTCATTGTAAATACCATGGAGAACGATTTGCTGTCTACCCCGAAAAAAAGACGACCTACCCAGCTATGGGTAATGACCCAAATTTGTTTTAAAAATATTTTCGAATCTGGGTATAATCGGCCTAATACTCTAAGCAAAATTGTTAAAATTAACAACCATTTTCAGTTATTAATTTCAATGTCAGTTGCTAAGTTCAATACCCCAATTCACTATTACATCAAGTTTACGTCAGCATTTCTCTCGTTGTTAGTATTGAGCAATCGTTGGTAAATGGTTTTTCTTGAAAATTTTGTGTTAGGAAATAAACTTTTACTGGAAATAGAGGGACGACAGCAAAGGTAAACTAAACTAATATATACCTACATGCACAATAATTGTATACATTTTTAAACAAAATTTTAGATTTACGCAAAGAAAATTGCAAGATGTTAGTAATCCATTCCCGATACTGATATGGGGAAAAACTATTTACAGAGATATTCACACTGAGCAAGTGTCGTTTAATTCGTAAATTGGATGGTGTCACGCTTCAACCATACTGAGTCAGTATGAGTATATGCCTGAAGGACTCATGTTACAAGATGAAGGGTTTACATTTATTCCAAACTTAAATATTTTAATTCCTAATATTGAACAAATTTTCAGATTCTCTCCCGAAAAGATCTAAATTCAATTTTTTGAAATTTATTTTCATTTATCTTACACATTTAAATTTAAACAGCCATTTCAACAATGTCAGTCAGTATGCTTCAAGCATGAAACCATCCAATTCACGACTTAAACGACAATTGCTCAGTTTGAATATCTCTGCAAATATTATATTACTAACATCTCGCAAATTTCTTAGCATAAATCTAAAATCTTATTTAAAAATATAATTATTGGGCATGTAGGTATATATTAGTTTATAAATAGGTTACCTTTGCTGTCGTCCCTCTATTTCCAGTAAAAGTTTATTTCCTAACACAAAATTTTCAAGAAAGTCCATTTACCAACAAATGTTCAATACTAACAACGAGAGAAATGCAGTTGCTAGATTAACAACTCGACGTAACGACTAGTTGTTAAATTTTAGCAACTTGATGTAATAATGAATTGGGATTTTGAACTTAGCAACTGACATTGAAATTAACAACTGAAAATGGTTGTTAATTTTAACAATTTTGCTCAGAGAAATAAGCCGTATATCAGAGGCCTTGTTTCATAGAACTTCTACACTTGTAAATTACCATTGTAGAACTTGTCAAACAAATAATTTGACAAGTTTCTGTTCCAAAAACCTACAAGTGTAAATTACAAGTGACAAGTAAACTAGTTCGTTTCTACAAGTGTATTTTTGCAGTTTACAAGTGTAGCGTTTCAAAAAATATTTACTGGCTTTTACTACTAGTATTTTACAAGTGAACAGTAACCATGAATGAAAGATTGGTCATTTGAAAATTACAAGTTGACAATTGAATTCTTTATGACAATTAATTATAGGAATTTTCTTATGTAATTCAAAATTCAAAAAATTCAAAAGAGGAAGATGTTCAAGTTCATTTTCGACGGGCTCGAATTTTTATAAGAAAATTGTGCTATGAATATATTGAACAAAAGTATGAACGATTTAGATTGTCTTGATAAAAATTGAGGCATTTAATAATTTAATACTTTTCGATTTAGTCCTTTCGCCGAAACGAGACAAATTGGAACTAACCCGGGATCCGAACCAAGTCATTCTTATTAGTCGATGATGACAAATCTGAAGATTCAACTTCAAATTTGTCATCATCGACCAATAAGAATGACTTGATCCCAGGTTAATTCCAATTTCTCTCGTTTCGGGAAAACGGACTATAGCAATATTTAAAAGGGAGCAATTATTCCAATATTAAAAAAATAGATTAATCTAATTAAAATTTTAAAAGAAAATATGAAAATGAGTTTATGTTTAAATAAATAAAGAAAATGTTTTATTATACTGCAAAGTGAGACTATAACAATAGCATTTACCACGGTTCATAATATATCCTGGCCAGGGATTTGTAAACAAATCCCTGATCTCAGGAATATTACCAGTCCTTCTCATTAATGCGTGCGAAACAGCAAATTCATAGATTAATTTCTATTTTTCGCATTTCATATTTTTTTAAAATTTGTGAAAAAGCGCCAAATAGAATCTCTTTATGTTCTTTAATTTTCCGAAAAAAACGCCAATTTAACAGCATTTTTGCCATATTAAATATAATTACAAATCATTATAATTTCAGCTGCTTTACTTTCATTGATTGCAAGGGTTGAATGCCTTGGTTGAATGACAAAATGTGTATAAAATTAAATTATTTTAAAACGCATACTTTTCAATGTGATTAAAATATATATTTAAGGCAAAGGTGGCTGCATATTACATTAACTATGAAACCTATGAAACCATAGTTTCAAACTTGTCGACTTGTAAAAATCGCGGGTAAAAATACAATAGTAATATTGGAAAACTGACAAGTAGTCAAAAAATATTCTTGAAACAGAAATTACTAGAACTTGTCAATTGTACACTTGTCACTTGTAACTTGTCGACTAGTAATTTTTATGAAACAGGCCCCAGACCTACATTTTTTGTGTTCCGCAATCAGGCCCGGATTACCCATAAGGCCAACCTAGGCCATGGCCTAGGGCGCAGGCACGGAGGGGGCGCACATCGACTAGTTGGATAAATGAAATGGGAAAACGAAAAGGGAGAAGTGCCTGCAGTTTTAACCGTGCGAAATCTCAAGAGCTGTTGCGCAGAAAGCAAAACTCTATCTTTCTCTCTCCCCTATTGTCTGACCTTTCTTTAGCTGTCTCTCTTCTTGATCTGCGCATTTCATAGCTCATGACATTTGGCACCAGCTCTACTAGACGACGTAAACAGTCACATTTACTTTAATTATACAAAATTAGTATAGTAGAGTGATTGGTAAATCGTGTTGAGCTATGACAGTTGTCGAAGATTTTAAATAATTCTAATATTTATATACCGGGTGTCTACTTATGAATCTTAGCAAATACAATGGTAAAATTTTCATGATTGTAACTTCTACCCTATGGATTTTAGAATAAAAGTATAAATACGAAAACTGTTCAGAATTAAAAACTGCAACTAATAAGTCCAAAATTATTGTTTACATGCGTTTCATTTGAGAGATAGAGAAACAAAATAAAAGTTGTAATCTTTAGCTAGTTATAAAAAGATGGTAAATGTATCTTTGATGACTGATAATAGTAGGTATATTGAAAAACAAATTTCATAAGGCAATCTGTTAACCCACGAGTCCAACTTTGGAAAACCAGCCGCTTCGCGATGAGTTTTATAAAGGACGAGTGCGATCACAGTTCTTATGAAACATGTTTTTATATAATTATTTCTATTAGGGTAATGTTATAATTCTATTAAATTTTTAATAAATGCGACTTTTAAAATCACTTACGTTGGTAGCACTTCCCGCTAACAAATTGAACTTCAGGGATGAAAATTCTTTGTTGACTGACAGTAATTTGATGCTAATATGTAATTTATGTATCAGTTTTAAAAGCAGTAAGTCATACCACGTCTAGAAAACAAAAAGCTCCAAAAACAGTACGTTTATAGATCTTCTTAACATGTCTTCAGTGCGTTTATAAACCCATAAAGGCACCGATATAGAACAAGAAATTAATGAAATCAAGCATTATTAAAACTCGGTACATATTGAGAGGGGGAGGGGGGTGCAGTCATGAATTTTGGCCTAGGGCGTAAAAAAATGCTAATCCGGGCCTGTCCGCAATGAGCGCCCGTGAGGTGACGCCTGGTAAACGCCCGCACGGTACAAATATGTCATCATCATTCTTGAACTTAATTTCCAAAAGTAAAAAAACTAGTCAATTATTCCGGATTCCTTTGTATTGATCAATCAAAACTATCACCTGATTTGAAGTGAAATAGAATAACCTTGTAGCAACAAATGACTTTTACTAGACCTAATGTACTCCACTATCCCAAAATGAAATTTCACAATTATTGCTTTGAATTTCAGTACCTGTGAAATATTACAATAATTAAAATACCTCTGATATTTAAATATTAGCCAATTTTATATTATCCAATCTTCAATACCATATTTCGTATATGGGTTACAATACTATAATACAATATCTGTAAGTTCAAGTATACAACATAAGAGCTCCACATGACGTAACAACTTTCTAGAGTTGAAAACAAACTTGAGCTTGAATTTCTACGACCTTGACGCTTCGACCTTGAGGGGAAAGTGAAACCAGATAGGTCGGTTAGCGAAGGATTGTATAATCAGGATACTAATAAGAATACTATGACATCAACTTTGCATATGTGTGTAGACAGTTAAACACTATTACGGTAAATGTTACCAATGAACAAATATTGGAATAGAAATTTGTTTGACTAATACAAAATTAGGTCTAGGATAGATAAAAACATTTTTACTGTTATTAATGTAAGGTTAAGATGATTTGTAACATGGCTCTAACATGTCACAAAAGCATTCGAAATTTTTTTGAATTTATAATATCAACTTTGGTTTAAGGAAAGTATATTGAACCTGTTTTACTACAATGATTAACATAGCTTAATCTAGTGGCCCATTTTCATCTATACGACTAATGCTGGGTTGCAAGAAAACTGTTCAATAAATAGTTTATTGATTCTATAGTTACCGGTCCTACAAAGTTAGCGAACTGATAAAATTCAAACGGTTGCATGAAAAAAATATTGGAATCTTTAGCTAATGAATTGTTTACCTAGCAACAGTATCAGTACAATAACTGTCATTGTCATAAACGTGTCTTTCGATAAGAAATTATTGTTGAAAATGGATAAGAGAAATAGGAGCCGAAATTTTACCGAAAGGATATTATTCAAAAAATTTTAAGTGTAATAGAGAACAAGAAAACTGGCGGCACGACAAATAAAAGTAAATTGGAAGCTTGGGCAGATATTTGCAAAAGTTTTAATTCTCAACAAGAATCCGGTATAAGAACTGTTGAACAGTTAAAAAACTTCGTTCTTTTTTCAAAATCTGGCCCCACTATATGCAGAATACACATGAACGTATTTTTGCTAAATCTAAATCGTAATTTCAAATCAATGTTGTCGAAACTTTCTAGGGGATTTGATCTATCACGAAATATTCGTTGTCTTGGAAGAAGTTCTAATATTTCCAAAATCATTTCTTCATAGGAAGAAGATGACGATGACATAAGGTACGTTCTATCGGTGTCAGAAATATTCCTACTAGAATAAGAATATTCTTAAACCAATAGAACGCTCAGTAGCAAATAACTGTCAAGTGCTGTCAAGTAAAAAATAAATACAATAGAACAGTGACAGTGGCTATGTGTTCTTGTTAGTTAACAACTAAAGATAACTTTGTATGTTTATTTTGGATCTTTGAAATGTTGTAATGCAAATATTACAGAAATTATAATTATATAAAAATATATTAAATAATAAAAACGTAAAATAGATATTTTGATTGAGCATAGTCTACTCTAAACATCCACAAATATGACAGAAATGTACGCGCGACAGTCGGCTAGTAAAATTTTGAATTTATCCACTCTATATATCTTCCTACCAATGCTTCCAACTCTGAAGTTGGAATGATTCGTAGGAATATTTCGATTTTTTTAACGCAAAAGAACGACCATTGATGTTCTACTAGAAGAAGTAGGAAGATTTCTGACACCAATAGAACGTACCTATAGTTCTACCAAAATGAATTTAAAATATATTGTGGTATATTAAATGCATACGAGTATATAGTATATACGATTATTTACTTACCTTTTAATTAGTACTTATTGAATTTAAAACTTAAAATTTTTACCAATTATTTGTTCGTGCAATGTCGACATTTAACGTCAAAATCAATTTATTGAACCGTTAAATATTTATAGGCCGGAAATCAGCCCTATAAGTTATAGGACTGTTTAGCGAATCTTTAAAATTATATGACGTTCATGCAACGATTTTTCGAAACTTAGCGAACCGTTAGTTGCTAACGAACTGATAAATAGTTTCATGCAACCCACCATAACAGTCCTATTCTACTAAAAAAAAATTGTATCGTTACGAGTCGTTACCAGGCGACATGTAGTTATAATAACGATTTTTGCCAAAACCCTATTCTACTAATTTATTTATCGTTACTTATCGTTATTTTATGTCCTTTATGAACAACAAATTCACATGCCTCGTTGAAGTCGAAAAGTTAGATATATTTTGACAACAAAAGTAAAAATGGCTGAAGAAGATATTTTATTAATTGTAGCTGAGCAAGATATTATTATTATTAATATTATATTATTACATTTCTTAATGTGACATTTTATATAATCGTCCTTTTACAGTACCGGAGGAAAATTTTAGAATTTTTTTTTATGAGTAAAGAAGCATGTAGAGATTTATTTACACAAATATCATATATGAGGAACTCGTTGAAGTGATGGTTTGTCAAAAACTTCTAGATTATTTATAAATTATTATTTATGCGTATTACATTACATATGAACGCACATAAATATTTGGTTTCAATTCAGATGATGGCAGCTTTGCATTTTTTTGCTCATGGAAGCTATTAGAAATCAATAGCAAGGAGGATATCAGTAGAAAAGGATTTATATTTGGTATTAAGTCAATCATTAATAATCATATCATTAATAGAAATCTGCAATATTATTGTTGATCATTTTATAGATACATACCTATATTAAATTTCCTACGGCGCAAGTAGATATGAAGCGTGTAAACTGTAAAACGAAGGTGAGAATAATAAATAATTATGTACGATGAAAATATCAAATTTGAATCAATGTCAAATTTGAATTGAAAAACAAATATAAATTTATTCTGTCAAAATCAACATGAAGTTAGATATTATCGTTAAACTCATCATAACGATAACTCGATAACGATATGATTAGTAGAATACCTTTTTGGCATTTGTCGTTATTAAAGTCGTTCAACCAAATGCTTAGCGACAGTCGTATGGTAACGATATCGTTATACATATGTTTAGTAGAATAGGCCTGTAAGTTTAGTTGAAACTTGCCCCATCAGTCTTCCAAGATTCTTTTGAAAATCCTGCGCTTAATTGTTTTTATTTTCGGGTTTCTACACATTGTCGTACACCTTTCTTGTAAGTAACGCCGAAAAAGTTTCAATAGGTCTCTCCGCGGTACTTTAGGAGGGTTGTTTTCGTGGGGTGTAAATGATATGTTTTTGCCTTCAACAACTGCGTTGTCCGAGCATAATAGTGGTATGAAGGTGGGTCAAACCAAAATTCATTTTTACCTCCCGCGACCCTTGGTAAAGGAGGTATAGGGATCGTGCTAAAAATCGCGTATTGAGATTTTGGTAAATGACCACGTTTTAAGGTCCCTAGAATCCAATGACACTACTAGAAGCTCAAAATAGTTTTTCTTCGAAATATATATGTTATTATAAAAATTAAAGATGATTAAATTTTCTATAGATTTGCATTAATACTTTTTCTATATATTTTATGTATAAATTTATAAAATTATCTATAATTTAAATCCCAAAGCCTACGCTTTAAACAAACAAAACGCAGTTATTCAAATGTATGTAACTGACAGATAAATGTCACTATCAAAGAACTAATCATTTCAAAATAATATTAGTAACGTTTTAAAAAGAAAAAAGTAAATAGAACAATAGAAAAGTAATTCAATACAGTTTCCAACATAAGTAAATATGTAGGTATGTATTTAGATTAATAAAAATTAACGATTCACATAAATGTTTAACCTAATCATTTTTGGACTAGTGAATTCTATTCTATCCCAGCATATAAAATTTAATCTTCGTTTTATTATAGCTCCGGTGGCTCAATGGTTAGAACAACGCCTCATGTCATGAGGGCCCTCGGGGCTCCGAGTTCGAATCCCACTAAGGCATGGATGTGTGTGAATGTGAACCCACTCTGTAATTGGGATTTAATGTTTTTTTGGCAAATTGTCTATTTCACTTTAGATCAATCTTAAAACATGTTCACAATTAGTCGGAGAACTATTTTTACCTCCCGCTACCCTTGGTAAGGTAGGTATAGAGATCGTGCTAAAAATCGCGTATCAAGATTTTGGTAAATGACCACGTTTTAAGGTCCCTAGAATCCAGTTTTCACATTTTCACGATGATGTCTGTGTGTATGTGTGTATGCATGGGTGGATCCTCCACTCTAACTCAAATATTATCATTCAGAAAATTTTGAAACCTTGTAATTTCGAACTATTTCTGTAATGGAAAGAGCCCATTAGATTTTGGTGAAAATCGGATAAGGGAAATGGCACTACTAGAAGCTCAAAATAGTTTTTCTTGGAAAAATACCTTTAAATGTTATTTTTTCGAGAAGAATGTTATTATAAAAATTAAAGATTATTAAATTTTCTATAGTATACTTGGTCCTTGTACTACAAGTACTACTTTCCGGTACTTTGCCCAGCTCTGGTAAGTTACTGCTCCAGGAATCAATTCTTGATCTCGTTTGCCGTGAGGCACCTTTTGCCTAGATGGTTAAGTCTACTTACGTCCACATCTGCACGTTCACTACAATGTGTTCAAAAGTTTCTTCGCCCTCTTCGCAGAGTTGACAGATAGGGGAGACCGGTGTCAATTGTAACAGGTGTCAAATGTAACAAGGGTAGATAACAGGGCCATCTTTTCGAAGTATATTAAAACGCGCTTGCAGAATGAAGCAGAAAGAGTCATAGCTCTTTGGTATTTAGTGTAAATGCATACGCGCAAATACGGCGTCTGTTTCTGACGAATGTCTGTAAATTGACAAAAAAGTAAATACAGGTAGTGACACACATTGTTTCTAAAACACTATAAGTGCTCTGCTCGGAAATATTTCAAGTTAAGGATCAGTTTGTGAGTTATATCTCCTTTTATTTTTCATTAAAAAACATTTCTAATTATTACCTAATAAATATAAAAAAGCAAATAATATCTTTAAAAGTTAAGCACATTTGTAACACATGCCACGGTGTCAATTGTAACATGTTTAATAATTAAGTACAGTATTGATCATGATAAAAATTACAAGAAAAAACCACTGCTATCGAAGACATAAAAGAAGAGCAAAAAACGAAAAACAGTTCTAAAAGTAACAGTCGCAGATTACTCTTCAGATGGCTCCGATGAGGAAACTCTGATATGTATTGGCCCATATTTTTTGAGCACATGAGATTGGTTGCAGTGGCGAAAATGTAAAATCTGGACACCGGGCAAGTTAAATTATACGAAGAAAGACCTATTTTATGTTACCTAAACTGCAATTTCGTTAGCGACTAAAGGCATTGGTAAAAATGGTCCATATCACCAACAGAATATATATTTTGTTTGCTCTTAGTTGAGTCATCTGAATTTAGTATTTTTTGAGGTAATAAATAAATGTTTTTTTTCAATAATTTCTTCTTTTATTTGTTATTTTATCTTATTACATCACTGTTAAAATTTGTTACAATTGACACTGGCCATGTTACTATTGACACCAGTTAGGTGTCAATTGTAACATTTGTAATGCCTGACTAAAAACCCTTATATTTTTATATTTGTCACATTTTCAAAAGTTTAAAATTCAAAATATTATTCCCTAAGGTGGGTAAGTTCTCATATAGGTAATTTCAAAATTTCGAAATGTAACGTTAACTCGTGAAAAATAAACATTTAAATTTTGTAACAATTGACACCGGTCTCCTCTACCGTTTTCAGCTATACTAATCTTATATGGATTGTATTTCAAAGTACAATGACCAGTAAAGATATTAGCCAAGACCTTTGGTCTGTGATCATGACATTCGAAAAACTACTTTTTTTATCAATCGTAGAAAAACATTATGTAAAGCTGTATTCGTATGATTTATTTATTATACACATGTAATACTTTTTATAATACATATATGCTAATTCATTCTTTGTTTTTCAGCATCTGATGAGCGGCTGGCTTTCAGATTACAGCTATAAATGTCAACCAGTTGATTATTCCTACAGCCAAAACGCAGTTCGGGTAAGACAGTATTCAATCTTTATTATTCTACATTCCTCCGTTTTTTGGATATCATAAATTTGTACATAACTTGACATTAAATTTATGAAGCAAAAACAACAAAGGAAAATGTCACACGAAATTAATATTTATACCTCATCGTAAATTTTTTTCCTTGTTTAATTTTCAATTAAATATTTATGATCCTAGTAGCTGTATACTCATAAAATCATAAACAGTATTAGTAGACAATTTTACGATACTAATTGTAATTTTTCTGTTCATAGATGTTGAATCTATGTTGGTGGTACTACATCTCGAAACTGACTGAATTTGCTGACACAATCTTTTTCGTCTTGCGTAAAAAGGACTCTCAGGTTACGTTCCTGCATCTGTATCATCATAGCTTGACTCCTATCGAGACATGGGTCCTGGTTAAGTTCATTGCAGGTATAGCAACCAAAAATATATTAGAATGTAAAATCAGACTTTCGTAATTTCCTGCTTCCCCAATTATTTTAGATACGAAGGCGTAAAAAAAATGTAGTGCATGAAATGTCGATAATCACCCCAAATTAACAAATGTTAGCGATTTATCTGTCAACGTTATTAATACGAGAATATAATTCATTAGACACGTGACATGTTTCCCGCCAATCAACACTCAGAATCTCCCTAGTTGTCTATCACAGCGATGATAAAAACAAAGAAATTATCACCTTATTTATATTAGTTACTAGGGGATTTGATTTCTTTATTTTCAACATCGACAGTTAATTTTATGTGTAAAAATGTGCAGTAATCGTTTTTGGTATCAACAACGATGAAAATAATAAGACAATTGTAAAATTAACCATGTTGTAAAGCTATATATGAAAAGTTAGGTTACAGCACGCACAATGTGTCATAAAAATTCAATATACAGGATGAGTCTGGGAAGACGCCCTCCCCCTTTAACTTTTTTATTATAAGTAATAGAAAAAAATGGCTCATATAAAAGTTTTATTATTATACATATACTATTTGATGGCAGATGTAGATATTTTTTATAAAGTCAGGTTTACAAGATACGACTATCAACTTTTATTTTTCAAATGGCAACCTATAGATAATTATTTTAATAAATTAAAAACCGCTATTTTTTCTCTTTTCAACGATGTATTATTTTTTATTAATGTATTTGAAAAATTTCGAGAAAAATGAGATAATTTAGAAATTTTGTTTATTTTCACAAAGCCACCTGTTTAAAAATTATATCTGATATTTCTAAATTATCTCATTTTTCTCGAAATTCTTACATTACATTAAGAAATAGGTACTAAATGTATTTTATGTTGTAAAAAATAAAAACCAAGCTAATTTTTTATTTAAACCGTAACGAAAACGAAATTTATGGTTTCTTAACCGAAACGAAAACTGATATTGATATAATATTTTCAAAAAAACCGTAACCGATAACCGGAACCGAATTTTTATTAATGTAAAAACCGTTAACCGTAACAGAACCCCAAAACTTTTCCGTTAGAGTCCCTGATTTAAAGAGTTAGAACATATGCACAATCATAGTCACCTGTGAGGCAGGCAACTGGAAGGCAGCCATTTTCAGAAAAGGCAAAATACGCCCAAATTTAAAATTACATATAAAAACAAATAATAAATGGGATGAACTGACAGATTTTTAAAAATTTATTGCGTATATTTTAAAAATTATAGTTATTTTAATAATATAATATACATTTATTACATATATAGCAAATTCACAATAAAATAGGACTACGAATTTAAAAATAATATATGCTGATTAAATAGATGGCTTTTGCGTATGTGGTGGAAAATTTGGAAATACAGAAGATGCTGAGTCTGGTTTTAATCTTCTTATATATGTTCCAGGCCTTTTCAAATAATCACTTGCCTCACCTGTTAAACGTATGTTAGCTATCCAGTTTTTTATTAGTACATCCTTGTTTTTATTATTATTTGTACTTTCTGTTTCAACTAAACAATTATCTGTTTAAATGAATAGATAATTGTTCACTTTAATAAAAATTACAAATAATACCTAATGAAAATAAATTTACCTAACTTGAAAGATAAACCGTTAAACATTTGTTAATGAATATGTTTAAATTGCATGGCTATTGTTATTTTTGGAGTGATTTTCGACATTTTCATACCTAATAGACCTTTCAGTACCTCGATCCCGACCGACGCCAAATATTTCGAATTTTAAATGGCACTAAATTGACCCCTGTGGTGCACTCTTCACGCCACCAATGAGTGCCCGAAAGGTGACGCCTGGTAAACGCTTATACGGTACAAATATGCCATCATCATTACCGATATCTGCGTACAAAGCAGACTGGCACACCCAGCAATGGGTAATATGCCGTAATGATATATTTATTTATTTATAGACCTTTACAATTTACCGGCTATCTCTTTCTTTTGCTGCAAATAGTAAAATGGCGCCAACAACTGCCAGTTGGGCTTTCAAGTGAAACGTCAAAAATATAACTATATTTCTAAAAAAAAAAAAAACTGCAAGTACGAAGTAACGAAAAAATTATCTAATACGAATATAACTTTGAGCTCGGGAATTAATATTAAAACTTGTCAAAAGTGTGCAATCTATTTTAATATTGTAAATGTAAATAATTAAAAAAACAACACATTATTTTTACTTTACGATGACAAATGTGGAGATAAATGCCTATTTTTCATGGCACTCATAGAAAAATTTATTTTTGCAACTTTTATTTGTAGACTTTTTACCAAATATGATTAGGGAAGCAGGATATTACAAAAACATGATTTTACATATTAAAGTCTTACATTCCTGAGTTCTAGTCACCACCCCGTATATTAAAACACTTAATTAATATACTATTTAGAATTGACAGTAATTATCAATATATGAAATATATGAAATGCTAAAATGTTTACCCTACTTATACAAATATCTATTTAAATATCTAAATATTTATCTAATTTACGTAATATTACTCAATGCCTTGTTTAAAATTCGCTGAAATTATACCAATTTATTTTATCGCTACTTCTAATTCTAATGGAATTACTAATCTTACCTATTTATCCGCCATTTTTTCTTTGTTCTAGAAAGTGAAATAAGCGAATAATGAACACGCAAACAAATTTTTCATACGATACTGTTCTTACATACATACATACATACATACATACATACATACATACATACATACATACATACATACATGTAAAACTGTCAAAAAATGTAGGTACACCTGGAGCCGGTTTCACATTTTTTAAAAGTATTTTAAATGAAGGTTTATGCAATATTTTTCATAGTACAATAAAAAATAATAATAATTTATTGTTATTTTCGTCAATAATTATATAAAAAGATTGGGGACAGAAATAGTCATGAAAAACAACCCCCCACTCCTGTGACGTCAGAGCACACACAGTACGTCTTTCATAGCCAATAGGAAAACAGTTTACGTTATTTATATAAATAAGAGTAGGCGACAGTTTGTCACATGTTAAACTATATGTGCTCTGACGGTACATTCTGTTTCAGATCACGTAACTTTTTCAAAATATTACATAAATTTCAGTACATAATTAATTGTAAAACATCTAAGGATATTTCGTGATATTTTCAAATTTGAGGTTTTAAAACTTGAAATTATGTTTGTCTATCAGCAATACTTTTCATTTTATTCGCCTTCAAAAAAGTTATTATATGATCTATGATAATGAATACAGAAATTAAACGAAAGTTCAGAGTGTATTATAATGATTAATTATGTTCGTAGGTGGTCATGGAACATTCTCTAACCTAGTCAACAACGTCGTACATATTATTATGTATTTCTACTACATGATGGCAGCTATGGGACCAGAATATCAGAAATATCTATGGTGGAAAAAACACTTGACCCACCTGCAACTTGTAAGTATATTTTTTATTAAAAGAACAAAATAAAATTTACTATTTCTACCGAGGGGATCTTGAAAATTATAATACATTTTCGATCAAAGATATTCCTTTAGAGATCACCTTCAATTTAGATGAAATTTTTTTAAAAAAATAAAGAAAATAAATAGTGGACGACCTTATTGTCATTTTTATCATCTACGTCTCAAAAGATTATAATAATATAAAGAATTAACACAAGATACCTTGAGTATAGAATGCATAATAAAAAAATCAGACACGTGGATTGAAAATTATGTTTTTATATTCCAAAATATAAACTTTTTATATTACAATTTCAATACCTATTAATTTTTTTTTTTCAATGATTGATGGTATTTTAAATATTATTTAAGCGCATTTTACATTATACAAGTTTATATCAAGTTTCAAATTATTATAGTGATGATCAATACAAGGTGATTGAAAAAATAGGGACAAATAGCCACGTTCTTTATTATTAATTTTAGACTTATAGTTTGTTACAAAATTACGCGCGATGTTAAATGCCGACTTTTTGGTGTGAAACAACCCTGAATTCTACTTCCGATTTCGTAGGAAGCGAAAACATCGTTGCTTTTTTAAATGGAATGGTACATGTATTTTTATATTTTCGGAAAGTAGGTATTTAAAATTAGCTTTACAATGATGCCAAATACTTGCATTTTCATTAAAAAATAACCCAGTTATTAATTATTTAAAATTATGATATTTGAATATACAGGGTCTTATGTAAATACGTGTACAACGCTTAACTCATGGTAGAACTGACTCCATAGATAGTAAGGCTTAATTTACATTAGCGGTACAATAACGGTACGATGACGATACGGTTACTTTTTGCTCCAATGTATTTTAATGGACCCATTTACATCTACGTTCACCGTACAATGACGGTACGATGACGACCCTTTGATATTTACTAATTTACATACCGTCACTGTACCGTTATTCTACCGTCATTGTATCGCTAATGTAAATCAAGCTTACATCTGGCAATAATTTTTGTTTTACATGCTTTCTACATGAACTGAACGCTTTTAAAACTGACCAATCACGTCATAGTTAAACTTTTAATACTGAACAACTTTGTACTCTACAGTTTTCCGTAAAATGTAAAGGAGAGCTGAGAGCAGAAAATTGCAAAAAACTAGAATTCAGAATCTTTTGACACCAGAAAGTGTCATTTAACTTCACACGCAAATTTGTAATTTAAACTTCAATATTAATAATAAACAAAATAACTGCTTGATCCTATTTTTTCAATAAGCCTGTATCATAAAATTAGAATTTTAACATTTCAATATAGAATTTTCCAAAAAATTGTAATTCGTACAAATTAAACTCTGTTAGACCACTTTTTTGTCATATTACATTTGAGTTTAATATTATCAAGTCACATTAAAGGTGCATTCACAAATGAAAAGTAGGTTTATGGTTTTTGTTAGGTTTAAGTAAGTCATTCATAAATGTAAGTTTACCTGAAAATTAGTTTTGATATGTATGGACATCTGTGCAAATGCTTCAAAAACAAGATTAAAATATCGGTAGAGCAGTACTCAACAAGACACCTGTGCGCCGTGAAACTGTCATTCGCTTGGCATTATTGGTTATATTTCAGCAATTAAGTTATGCCAGTCTCCATTTTCTTCTCGCATTTGTTTAAAAAGCTGAATCCACCAAGTGGATACTAAATAAAGATGGGTGCATATGTATGGTTAGGAAGAATGTTCTTAAGAGTAGGAATGAGCCAGTTGAGATGGTTTGGTCATGTGGAGAGAATGAAGAGTAAACGGCTTGTAAAGCGTATATATCTTGGTGAAATTGAGGGTGTTCGATTGCGTGGCCGTCCAGTGTGTAAGTGGATGGATGTGATTGATAAGGTACTAAAAGAGAGAAAGTTTCCGAGTGGGAAAAGAAGAAGAGCGTGTATGAATGCGATTATGAATGTGGCCGAGGCGAAAGAAGTGTGCTTAGACAGGAATGTGTGGCGAAGGATGATTGTTTCGTAACTATTATTGTGGTCCGGTTGCGGTATTTCGCTACCGAAAATCGGTCACTTTAATATGTTAAGAGTTAGGAATATATGTTGTACCTATGATGTCAGGTTAGTAAGAATGTTGATGAAAGAGGGACTGATTATTTTTTGGATGTTATTTTAATTCTTTCGTGTTTGTGCTAACCCACTAAGTGGGAAATGCGTGATTTTATGTATGTATGTATATATCTATATCATTTCAGACTCGTTCTCATTGGTGAAGTTTGTGACGTCAAACTAAATCATAAACCTAAACTTTGAACCTTGCAATGTTTAGCTTTATGATTTGGATTTAGAGACCCTAAATTCTGAAGTGTGAATGGAGTCATTACATAATATACGGCCAGTCTTTAAATCTAAAGTATAAACCATAAATCTAAACCTAATTTTCATTTGTGAATGCACCTTTAATTCTGTTGGTATAATTCGAAGCATGCGCATTTAAGAACTTGCATGCAAACTTGATTGAAAAATATGACTTGGACATGTTTTGTATTTTAAAAACTACAATGAAAATGCTACATGTATATAAGTTCTATAAATCAGAAAAATTATTAATACATTGATGTTCAATATTAATCTTCATATGGAGTAGCCTTATATATATACTTAGTTTTTTTTTTTCTTTCAGCTTCAATTCACCCTGGTCTTCTTCCACTCCTGGTCCGCCCTTTTCGTCGACTGCGGCTACCCCAAAATCATCTCCGCTTTCTTGATCTTCCATTCCGTGGTTTTCTTCGTTTTATTCGGCAATTTCTACATCCAAACGTACAAGAAACAGAAAGCCGCTGCTGCAGCCAAAGCCCTTACAAATGGCACGGAGAACAAAGCCCTCACGAATGGCACAGACGCTAAACGCCTTTCAAATGGCACAGAAATCAAAGAAGCCAATGGTATCCTTAAGAATGGAGATGCCAATGGATTGGTACATAGGAATAGTATATCGAATGGGGTAGTTAATAGTAAAGTAAGTACAGTAAATGGTACACCAAATGGTACAGTTACAGATGTGGGGTATCCTCAGAATGGTACGCTAAATGGTATACCAAATGGTATTAATGATGTTTATAATAATAATAAGAAAGAAGACTAAAAAACCAAATATATTTAATACTTATACTTATGTATAATGGTTCAGAGGTGCAGCTAGATTATTATTGTTATTATTAATAATTATTATTTTAAATTTATATTGTTTAAATTTCGCGGGACACACTATAAAGTGCAAAGACTGTAACCAAATATCCTGCATGATAAAATGCAAGTCAACTCGTTATAGTACTTTCCCAGGGCTTCTATCCCGAAGTGTGTACGTTGACCGAAGGCATTATAGACCGTTTAAATCCCGTGGTGCCTTCAACGTTTAATGAAAATATTTTTAATATTCTACGAATTGTGGATCAGAAAGTTTGAATAAAATTTACGAAGTAGATTGGCCATAAATGCTTCTGCTTGTTTTTAGGCTTTATCCCAGTATCAATATCAATTTATTGATATTACCATAGCAACAACTCACAATGCCCTTGGGCGTTATTTATTATACCGTGTGTCTATTTTAAAGGTGTACATATGAGATTAACATGGGAAATCAGTTTTTTTTGTAATTTCTTGCTCGCCTAATTATTTTAAGCAAAAACGCATCAAATAAAAGTTTTAGGGCATAAAATGCTCCATCTAAATCAATAAACAGAATTGCCTTTACATGCTTTGTAACGACAGAAATTAAATATGAAAATGTCGAAAATTACGTTGACAATATCGACAGCCATGGAATTGAACAAAAAATAAATAAAAGCTTGACGCTTTATCTGTCACAACGTAAGTTAAGTTATTTGACGATTCTGATAATTTGAATTTGTCTCTATTTATACTAATGAAAAGCGTGATTTCATAATTGCTAAATTCGTGACAAAAATTGAAGACTGCTAATGTGTCTTCAAAAAATACACATGAGCCGCGTAATCAGAATATAGGACGAGCAGGAAAACGTGCTTTACTGGAAGAAAGAGTGTTAGGAATAAGTGTAGTCCCCTTCTGTAGTACTAGATGTATTGGAAATGAATTGGGAGTACATCACAGCATCATACATAATTTTTAATATTTTTTAACTTTATTTAATATATATAATATTTCTCTTATTATCATTATTAACGATATTTTTCAAACCAAATTGTCAGATATGTCAAATAAGTTAACTTACGTTGTGACAGATAAAACGTCAAGTATTTATTTATTTTTTCTTCAATTCCATGGCTGTCGATATTTTCAACGTCATTTTCGATATTTTCATATTTAATTTGTATCGTTTCAAAACATGTAAAGGTAATTCTGTTTATTGAATTAGATGCAGAATTTTATGCCCTAAAACTTTTATTTGACGCGTTTTTGCTTAAAATAATTAGGCGAGCAGGAATTTGCAAAAAACTTATTTCCCATGTTAATCTCCTATATGTACACCTTTAAGGCCGAATCTAAAGTTTACAGTCTAGGTAAAAACCAAGACCAGACTTTTAAGCCGAGGTGCACACAATATTTTTAGGCAACTATTAGGATTTTCAAATAAGAAAACGCTAACTAGCGGCGAATATTAGAACTAGAAACAGTGGTACACATTTGACATTTACATGAAACTACCACTATATGACTACAAAAAATTCTATTATACATATATGAATTAAAAATAAAAAATACTAATATAATATGAGAAAATAATACCAAAAGTAAAGAAACATAATTGACAGCTATGCAACGCTTACAAATGTCAACAAAAAGTGTACCATTGTTTAATGCGATCAGCGCCATCTCTTGATACTTGAAAATAGTTTAAGAAACAGTAGAAGGTAGGAGCATTATGGTGTTATGGTCAATCTAGATTTAAAATAAATTATTCGCCAATTCTGAACAAATCTGTAAGTCTTACAGATCTGTAAAAAACTGACAAAAACATTATACACAAAAGTGGCAACTTTCGTTTCGATTTTGTTCATTATTTACAGATTTACAGATCTGTAAGACTTACATATTTATTCAGAATCGATCCATTAGAATAGTGAATTACATATGAATTAAATTTAAATAAATTATTAAATAAAACATTTTAAAACATACAAAAATAAAATTCTATAAATAATAATAACAATAATACTTCCATAGCCACCTCAAGTAACCAATTTTGTAAATATTAATTTAAATGATAGTCCAGTAGCAACGAATCTAAGATCTAGTGGTATTTCAGCGTGTTAGTTGTTATTAAAACAGTTGAATTCAGTTCAAAGAGGAAAAGTTGTAGTCACAAGGACGACGTGAAATACTTTCGAATCCATAGGTGACTAGATATTTGAGGCGAAAACGAAAACACAGATGGCAGATTGAACGGATTACTAAATTTAGACGTACATTATTAGTAAATGAATTACTTTTCAGAAAATCAGTGATATGTGCGTTTATCTGTCACTTTTTTGTATTAGTGCGAAAAAGTGACAGCTAAACATTAACCTCAAATATGACAATTTATTTTTTGTAAATGTTGAATTTAAATTTAAAAGTAGCTACAAGGTGTTTCAAAAATACTGTAAAAAAATTTAAGGGCATATAGTATTGACCAAAATGAGTAAAAAAGCTTAATCGAAAACTATAAGAGTACGACTTTGATTAAATGGGATTTTTTGTTTACCTTTCAGAGGTCATATTGATGTGCTTTTGTTTCTCTAAAACAATGAAATAATTGTACTATATTAAATGTTGTGGCGACCTTGGCCAATATTTAATTTTCAAATAACTTCGTAACTATTAGATATTGAGAAAAAAGTTTCATATAAAATTTTATTGTTTTTTTATAGTCTATTTACTGACATAAACAAAATTTTATTCGATCACAATCATTGTTTTTCGCTTTTCTCGGAAACAGTTGAAGATCAGTCCTATGTTGATTAAGCTTTTTTACTTATTTTGTCAGTAGGGGAGACCGGTGTCAATTGTTACAAAATTTAAATTTTTATTTTTCACGAGTTAACGTTACATTTCGAAATTTTGAAATTATCTATATGAGAACCTATCCACGTGCTACCCACCTTAGTGAATAATATTTTAAATTTTAAACTTTTGAAAATGTGACAAATATAAAAGTATAAGGATTTTTAGACAGGCATTACAAGTGTTACAATTGCCACCTAACTGGTGTCAATAGTAACAGGGCCAGTGTTAATTGTAACAAATTTTAACAATGATGTAATAAAATAAAATAACAGATAAAAGAAGAAATTATTGAAAAAAATAAAAAAAATTTATTACCTCAGAAAATACAAAATTCATATGACTCAAATAAAAGCAAAGAAAATATATATTCTGCTGGTGATATAGACCATTTTGACCAATGCCTTTAGTCGCTAACGGAATCGCAGTTTAGGTAAACATAAAATAGGTCTTTCTTCCTACAATTAAACGTGCCCGATTTCCAGATTTTACATTTTCGCCACTGCAACCAATCTCCTGTGCTCAAAAAATATGAGCCAATACATATCAGAGTTTCCTCATCGGAGCCATCTGAAGAGTAATCTGCGACTGTTACTTTCGGAACTGTTTTTCTTTTCTTTGCTCTTCTTCTTTTATGTTTTCGATAGCAGTGGCTTTTTCTTGTAATTTTTATCTTGATCAATATTGTACTTAATTATTAAACACGTTACAATCAACACCGTGTTACAACTGACACCGCTTAACTTATAAAGATATTATTTGCTTTTTTGTATTTATTAGGTAAAAATTCAAAATGTTTTTAATGAAAAATAAAAGCAGATGTAACTCACAAACTGATGCTTAACTTGAAATATTTCCGAGCAGAGCACTTATAGTGTTTTAGAAACAATGTGTGTCACTACCTGTATTTACTTTTTTGTCGATTTACAGACATTCGTCAGAAACAGACGCCGTATTTGCGCTATGAGCTATGACTTTTCTGCTTTACTCTGCAAGCGCGTTTTAATCTACTTCGAAAAGATGGCCCTGTTACCTACCCTTGTTACATTTGACACCTGTTACAATTGACACCGGTCTCCCCTACTATACGCCCTTCATTTTTTTTACAGTATTTTTTAAACACCCTGTATATTGGCATGAAATTAAATCTGGTACACTCTCCACCACCGTTTTGAGTGCTTGCAAAATGACATTTGATAATCCTCTTTTATAGAGCAGTGGTTACTAACATTTATTTAAATAGGGACATATGGGGTTTCAAGTAGGGTTGGGAAGAATAAATAATATAAAATTAAAAATCATCAAAAATATTTTTTTTATATATTTTTTCTTTGGTTGTGGATACCATTAATGGTTTTGGGTCGCAACGCGAAACAGTTGGAAACCACTGCTTTACAGTATAAAAATATTATTAACGATATTTGCAAGTGTCAAGCAAAAGTGGGCACAGTTTGTACTTGGATGGGTGACCGCCTGAGAACCCTGTATATGTGTATACCATTAATTGACATTGAGTACATATCTTGCAGTTGTGTAATAATAATTTTAAAAAAAGAAATCTACATACAACATATGGCATACGTAGCAATGAATAACAAGTTTTATTATATTTATTTATTAATTCGATATATTAACACATACAGTGGTGGATCAATGGTTAATGCACTAGCATATTCAACAAAAGGTCTGGGTTCGATTCCCAAAAAGTATCACTGTAAGCTGTTCTTTGCAGAAACTGTGGGCAATAAAAATGCAAGTAAATTTGTCAAATAAACAGTAAAGAGAAATAATAATTATTATTTATTAATATTTCTGAATAAACTTCTGATATTATTTTAAATTATTCAATCGAATCACCGATGTACGAATCAAAATATATTTTTACTCACGTTGTTATAATGTGACTAAATAACATCTTAATCACATCTTGATAAGCTGTGGCTTCAATTGTATTGGACACAGCTTGAACTTAGCAGCCACTAACATCTGATTCATTGAACGCGGGGTGAAGTTAGCTACTATAACTTACTAACAAGTGTCATTCAGTAAAAATAAGTAGTAATCTAAAAAAAAACTGTATTTCTGCTGTCGTAATTTGCAGTCGTAGAAAAAGTATAGTACGTGTCTCGTTTTTTGAACTCTTTAGATACTTGTTTTTCGTATACTCGCTCCGATTATGCCATAATTCATAACTAAAACGACGTTTATTAAACTTGTTAAATAATATTATTATAGACCTATAATAGTATATTATTCAATGAGCATATAATGTATGCTTTTATTCATGAGAATGAAGTTTACATGACGAGCCGAAAGGCGAGTGATATAAATCATTCGAATGAGTAATAGCCATTACATGCGAATAGAATACTATACTTTATCCACAACTATCAAATAATAACATATCAATTACACATTTTAAAAAATAAATAGAATTTTTCAATGCCAACTGCAAACATTTGTTTGTTTACATAGACAAATCTAGTTATCGTTGTTACAAAAGATTGTAGACTTGTTACATATCATTGAAAAGCTTATAAAATAAGCAAAAAGACGAGACTATTTTCAACATAGGTTCCCATTTAAAAAATCATAAGTTTGTGTTATATCTCGAGAATCATTAGGTTTTCAAAAAATCGTATTACGCCATTTTATTCTATCTAAAAAACTGTAAAAATTTTGTAAAAACATTTTTTCTCTAACTTTTATAATAAATAAGATATGAGATATTTTCGAAATGAGCGAAAAACGAGTTTTTGCCTGTATCTCAGAAACAAAAGAAGATCGAAATTTCCTGTGGTGACTATTAAACATTTCTGGGAAAGTTGACCCTGGAATGTGCAAACGGTTTTGCTCTATCATTAATATTACCCGAGATACCTTACAAAAACATCGAAAATGAGACACCTGTACTCTTTGATTTAAATTTGACATAACGATTGAATAATATTATTTCATCGAACTGTCAAAATTAAATTATGGGTATAGTATTTGACAGTTGTGGATAATAGTATATTATTCAATGAGCATGTAATGTATGGTATTACTCATGAGAATGAAGTTTGCATCACAAGCAACCGCGAGTGATGTAAATCATTCGAATGAGTAATAATCATTACATGCGAATAGAATACTATACTTTATCCACAATTGTCAAATAATAACATATCAGTGACATATTGGTTTTGAAAAATAAGTAGAATTTTCTCACTGACAAATGCAAAAATGTTTTTGTTTACATAGACAAATCTAGTCATCGGTGTAGTTGTAACAAAATTATGAAGTGATTTGACATTTAATATAAAATCTTAAAACCGACTATTCAGCTACAATTCAAGCTTAAGAAGAAAATAAAAGTATGAAAAATGACAAAACTAGTGTAATTTTGGCTTTTTATGTGGAAAGAATTACTTATTAAAAGTAATTTTGTGTGTACTCTTTGAAAGGTAGGATTTAAATTTGGCATAACGATTGAATAATATTATTCCATTGAACTGTCAATATTATTCAATTAGTAACAGTAACGAAGGTCATTAATTGATAAAAATCGGTAAAATTATGGGTATATTGTTTGACAGTTGTGGATAATAGTATATTATTCAATGAGCATGTAATGTATGGTATTACTCATGAGAATGAAGTTTGCATCACGAGCGAACGCGAGTGATGTAAATCATTCGAATGAGTAATAGCCATTACCTGCGAATAGAATACTATACTTTATCCACAATTGTTCAATTATATCATATCAGTGACATATTTGTTTTGAAAAATAAGTAGAATTTTTTCACTGACAAATGCAAAAATGTTTTTGTTTACATAGACAAATCTAGTTATCGGTGTAGTTGTAACAAAATTATGAAGTGATTTGACATTTAACAGAAAATCTTAAAACCGACTATTCAGATACAATTAAAGCTTAAGAAGAAAATAAAAGTATGAAAAATGACAAAACTAGTTTAATTTTGGCTTTTTATGTGGAAAGAATTATTTATTAAAAGTAATTTTGGGTGTACTCTTTAAAAGGTAGAATTTGAATTTGACATAACGATTGAATAATATTATTCCATTAAACTGTCAATATTATTCAATAAGCAACAGTAACGAAGGTTATTAATTGATAAATATCGGTTGAATTATGGGTATATTATTTGACAGTTGTGGATAAAAATATTTTCCATATAACCTGTTAATAATAATAATAGGACAATTTTTTAAAAAAATATACTATAGTCCATTCGCCGAAACGAGAGAAATTAGAACTAACCCGAGATCCGAACCAAGTCATTCTTATTGGTCGATCAAGACAAATTTGAAGATTCAACTTCAAATTTGTCATCATCGACCAATAAAATGACTTGGTTCGGATCCCGAGTCAGATCAAATTTCTCTCGTTTCGGCGAATGGACTATACTTTGAGTAGTACATAGTCCCATAACACTCCTCTCTGGCACGCCACTGTATAGTTTGTCTCAACCTATAGGGAATTTATTTGACTTCGCGGAAGATTTTCTTATGACGGTTAGGACATGTTTAGCAAAAATTAAATAATTATTATTTTCATAAATTGAACTATGAATGTATATTTATTTATTTATTATTAACTGTCAAAAAAACATAGCATCGATATTAAATATAAGTTGTAAAAATTGCACAAGTGTCAATTTTTCGTTTTAACGAAAAAAAAAATCTAATTTCCACCAAATGTGTAACTGCAAAATTTCAACCATCCAATCAAATAAATTTTCTCTATATCTGTTTCCACATTTTCCCAATTTTTACATCATATCGACTTAGCGAGTAACGCACCAGTCGTCCTTGGATTACGAAACGCCATCTTGTTTACAAGTTGTCGTGTGCCCAATAGTCACTATATATTGCATGTAGTACACTCGTGAAAAATAAAATGGATACTAAAAATTGTTTTACGACATTCTGTAACAAGATACGCACTTTGTTGTACGAGAAATTTGCGTTGGACGCAATACAAATACTTGCAATGATACTAAAAGGATTTTTATAGGTTTGGATGGTGTTAGATATTGTCATAACCTCAAAAAAAGAAAAAAAATGAGAAGGGATACAAAATTTGGATGTTTTATAATAAAATTTATTTTATTTTGGAAACTTGAACTTGTTTATTCGTCTTCAAAATCGGGCGCTATTTGGCTTTTATTGCCCGCGGGTCTATAAAGTTGCCAGGCAACAACTATTCAAACATATCGAAATCGTAGTTTTCCCTCTAGAGGCGCAACGTGATAACGACCTATCTGTCACTCGTCATTTTG
Organism: Harpalus rubripes; assembly: GCA_963082715.1. Taxonomy (NCBI): domain Eukaryota; kingdom Metazoa; phylum Arthropoda; class Insecta; order Coleoptera; family Carabidae; genus Harpalus; species Harpalus rubripes. The sequence continues at coordinate 9,696,840 of OY720465.1, forward strand.
AACATTTATAATATCTAAAAGTAAATTACAGTAAATTATCCATTGCTGGGTATGCCAATTTGTTTTTCATCGCATCACAATATGTCTTTACTGTAGAGAAATCCCATCAGACGTTACCTAACGGGCACTCAAAACTAGTGTGGAGAAATCAGCATAAGAATTACTTGTACGACTTAATAATAAGCAATTTAAAAAAATCAAACACGGCGCCGACAGAAACAAAATCGAAATTTTTATTTAAAATATTTATTTGTCATTTTTTGTGTTAAAATAATGTCAAAATTTGTCAGATTGACAATTTTTATAGTTTTCAAAATAGTCTCTTATAGGGCGCGAGCAGACACGTGACTTGGGCGTCCTTGACGTACTTGGAATCAGCTGATTTGTGTGCGCATGTCGTTTTGACAAAAACAGTGTCACTTTGACAAGACCAATGACTTATTTTGATTTTACTAAAATGTTATTAATGTACAATTTTCAGGCAGTAAAACACATGAAATTAAAAGTAATAACTTCTCAACAGTACAAAATTAAAATAAGTCAAAACATTGGTGTTGTCAAAGTGACATTGTTCTTGTCAAAATGACAAGCGCACACAAATCAGCTGATTCCTAGTACGTCAAGGACGCTCGAGTCACGTGTCTGCTCGCGCCCTATAGAAGAAAATATTTTTTAAACCAGTGTTTCTCAATTTACTATACTATTTTTTAGGCACATTCGAAAGAGTATTTTTTTCTGAATTCAACCACGTAAACATTTTATATCTTTACAGAACAAAAATATCGAGAAATATTCAATTAAAATTTAAATAAATTTGATTTTTATAGTAATTTTTCAGTTATATGTATATGAAAAACAAAAACTGCTATTTGTCTAATTGAATTATTTAGATTAGAATTTGTAACGTTATTAACAAATATTTGTTTCATTTTAATTTAAGCTCAATTGTTTTTCATACATGACCTACTGAAAACTAACCATAAAAATTAAATTTATTTAAATTTCAATTGAATTTTCAATTAATTTTGTTGAATTTATAAAAAAATATTCTATCGAACGGGTATAAAAATATGTCATCCCATTTACAAAAATATAACATTGTATTGTAACTTGTGTACCACTGATTTAAAAAAATATTTTCTTCTCTAATCAGATGTCTCTCTTGGACTTCTATAAGATTGTCTTATAGTATTTTATTGTATTTTTAATAATACTAGTATAAAAATTATTTGAGGTAGTTCGTTTAGCTGTTACACCCTGTATATCAAATTTTAAATAATTTCTTGTTAATATTTTTGTCACTGTGCATTCGTTGACTCTTATATGATCTATAGAGTAAAGCTAGAGTGATCATGGTAAGAACATGGATGAGTAACCACTTAGAAACGTGTGAATTTGAGAATATAAAAAGTTTTGTTACTACTGGACTCTTCTACCTATCATAGTTCAAAATGGCTTTTGTCTTTCTTAACTAATTTTATTTTAGTGATTTAAATTTTACATGACTTAAGTACTTTCCCATGCCACATATAGTACATTTCAATATACATGACCACTCTTCAAAATGTATATTGAAACGTACTATAACTGTATATTTCTTATATGGGGAAATTTTTACATTGTAATTTTTATGAAAATTGAATGTAATAATTATTAGCAAGGTTCCACATTGCTTCTTGTAGCATATTTAGATTAAACTGGCAATTGCTCAAAAATCTATTTAGGGATAGATTGCAATAAGTGGAACAAAATGGCGGACTTTGACACTTTTATATGAGGTTAGGATCGATCAGCAATCTTAACTTACAAAATATTCGCGATCAACTGACTAGCATTGCTTTTATTAATATTAATATACATATTATGTAAATTTCAAAATATAAATCAACAATTATTGCACAAACTTTGACAGAACAAACAACTATATGAATCTTAATGTACAATAAGACCATCAAAAGTCAGTTTCTCATTTTTTAAAAAAGTATTTAAATTAAAGTTTATGCCATATTTATCATAGTAATAAAAAAAACATAATAATTTAATGTTATTTTCATAAATAATTAAATAACAATATTGGCGCCATGAAAAAAAAACATTATTGTGATGTCAAATTACATACATAGCCAATAGGAAAACACCGTTATTTATACAGGGTGTTTCCTTTAAAACAACCAGCGCTTTTTTGGGCGAACTAACTTTAGAGAAAAATGTTTTATACCAAAAATGATCAAGAATAAGGGGATAATGTATCACTTACCGACGTGAGTCACATCACTTACACTTACCTACTGTCTTGGAAACACTAACGGTAAATATAAAAAATAACCCGGTCATGCAAAAATATACATAAATTAATGAGTATTAGTGTAAAAAAAATATTTACATATTAATTCGTTCGCAAATTACAAGCGACTTGTGGACGTTTCATGTCCTAAGTAATTTGATTGGTTGCCTGACTTTAAAAACAACAGGCCTATTCTACTGTAAATATGTATAACGATATCGTTACCATACGATTGTCGCTAAGCATTTGGTTGAACGACTTTAATAACGACAAATGCCAAAAAGGTATTCTACTAATCATATCGTTATCGAGTTATCGTTATGATGAGTTTAACGATATCTAACTTCATGTTGATTTTGACAGAATAAATTTATATTTGTTTTTCAATTCAAATTTGACATTGATTCAAATTTGACATTTTCATCATACATAAAATTATTTATTATTCTCACCCTCGTTTTACAGTTTACACGCTCCATATCTACTTGCGCCGTATGACATTTGATATAGGTATATATCTATGAAATGATCAACAATAATATTGCAGATTTCTATTAATGATATGATTATTAATGATTGACTTAATACCACATATGAATCCTTTTCTACTGATATCCTCCTTGCTACTGATTTCTGATAGCTTCCATGAGCAAAAAAATCCAAAGCTGCCATCATCTGAATTGAAAACACAATATTTATGTGCATTCATATGTAATGTAATACGCATAAATAATAATTTATAAATAATCTAGAAATTTTTGGCAAACCATCTCTTCAACGAGTTCCTCATACATGGTTTGTAAAAAAATATAGCATGTTCTATTTGAAATTTCAAAGTAGATATTAATTACTCATAAACCGGAAGTGGTATCAGGAATATACATCCGTCATCAAGTAGCTTACATGTTCCTGTATAAATCATGTTATATGAAAAAAATTTCCAACTTAATAAATAAGCGAGATATTTGCTGGGTCCATTAAAATATAACACCCTGTATATGGTGATATTTGCGTAAATAAATCTCTACAAGCTTCTTTATTCATCAAAAAAAAAAAAATCTCAAATTTTCCCCCTGTACAGTAAAAGGGCGATTATATAAAATGTCATATTAAAAAATGTAATAATATAATAATAATAATATCTTGCTCAACTACAATTAATAAAATATCTTCTTCAACCATTTTTACTTTTGTTTTCAAAATATATCTAACTTTACAACTTCAACGAGGCATGTGAACTTGTCGTTCATAAACGACATAAAATAACGATACGTAACGATAAATAAATTAGTAGAATAGGGTTTTGGCAAAAATCGTTATTATAACTAAATGTCGCCTAGTAACGACTCTTAACGATACATATTTTTTTAGTAGAATAGGCCTGCAAAACGCACACTCGATCACTTATGAGGACATGATACGTCACATGCCAAGTTCTGAAATTTAAACATTCATATCTCGCTTATTACGTCAAATTTTTAAGCCGCATTTACAAAAAAATTCTTCGTTCGTCCTCTTCTTGAAAAAAAAAATGGTATAGAACCCTATTCATACAAATGTCAGCATTAACACAAAACCTGTCGAAAAAAAAATTTCATTATATGTAGGTAATATGATATTAACATTTAATTATAAACGTCAAATTATTGTAAATTGTTATAAACAATCAAGAGAGATATCAGCGCGCCAATATGAACATGATAATCAGAGTCTACCATTCTGTAAGTTATATGTACCATTTTGTAAGTTATGGTTGTAGAAAAATCTTGTGTAATGTCTGTATTTTGTATCAGATATACATTATTGCTGTAAGGATTGTGCATATTACGTCTTGTCTTGTGTTATTTATGTTATTTAAGGTTTATAAGACCTAGTCAAGAGATATGTATTCTGTAAACCTATCGTACTTTGTATTGATATACGTATAGTGTTAATTATTTTCTTATTTATAGTTGTACAAATAATGAACTAGTATTTATAAGGTGTAGCTACGAAGCAAGTATTATGAATAAAGATTTTTTTAACTATACATATTTTGTTTCCTTACTTATCTTTATTAACATTAGAAGTTTAATTTTCAAATGCAAAGATGGCATTGATATCCTGGCAAATACGTTTTACTGCAACCATTTGACGTTTTTGTTTTTTGTTTTTTTCTTTTTCATTCAAAAAAAATCTGATGTGACCAGCACATAACCTCTCGCCAGATATTTTATCTGGTTGTACGCATAAAACGAAAATATTTTTAAATACAAATACATATATTCATGTCTCACTACAACATAATTCTTACATATATTTGCAAAATCTATGGGATATTTCCGAGGATATTTCAATATAAGTTATGTACTTTTATATTCTTTTTTACGTATATTCTTTTGCGTTGTTGACTTTTATTTATTTTCATAATCTTCATAAGGATACACAAATATTTTTGACAGCGGCATACTAATATTTTTGACAGTGACATTTATGTGTCAATTACAAACATTTCAATTTCTTGCCTTGAAGTAGTTCGATCTGAGAATTTTTACATCAAATTATTTTATATGCATTTATTTATCTCTAAATCTATAGAAGATATAATAATGAATTTATATTTATCGAATATAGAATTTAACGTTCCTTAATATAAGTATTTACATAAATTTTCGATAAATAATATTTAGATGATTTTTTTCTTGTAACTACTACTTCCGGTTGTCCAATTGTTACCAAAACTTAATCAACTCTTCCCATTATTGTTAGATTGAGGAATCCGTAGTTAAAAATGTCTTAAGTCTTATAGTATTTGAGATATCGTGGATCCAACATCCACACACACATCCACACACACATACGGACATCATCGTAAAAATGTTATAATCGGATTCTAGGGACCTTAAAACGAGCTTATTCACTAAAATCTGGATATGCGATTTTTAGCATGAATTCAATACCTCTCTTAGCGAGAGGTAAAAATATATAACGGACACACATGTGACCCTTTATGCCCGTATTCATAGAAGTCAATATAACGCTTCGTAACAAAACAAACCGTAATAATTTAACATTCGTTAAATATAACAGAGTATTCACAAAATTTAAAAGCAAAATACAACGCTTCGTTTTGCAACGACAGATTTCAATAATTCCTAGTGATATTTGATATTAAATACTAACATCGGTCAAACAAAAAATACAAAAAATTATGTGTGAAAATTTCAAATTTGAAACACTGGCATTTGTTTAAGTGCACAGGGTTTGACAATATTTTGTACACTTTGCGGTTGTAAAGATGAATCAGGTGAAGAAAATGACAAGAGGAAAACATATTTGTGATGTGGATATTGCTATTCTACCAGATTTAATACAAGAAAATGTTAATAGACATGTGATAGTGAAAACTGATTCAGAAAATATGAAACTGTAAAATGATGCCTGGAAAAAAAATCTGGTGTGGCCAACACAATACTTTCCGCCATTTACAGCCCGAGTCACAAAAAAGATTAAATTAATCCGTATTTTTGAATAGGGTATTCTCCGAGGATTACTAATATTAAAAATTGATTAAAAATATTAGTGTTGAGAGGTAAACAACAGGGAAAAAACAAAAAATGATAATATAAATTGATTGTTACAAAATATATAAAGCACTTAAATTTTGCTGATGTACTAGATGACCTTCCAATGGGAGACCAGTTGAAATCCCTACTCCATGTTCGAATGTGATAAGACGCCGCATAAACCACTGAGAGCACACCGCTGGTACTGTACAACTAGTACGTCACTATCACGTGACACAAGAAAATCTAATTTTAAAATAAATTTAAAAAATGTGAGAGAATACCCTATTAGCGAATTTTACTCTAATTTTGACAGTTTATTTCTTAAAATATAGTCTAATTTAATCCAAGTAACTACCCAATTACACAGTAGGTTCACATTCACACACATCCATGCCTTAATGAGATTGGAACCCAGAGCCCCAAGGGCACTCGTGACATGAGGCGTAGCTCTAACCATTGAGCCACCGGAGCTATAATAAAATGAAGAGTAAATTTTAAATACCGGGATAGAATAGAATTCACTAATCCAAAAATGAGGATTAGCTTAAACATTTTTAATCGTTAATTTTTATTGATCTAAATACATACCTACATATTTAGTTATGCTGGAAACTGTATTGAATTCCTTTTCTATTGTTCTATTTACTTTTTTCTTTTTAAAACGTTACTAATATTATTTTGAAATGATTAGTTCTTTGATAGTGACATTTATCTGTCAGTTACATACATTATTATGAGTATCATAACTGCCGCAGATGTCGGTTTGAGGCATCTATGGTTTTTTATTATTATTCATAACATCCGTGGCTTGTTCCATAATTTATCGGTTACAGAAAATGAAGACATTATTAATAAATGTTATTTTTTGAACTACTGTGGTGATTTAAACTTTTCTCGAAAAGTTAACCCTGGAATGTGCAAATTGTTTTGCTCTATCGTTAATATTACCAGAGATACCTTAAAAAACATCGAAAATGAGACACCGTGTATATAAATAGTCCTGTTAATTGTTTAAATAAATAAAAAGTGTAGGTGTTTAGTTAATTTTATTCGTAGTTTTAAAATAGTAATTAATAATTGTTTAATATTAACCATTGTTATTACCTATATTTTTAATATTTATTTATTGTTTTTGTAGGGCGCGAGCAGATACGTGACTCGAGTGTCCTTGACGTGCTAGGAATGAGCTGATTTGTGTGCGCTTGTCATTTTGACAAGAACAATGTCACTTTGACAAGACTAATGTTTTGACATTTTAATTTTGAACTGTTGAGAAGTTATTATTTTTAATTTCATGTGTTTTACTGCCTGAAAATTGTACATTTAGCAGTTCAAAATCAAAATAAATTAAAACATTGGTCTTGTCAAAGTGACACTGTTCTTGTCAAAACGACATGCGCACACAAATCAGCTGATTCCAAGTACGTCAAGGACGCCCGAGTCACGTGTCTGCTCGCGCCCTATAAGCATTTATCTTAATTAATAAAACTTGTCTAATATTTACACTTCACTCAAATAAATAAAAACGTTACACCTAGATTCATATACATTTATAATAACAAAATAATCGTATCTTATGTACCCGCATAAAAACTAGTAAACGACACTATTGAATTTGACAGTATGGGCGGAGCGAAAATCTTAATTCATATAAATCGAAAATGACCTTGATCAGACTTCTTTAAAAAAAATTACTGTGGGTACATAATTTACGTGACATCTTACCTTGGCTACTATTTTTATTTATTCGAAACAAAAACAATAAAACTGTCACTTCTGTCATTTCTCACCCTGTCACTCAATTCTTAACACCACCAATGTCACCCCTATACCATGCCCAAATACCCTTCTTTCACCCCTAAACCTATACCCTTTCAAGCCTCCATCACCAGTCTCTTCACCTCATCCCCTAAGTTCGTATCTCTTCTTTTGACAGAGTCCATCGCCAGTACTCTAAATATCAGAGCACAACATCTTCAAGATCTCCAGGAGAATTCCAGCAAGAGTAAGATATGTGTGGGTGTAGTGATGGGAAAAGCTCAAGATGGGCAAAAAGACGGAAAGAGTAAGCTGCCAGTTAATGACAATGTGGCGCTGTATAGGCTGGTGCCCATGGAAGAATCAAGCACTTCAGTCTATGGAATGGATGGTAAATGATGATAATAATAGTATAATTGAAGCGGTGAGATGTACAAGGAAAAGGTTCCATTCATGGTAATTTTGGAGAAATCAATAAAAACTGATTAAACAGTAAATAGCATTTTACATGAAAACTTACAATTAACATTTTGTAAAATATATATATTTTTCCACGGTGGTTCCCACTACTGTTGGTTTGGCTCCAAAATTATCTTCTTTTAACCAGTAGAATGAGTTATATCTGTTCAAGAATTTAGTTTCACATTCTCTTGTTTCAGCGAACAGAGTATAGTATAGTTCGTCTAGGGGGGATCATTTTCCGAAGACTCGTTATCGTTTTATTACGGCAATACAATATAGGGTCCCAATAGCCTGGCATGTGCCAGGGCTGTAATGAAAAATTTGAGTAGGGGTTTGAAATGTTTCATTTCACACATTTTACTAAAAAATCTATTATTTCAGCCTTTCTTGTTGCTGTCGTCGCAATTTTATTCTCTTGTCGCGAATGGTAGGTGGCATTATCCATGACTATTACTGAATTTGGTGCAATATTAGGAAGTAAATTATTTTCAAACCAACGTTCGAAGAGTTCAGCCGACATATTTTCATGATAGTCTGCAAAAGATGTTTTGAAATCTTTTGCTGATAACAAAAGTCCATTTTTAATCCAGCCGTTCTCGTCACCAGCGTGTAAAATAATTATCCGTCGTCCCTTCGATACAGGTGCATTTAGCGAACATTTACCTTTATCATTAACCCATCCTTTCTCAACAACATCATGCGTGTCATACCATGTTTCATCTAGATAGACAATATATTTCCCTGCTTCGCGGTACGATTTAATATCATTTAAATATTTGTGCCGTAACTCAACTATTCGCGGTTGTTCTAGTACTGCTTGCCTTTGATCTAACTTTTTGTAAACAAAACCCATTTTCTTTAAACACTGATGTAGGCATGCTCGAGAAGGTACAAAAGAAATATCTTTTCCTAACGTTGCAAGTAAAGATGATAATGTGTGAACAATATTATTAGCATAAGAATTATGTATTGTTCGTACTATATATTGTTTCTTAAAATCATCTATTTTGTCAGTACCTGAATCTTTTCGAACTCTTTTAGGTACCGGACCACCTATACTGATAATTTTTTTAACAGTTTTATCACATACCTTTATTAGTTGGCAAGTTTTCTTAAGAGCAACTGATTCTTCATATTCCTCCAAAAGTCCATTGTAAACATTCAACACGATTTGTTGTCCATGTTCGTGCAAAAAAGGTTTAAATATATTAGGCGATGGTAATACACTTTTACTAGCACTTTCTAATTCTTCGTTTTCTTCCCACGGGCGAAACATTGTTAACGTTGTTGACTGTTGAATTTAATTTAACAAAACAAAAAACACATTCAGCCTTCGTACACTAGTTAGGAGGTACAAATGACAAGTGAAAATAATTAAACTCACCACCTATTTATATACCTACATAGCCACAAATAACGGTTTTATAATCCTTTGGAGACAAGTTCACAGACCTTATAATAAGCTATAAGAAAATTAGGGAAATTCTAAGTTCAAAAAATTAACGCATTAAAATCTGGAAAGTGCAGTCTTGGTCTACAGTCGAATACTGGGCGTAAAATATATACCAGCATTGCAAATACTGAACTGGTCGACTGTACGGACCGAAATATTTTGGCATTGCGGTTTTAGCTATTGTGCACCCATAATAAAACGATAACGAGTCGTCGGAAAATGATCCCTAGACAAACTATACATTCACAACTTATTTTTAGATTTGTCCATAAAATCTCTGGAAACTTTAGAAAGAGCTGAAAAGAAAACTTCTTTATACCTGGTACCCCAATTTGTCAACACAAATTCTATAATGGCCATATGTAGCATAGCTCACGAAGGCAATCTTTACACCGACCTAGACAGAGTATACGTCAGAGTACAAGAAACAGATGTAAGTAAAAGAAATACACAAATTATGTTTCTTCTCTTCAATAAACATAAGCAAGAAATATAAATTCTTTCTGTCTTATTAACAAAATAATCCCTGCGGTTTATTCTCCACAACTTGCTGTTAGTACCTATGTCGTTTGGTGATGCCTGGTAAACGTATTTGCGATAAAACTATATTGCCGTTAATAAAATCTGCGAGAAACAGATTAACGCATCCGGAATCGAACAAAAAACATCTTAACAAATTTATTTTATTTATGTTTTAGCTTCCTTTAAGCAATTCAGGATGGGTAAATATGTGCCGTATATGCCACGGCACAGACAGCTTAGAAGAACTAATCGGTCCTTGTAGATGTAGAGGATCTGTGGCTCTTGCCCATTTATCCTGCTTAGAAAGATGGTTGAGAGAATCTTCAAGAAGTCGTTGTGAACTATGTTTACACCATTATGAAATTCAACGAGAACCAAAGTAAGATTATATCATAACAGACAGATTAAATAATAAGAGCACATAATTTAAAGCATATACTTTACAATTAGATCAAGCAAAAAAACTAGATTAGGTATTAGGTATCTTTATTTAAACCACAAGAATAATTTAAACTTACTCCCAAACCTGCGCGAAATATTCGCAGCAAAAAAACGTCAATTTCACGTAACTCATAAAATCTCATTATTGCGTATGTTACAGAGGGGTAGGTATATACAGGGTGTAAATGAAACAAGTGCATTAAATTTAACCAGTAATGTAACTCGATGAGAGGAACAATATTTCTTAATAACTTTTCTTTCTAAGTCTTTTAGATTTTGAGTTAAAATTCTTTAAAGATTTGCTGCATATTTCGTTACCCGCCCATGGAGAACAAATGGCTGCTGCCGTATTCAAGTGGGATACAAACAGCTCAAAAATTGTCGGTTATCGGTTACACTTACAGTCACAGTAATTAATAAACGAATCAAGGGAAATAACATTATTATTAATTAATACGTAATAGTACAATTTTTAAAATAAATAAATTTAAATTTTGGATAACAAAATTATAAAGTTGTGTATTAAATCACCTGTGAATAGTGTGAATAGAGGAAGACAAGGAGGGACGAGGAAGAGTAAAAGCATAGTTGTTAGGTTATGAAATGATTATTTATCGTCCACAAATCTTAATAGTTTAAATACGTTATTCAAAAAATGAAAGTACAAACTTTTGTCCATTTAAAAGAGGTACATGAGTACCAATAATTAGTCGTCCATTTATTTTTCCCGCCCAAACATTTTTTAATGTCTGTCGAGATGTGTATTGTGCATAATAAATACACCTTCCCAAGTAAATTCAGTCTCATTAATGAACATTATGAGCCATTCCCAAAATTGAAGTCTGTTATGTGCTGAAAACATAGAACTTTTTGCACATGTTATGGATATAACTGTTGCTTTTTTAAAAATTGTCATATGTGACACTCCGTATTGTGATGTGATAAAGATGTACAAGATTAACAAATGTGCGAATATTAAGAACAGAATGATTTGGTGATGATTTGGAAACGCTCCGTGTAAATGCGTTGGCAACTCCATAACACTGTCTTTATGTCAACCGTGATGTCAAGTAAAATGTAGTACAGATACGAGTAAAAAAATAAATAAATAAACCATAGGTAAGTAATTACAATGTCTGTATACTCGCATTTTGACAGAATTTTACCTTATCAACAAGTTTATTACTAATATCAAAATTTAATTGGAACAATTGACAGGACTGTCAATTGCTAAAACAAAATTTTTCATAGCTATTGCTACTGCATTCAATTATCACAAAAATATTTGGAACGACTCGTCAATTTACGGGGTGGTAAAAATGCTAAAAAACATATGCGATTTCGAGAAAAAGTTATTAAGAAATATTGTTGCTCTCGACGAGTTATATTACTGGTTAAATTTAATGGACTTATATTATTTACACCCGTTTATACTATCTTCGTCCAACAAATGGTGAAAAATATACTAAACTATAATTAACGAAAGATGACTATTCAAGGTCATTTTTGAGCCGTCTGATATAATATTACTTGTAGATAACTTCATTGCATTTTGAACCCATAGGCGTGCAACATGAAATATTTATGGATACATTTTAACTGAAAAACTAAGAGGAATTCATTTGAAAATTATGATTCTTTCTAAATAATGCCTTTCTGAAAGATTGATGTTCTTCACTTATATTTTTGCAAAATACAATAACATAGACTTAACTTATATACCAAGGAATAATAATTTGATTTAAACGTCACACCACTGGGTAAATATTAGCACAGAGGTATCTGTAATTCTACGACATATGTCAATATTATTTATAGTGTGTTAGAAAGTAATGCCACTATTTACGTATGTCTGCCACACCATATAAATTAAATAGACATAGGTCAAATAATCTTTCTCTTTCTAATACAAAATGTTGCTAAGCTACTGCTATAAAGTGATGTGTATTCTACAAATTTTAAAATAAATGTCTGACTTGTGATCAATATACCATGTATGAGGCTAAACTCATTTATATTTTCAACAAATTATAAAACATATATAAATAGTTTGAAATTTCTACGAAATTCTGGGAAAGTTAAGATCTTACAGAAATTTAAATAAATTATTATTCACGAAATTCAAGATCATTTGTAAACCGTCTGATATAATATTACTTGCAGATAACTTCATTGCATTTCGTATACATAGGCGTGCAACAATAAATATTTACGGACACATTTTAACTGAAAAACTAATAGTAATTCATTTGAAAATTGTTTCTTTCTAAATAATGCCTTTCTGACAGATTTATGTTCTTCACTTATGTTTTTGCAAAATACAAAAACATAGACTAAACTTATAAACCAAGGAATAATAATTTAAATTAAACGTCAACGCCACTGGGTAAATATTAGCACAGAGGGCAGTGCAGTAGATAATTAGGTATCTGTAATTCTACGACATATGTCATTATTATTTATAGTGTAGAAAGCAATGCCACTATTTACGTAGGTATATCTGTCACACCACATAAATTAAATAGACATAGGTCAAATAATCTTTCTCTTTCTAGTACAAAATGTTGCTAAGCTACTGCTATAAAATGTTGTGTATTCTTTCTTCGAACAAATGACCTTGAATAGTCATCTTTCGTGAATAATAGTATAGAATCATATATGTACATGTACACAAAATACATTCGTTTCGTCGATTAAATAAGAAAATAAATGCTGTATGAGTGAAGGCCCATTCAGAATAAAAAAAATTAGCGGTAGTGTAAGAATTAGTGGCATCGGTAGCGTAAGAAATTTATAGTAAAAATTATTTCCGTTCACAATGAAAAATTATTGAAATTATAGTTTCTAGGAATTTTTTATTATAAATTACTAGGATGCAAGGTTGACAGTTATAGCTGTCATTTTATTTTTGCACAAAAAGCAACTGACATATATGATGACTTATTAATAACACTTATCCACAAGCACTCCATTGTGTGAGATAAGCGAAGAGATTAAGGGAGTTTAAAATTATTTCAAAAAAAAGAAAATGCGTGGGCACAAATTTCCTTTGAAATAGACGAAAATGGTAAGGTCCGTGTTCACTTTTAATTGTGCAAAGTTTATTAATAAGTATGTTTGTTTATATAGCGCAACGTTTGAGGCACACCACAAAATGATCCTTTTTCTATTGCTCATTTTATCTGATGAAATAAGAAATCAGATATCAATAAACGTCAAAACTGTCAAAAAAATTAAGCGGTAGCGTAGTGGCAACGTAGAAGTTTGGAGATTGCAAACTCCTACCGCTGCCATTGCCACTGCGCTACTACTAATTTTCTTTATTTTTTGATGTGAACGAATACATTTGCTATAACGCATTCAATCTTTTACCCAGGCCACTACCACTGCCACTAATTCTACCGCTACGTTAATTTTTTTGTTGTGAATGATACTTGAGATTTCAAGTAATACTTAACACCTAACATGTATCATCGTCGAGAAATTTTCCACATTCAATTTTCAGGTACACCATCTGGAAGTCTATCCTTATCTGGATGGCAACTCCTGGTGAACACAGAAGAGACTTAATACATGATCTACTTGCATTTACTTGTTATAGCCCAGCTGCTATAGGCACAACTTACATCCTTATGCTCATAGGAGAACACGCAGCAAAAAACTACGAACAAAATATGAACAGTAGTGGACATTTTGTTATGTTCTGCACTATTATGGGTAAGCCAGAATAACTTTAGTACACAGCATGGCTATAAAGCGAGGGGTTCGTCACTCGACGTTTAAGTGTACAAAGATTGTAAATCTTTGAAGATTTACTAGATTCAAGATGATTTATAGGGATTTTATTAGATTGTCAAAGATTTTCAATTAAATTTTTATGTAAGTGTACAAAGATTTCTTGAATTAGTAGCTATGAAATTGCATAGACTTATCTAAGAATATAAGATTGCAAACAAGATTTCCAAGATTTCTGGGATTTTACAAGATTGTTTTGGGGATTGTTGATCACAAAGATTGCATTATTAAAGAAATATTTTCAGGATTTTCAATCGGATTTATATGTAAGTGTACAAAGATTTCTTGAGATAGTTACCATGAACTTGCATAGACTTGTCTAAGAATGAGATTGCAAAGATTTCAGTATTAAGATAAAGATTTTCAGGATTTTCAATCGGATTTTTATGTAAGTGTACAAGGATTTCTTGAGTGACGGACCCCTCGCTATAAAGTCTTACGACTTCCCTTCAGTGCCGACTTAGACATTTTGCCGCTCGGGGCTTATTTTTAAAAACCGCCATTCTCAACAAAGAAAAAATCATTTTTTCAACATCAAACTGCCAAGAACCAGGGAAAAAAAGATAAATGTTACAAATTTTGTTTTTTCATTACGCAAATTTTAAAGTTTGAAACCCCGTCTAATGCTTTTGGAATGACAAAGTACAGAGTGTCTCATTTTCGATGTTTTTTTAAGGTATCTCGGGTAATACTAATGATAGAGCAAAACCGTTTGCACATTCCAGGGTCAGCTTTTCCAGAAATGTTTAATAGTCACCACAGGACATTTCGATTTTCTTTTGTTTCTGAGCTACAGGCAAAAACTCGTTTTTCGCTCATTTTGATAATATCTCATATCTTATTTATTATGATAGAGAAAAAATGTTTTTACAAAAATTTTACCGTTTTTTAAACAGAATAAAATGGCGTAATTAGATTTTTTGAAAACTTAATGATTCTCGAGATATAACACAAACTTATGATTTTTTAAATGGGAACCCATGTTGAAAATAGTCTCGTCTTTTTGCTTATTTTATAAGCTTTTCAATGATATATAACAAGTCTACATTCTTTTGTTTTAAACTTGAATAAGAAATAATTATTAATTTATTGGGGTGAAAAAATTTAAAATTATTAAGAAACAAATGAAAAAATCTATTACAGATCATCATTTGCATATTTCTAATAATATTTGTTTCACTTTTACTAATTTTTTCAATTTATTTACTTCAAAAGCGTATTAAACCATCTTTTTAGGATTGTGTCAAAGCCAACTGTAACGTCGGTAACTAGTAATTTAACTTTCCCGAAAATAATTGGTTAAGAATAATTTTGAGAACATGATTAATAGATATTAAATCAAAATAAACAAATGATTATTTGTAATAATTTTATTCATTTGTGTTTTAATAATTTCCAATATTTTCACCTCAATAAATTAATAATTCGTCTTTTATTAACGTTTAAAACAAAAGAATGTAGGCTTCTTATATATCATTGAAAACCTTATAAAATAAGCAAAAAGACGAGACTATTTTTAACATAGGGTCCCATTTAAAAAATCATAAGTTTGTATTATATCTCGAGAATAATTAAGTTTTCAAAAAATCTAATTACGCCATTTTATTCTATTTAAAAAACGGTAAAATTTTTGTAAAAACATTTTTTCTCTATCATAATAAATAAGATATGAGATATTTTCAAAATGTGCGAAAAACGAGTTTTTGCTTGTATCTCAAAAACAAAAGAAGATCGAAAATTCCTGTGGTGACTATTAAACTTTTCTTGAAAAGTTGACCCTGTAATGTGCAAACGGTTTTGCTCTATCATTAATATTACCCGAGATACCTTAAAAAAACATCGAAAATGAGACATCCTGTATATTAATCTTATTTCGAAACTCAGATTGGTCATTTTTGAAAATTATTATACCCACAGATGGGTCAAGTTTCAACTTATGTGGGACCTAAAAGAATTTCTCCGTTATTTTTGCCGGTTTACGGTTTTCGATTCGGTTCGAAGTCCTGGTTAAATAAAAGGTCTCGTGGAATAGACTATACTTAGGTAGAAATTGTGAAAGTCCATGAACTCCCATATTTTTCAAATTCAATGATGTTATTTTCGAATTGGTTCTAAAACGTTGGTTAATAGAACATTTCAAATGTTCGCAGGAAAAATCTTCACCAGTTTCACGACTTTGTAGTCGGAGCTTTTTCGCTATACATCAGTCACTCAACTCGTCCAAACTTTTTGCGTCGTTTGGTGGTTTTATTAATTGTGTAATTCAGTGGTTAATTTTTAGCAACTGGTTAAAAATTGTATCCTGTAATAAGACGAGGGTAAGCGCAATAACAGATAAATAACTTTTTATAAACTCTTCTAAATTATAGTGTCGATAATCATATTTTAACTGTTTAAGTTATAAATGTCAAAATTCAGTTTAGAAATTCTTTTCGTATTATAATAGTCACGACATTTATTTGTTGATCTTAGTCTAGAAATTATGTATACGTGCGTGACTTTGAATGCCCTAGCCTATGCACCCCGTACCCCTAAAATAATCCTGTCCTGAAGATAGCGTTTTGTTTTTAAAGAGAGTCGAGTTTAGATAGTTATGGGGTAAAGATGTAAGAGTCTAGATTAGATCGCCGCGTCGTACAGACGTTTGCTGTTGACGAAACATGTAGTGTGTTTTAGTTTTGGGGCGACGCCCGCCCGCTGGGTTACGGAATGTAACAGTTTAGTACTTGCTTAGTTATGTTTAGTTTAATCCATAGTTAATAATAGGTTATAATAATCATGTAAATAAAGTTTAGTTATTAAATCACAGTAGTGTCCATGTCCGTAATATCAATAGTGTTCATGTCGTAATGTCCGTAAATTCTGTGTTCATCAAGTGAAAAGTGTAAGATAAAGTGTATCATCGTTGGAGTAAGCAGTATCATAATCAGCTTAGGAGACCCCCCTCGTGTTATAATCCAATTGTTCGTTATATTGTCAACATCAGTGGCGTACCTAGGACGGGGCAAACAGGGCAGGTGCCCTGGGCGCCAGAACTAAGGGGGCGCCGCTCGGAGCCCTTGGTATCCGTATGTAACTTGGGTGACAGAATTTGAAGTGTAAAAACTATTGATTAATGTGCATATTGACATTTTTCGGAACTGTTGAAGCTCTCTATCTGTTTTTTCATCGTCTATTCAACACTGAGAAATGCTCAAAAACGCTGTGCCCAGTTATTAAATCTGAGTCTAAAACAATAGTGTGGTAGCTGTGAAGCCCATGAACAACTACCTTGACGGCATACTCTAAGTTCTCGACACTATAATGAGTGATGCAAATGGAACGAGTGAAACAAGAAGTGATGCTACGCAATTGTACAACAGTATGTTGACACTCGATATTCTGACTCTACTTGAATTTTGGACGATAGTGCTCATTTCTATTGATAGAGTTCAGAAAAGACTGCAAGATATAAATAGGAACTTTCATGATGCCGCCTTAGATTTGAAAGGTTTAAGAGATTATTTTCGCAATGAAAGAGAAACTTTGGTGACTGAAGCTCTGGAAATTGGACTTAGTAATAGCCATTCAAATAATGTTGACTATTGCAGTTTCCATCGCTAGCTGTGAAAGATCTTTCAACAAACTAAAACTAATCTTAAATTATCTGAGAGTCTTCATATATCAAGACGAGGATCAAGATCAATTAAGTGATCTTGCTTTGATGAGCGTTGAAAGGGAAGAAACTGAAAAGACCGATTTCGAGCACGTTATTAATGCTTTTGCAACAGTGAAGGCAAGGAAGATGCATATGTAAAAATCATGCAGATCAAATTCGTGGATGTGTTTGTTAGACCTCGTTGTACCTTGTACCACTCGCCGTCGCCGAATATGATTATATTTCCGCACATCGACTCTCTGACTGAACAACGAGACTAGGGGATCTCCACCAACTTCAATTCGCATAAGATCACCTTAGGAGAGATAATTGGACTGACTACTTATACTCGACTGATACATACTTAATTTTAATGATGTTCCTAAATATTTGATAGCTAAATAAAAATAAACAGGGTGTTTCGCGACTTGACCGACAAACATATACGATATATTCCGGGGGTCATTACGATCAAAAAATGTTATATGACGTATAGGTGAATTCCTCTGTATTTCGGAGATATTGAAGGAATTTTAAAAAAAATTATAATTGATAGTTATTTTGTTATTGTGCTGATTCATTCATGGTTGAAGTTACTTAAGCATATATATGGATATTCTTAAGTAATTTCAACAACAATACAAATGCCACATATCTCGCTACACTAAAGCAAAAAAGAAGTAATTTTGATTTTACATTGTTGATAGGGGGCGCAATTACGAACCTTGCCCTGGGCACCTTTTCACTTAGGTACGCCACTGGTCAACATAGATAATTAATTGGTTAAATTTTTAACCAGTTACTAAAAATTAAATAGGTACTGAGTTACGGAATCTCATCAGATAGCCGCTCTTAGCTTAACAAATTTCTGTTCAGTACGAGTAGTGAAGAGAAATCGGCTTTAGATATTGTCTTACATTTTCCAAGGCCTGTATCTTAGGATTGTTACCGTTTTGCCTCCTTTACACATATCATTTAAAAGCGCCCACCTTCAATCTATAAGTACCAATCATATCATTTTGCTAGAAAATGGATATTCATTCTTTTTCCCCTGGCTCTTAAATTTGCTTTAATTAAATTTTTTATTTATATAATTTAAGAACGTGCTCTGCTCGGTGTACCGCCCTTTACGTTTCTACCGCCTGGGGCTATAGACCCCAAAAGCCCCCCTGTTAAGCCGGCACTGCGTCCCTTATAAAAAAGACAAAAGCTGTTATATCATCAAAATCTCAATTTATTCGTCAATATACATTCCTTCTAAAACCACAAAGCGCTTGGCGTGGTGCTCTAGTTCATTGACAGAGTTCTGGAAGATTAAAAGTGTTACATCGTCGTAACGGTTCTCTATCGGCTTCAATTTTAGTTTGGGGAAGGAGTATAGTCAGCCGAGGCCAAATCAGAAGCACACGAAGGATGATGAAACATCTTCGACGATAGTCAGTCCAGCTGTTTTTTTGTCCATGTCCAACTACTCTACAATAGGGTTGCCAGGTGTTTGAACGAGGACCTCGTCAACGAATAACGAGGTTTCCTCTTTCAACTTAAACGAAACGAACGACAAAACTGGACTGTATATAAGAGCTGGGCAATACTTGCAAGAAAAGTACTTTATTAGGCTTGCAAGTACTTTCAGTACATCAAGTACTGTACTTAAAGTACTTTCTATTTATAGTATTTTGTACTTGACAAAGTAAGCCTATGCACATGTACTTGGTACTTAATACTTGGAAAAATACTTGAAGTGCTTTAAATGTACTTAAAGTATTTTAAATGTACTTGAAGTATTTTAAATGTGCTTGAATTATTTTAAATGTACTTGAATTACTTTAAATGTACTTGAAGTTCGATGAATAATTTAAAAGTGTTCCTTTTGCAGTGGTGTGGTATTATTCCTGTAGCACATAATCATGTGAATTTCATTAATAAATATATTTTCAGCGATAATATGAAAGTAAAGATATATTTGCAATTTTTTTTGGCATAAATTAATTAATTCTAATCTGCATACTGCATATACATATAATGTTTGTATTACCTAACTACAGTGCTGGGACTTTGCCGTATCGCTTTGCGAACGCATGACGTAAAAATGATGTCATTCTAACATCTCGGTACAGCTTCTCGTATCGTTTGGCGATCATATGACGTCAATTTTACGTCGTGAGATCGCTAGGTGATACGGCAGTCCCAGCGAGGAACTCTTGTTTTAAAAAGCAAATAAATACCGTATATTGAAAATTTTTGTCAATAATCACCTTTTAAGGTCCATATAATCAGAAAAATATCAATTATCTAAAAAAGTACTTGCACCCAAATTTACAAGTACTTTTTGAAGTACTTGATACTTTCAGCTACTTTAGAAACTAAAAAAGTACTTGTACTTCAAGTACATTTAGAAACATCAAGATACTTGGTACTTGTACTTCAAGTATGTACTACTTTCCGGTACTATGCCCGGCTCTGCTGTATATTAAGGGAATTGAGCCGGAATAGATACACCAAGTTGTGAGTTGTTATATATACTGAACAACTTACCTTGTTAGCCGCCGGGCACTGCTTAACTTCTGCGAAGATGATGTTCGGTCCTCGGGGTCGTTGGCGGGCCAGCTGGTGAACGGTGGCTGCATACAATGTCTTACAACCGACATAGTCACGATGGCAAGTTTGTTTAACACTAGTACGCCGAATGCGAACCGACAAACACATGGATCACCGAAATGCAAATCCCACAAATAAATTATGTTTAGAAGTCACACATATATGACACTATTCGAACGTTACTTGAACACTATATTAGGTTTAAAGGCACAGAATCACAGGAATCAAACGACATGAATGTAGAATATACACTCTTAACTTGGTGTAAATTCGCCGAAGTGCGAATTATACACAACCAAACAATATGAATATTACAAGAATACTCTATATCTACTGCAAATTCACCGAAATGCGAAATTTGTACAACCAAACGATACGACTACGACACTAATATTAACATGTCTTCCGCGTGCGCGCGCGTTCTGCGGCTACGTAGGTCACATGACGTTAACTCACAACTACGCGCGAAATTCGATATAGGTAAGAAATAAAATTTCTTTAAACAACCTAAAAATTGGAATTCACGACTGGACACCAGGAGTTTGGTTTATACGGAATTGTCTTCTATTTCAGCTAAAAGTTGAGCGTTACGCCCATACTCTACAACCACCTTAATTGTAACACGTCGATCAAAAACCAACAGTTGTCGAACTGCTGCGATGTTTTCGGCGTTCACTCATTGGGTCATCTTTGTTTTCATCTCCCCCATCGTCAAATGGCTTTTGCTAGCCAAAAACGTTGCCAAGAGCCAATGAAGCATCCCCAAACGCTTTTTCGGCTAATGGCAGGCTACAGAAACGTTCATCAACACTTTGTTTAAATGTAATTAACGGATCATCAAAACCCTCCTTGATCAAAACTCACAAATGCAACGCGATTCGAATTTGTTCATTTTTATGGTCCTTTAATTAAACAAAGCGTTGATGAACGTTTCTATACCGGGCATTAAGCAAACAATTAGGTTGGTACAAACGAACACAAAATTTGATTGCCGAAGGTTCGACGGAAGCATCAATGACAAAGCAGAATTCAGACGTCAACAAACTAAACCCATTCGAGAACTGTACTGAATCAATAGACCAGAAAAGTTAGGTTAGAATTTGCCTTTGGCGCGAGTTCATAGTTTGAATTCCCTAGTATAGGTTTCATATAGGAGTTTAATTTTACAGACAAAAAAAGATATTTTATAAAAAGAAATTAGGCAGCTCTTGCTAAGAATTCGATAGTTTGTTTATTCAGTAATAGATTGCAACAGTTTAAACCTGTAGAAAAGGTAAAGTAAGAAAATTATTAGAAATTAAAATGCTTGGTGCAAGCAAGGATACCGTATGTCGTAGACCCACGAGTAAATAGCACAGCACAATAGAAGATGAAGCATGCACGATCAAACTAAGACATACGTTCAATGAATTTTGTAGTCTTGTATTATTATTTAAATAATTATAAACTGTGCTGAGTTCATGTGAATATTATTGTACGAATCTGGAGATAAAGGATCGATATAGAGGCTACATATAATGCTTTGCATAAGAAATTTACTTTTATGAGATTTTTCGGCCTTTAAAGTTGAGAAAAAATTTCCTTGGTAAGAAATACACGGGGAATGAAATTATGTTCTCAGCGTTATGAACTGAATTTGAATTTCGCGCCTAAGTTTCACCGTTACACTTTTCTGGTCTATATTAATAAAACTTGAGGGAGATATTAATGAAAGTTAGTTAAAAATGGTTTGGTTCCAATTCATAGATGGAGCCATTATTTGACGTTCCAAAAAATCAGTCCTAAGTCTTCATAGCCACGCTGTGTAGTCCGTAAGGGAGTGTCTATTGTACTGTCCAGAAAGAGCCGTGAAAAAAATTAACGAAATGTCGCACATGCGCAGAAATGGACCAGATGGAATCTAGCGCCCACTTCTACAACAGAACCTACAAACCACTGTCTACCAATTATGAATTGCTATTTAGGTATTGTGGGCGTTATTCAGAATAGGGTAGTCGTCATATTACACTGGCGATCCATCGGAAGCCAATCAGTTCGCTTCGCTCCGTGTTGGCTCCCATCGATGCTTAATATAACATCCTCAACTTTTCAGGGACGGCAAGAATTACAGTTTTAACTGGGGTGAAGGCGGGGCTGGAATTTAATGTTGGACAAAAATAAGTTCTGTTGGACCCTGAAACCCTAGTAAATATTTTATTACTATTTCTGAAACAATCAAATGAGGACTTATGATTTTAGAATTTTACTGTTGCCATCTACTGAGTTTTGAAGAAACCTTTTAGACAAAGACGACAAGCTCGAAGAAAGAGACAGCAAAGTACTACTATGAGCTCTTAGATATAATCTAAGAGTATTTAAATGTGTTGAATAATTTTGTTTCGGTATCGATATTATCATTTTTTTTTAATTTATCATCAGCTAACAAAACATTATTATTGGGATTTTCAAGCATCAAGAGATGGCGCTGATCGCATTAAACACTGGTACACTTTTTGTTGACGTCTGTCAACGTAGAATTTCTGTCAATTGTATTTCTTTAGTTTTCGTGTTATTTTATCATTTATTAGTATTTTTTATTTATAATTCAAGTACGCATAATAAGAGTTTTTGTAGTCATATAGTTGTAGTTTCATGTAAATGTCAAATGTGTACCACTGTTTGCAGTTCTAATATTTGCCGCTAGTTAACGTTTTCTTATTTGAAAATCCCAATAACAAAAATGATACGTCAAACACCGACAGCAAATATCATATCGGATTAGGACGATAAGTTAAGAAGAGAAGAGAGGCCATGGTAATACAAAACTATCTCTTTCTTCGAGCCTGCCGTCTTTTTCTAAAGACATGTAGTACAGGAGGGGGAGGGGAGACTGTATGTTGTGTGACGTCAATTTCATAAGACCCCAGTAGTGGTTGCGCGAGTCTGAGACACCAAAGTTGAAATTCCCCAACTGCTTATAAAAATCCAATGTCCATTTCTGCGCATGTGCGATAGTTTCTTATTATTTTTTTTTACCTTCCGTCACCTTTAGGTAAGGAAGGTATTGTCTTTGGTCAAAAAATTCGGTGGTGAGTTTTTGATGAATAAGCACGTTTTAGGTTCCCTAGAATACGATTTTACTATTTTTACGATGATGTCTGTATGTGTGTGTGTGTGTGTCTGTGTGTGACAAAATTTTCTAATGCGATAACTCTAATACTACAATTCTAAAAATTATAATTCTTTCGTATTCCTCTTCGTTACATCCATGTGAAGAGCTGATTAGATTTTGGTTATAATTGGTCAACCGGAAGTACCCTCATTTTAAGATTTTAACAGTTTTTCTTGAAAAAACGATGTTAAATATCATCTTTTCACATTTAATGTTATTATAAATATTAAAGAATTGTTTATTCTCTATACGATTTGAATGCATTTTATACTTCATATTAAATGGACATAGAATTAAAAAATTATAAAGAAATTAAATACCATATATATATTAGTCAGCTTTGCTATAATTCTGGAAACAGCTGCTACATTAAGAAAATTCTGATTGAAAGGTGTCAGTGTCAAGTGCAGTTGACAGTATGTTTATGTTATAATTTTACTGGAAATATAGGACCCTTTGCTAGAAACTTTCTGTATGGAATTTGTATAAATACATACAACTGACGGAAGGTAATGTGCTGGCCACATCAGATTTTTTTTTTGCAGACAGACACTTTCTTAGTTTTTGCGATGGCTGTATTGCCATAAGAAAATAAATAATTTTATATATTTTTTTTATATTTTAGGTATAGCAGCAATAGATTTCTCCTACTCTTCTTGGTTTATGTTAAGATTTCAACACCATTTAGAGTCCTGGAAATCTTGGTACAGAGAAAACTGTTGTTTGACTTTAATTCTGCCTCCAAGAAAACGACGTAGACGATGTGCGCCTAATTCTACTGCTCAAAACGAACATCGAGAAGATATAGAGAACGATACACAAAATACACAGACCCCGGTTCATCCCAATTCTGCGCCATAATAGACCATATGTACTCATATTTACAATAGAAAAGAAATAAACTAACTTTTTAATGAAACTGTTTTATGTTTGTCTACTAGCTCGAAACTACACATTCCACAACTAAAAGTTATATTGGAATCAATATTATTTCAACAAACCGTGTGGAATAATTCCTTACGCCGTTTGGAATAATTCCGCACGGCTTTCGACAAATCAGAATCTGTTTAGTTGCATATTAGCGTGGTATTGGGATTTTCAAATAAGAAAACGCTTACTTGCGGCGAATATTACAACATACAGTGGTACACATTTGACATTTACAAGAAACTACAACTATATGACTACAAAAACTCTATTATAAATACCTACATTATAAATAAAAAATACTAATAAATGAAAAAAATAACACGAAAACTAAAGAGACGCAATTGACAGCAATGCCACACTTACAAATATCAACATAAAGTATACCATTGTTTAATGCGATCAACGCCATCTCTTGATACTTGAAAATCCCAATATCAAATATCTTCGTTCGGTTGCTATGGTTATGACCACCGACTGTTATGACTTTTTGTTTTATATTTATTTATTTATTTGTTTCTGAATTCGCGTTTGACGTTTTGAAGTTTTTAACAGTTTTGGAGTTTTCTATTAACTTTTACAGGTTTTTCAAGATATCTAGAGCAGTAAGTTCATCTAAATAGTAATATATTACTTAGAAAATAAACTTTACGTTAGTATACCGTGTGTCTATTTTAAAGATGTACATAGGAGATTAACATGGGAAATCAGTTTTTTGCAAATTGCCAGAAACGTCAAATAAGTTAACTTACGTTGTGACAGATAAAACGTCAAGCATTTATTTATTTTTTGTTCAATTCCATGGCTGTCGATATTTTCAATGTAATTTTCGACATTTTCATATTTTTAATGGGGTCTCGTGGCCGGGTTCCTGAGTGTCAGGTCGAGAATCTGGGGAACCGGGTTCGATCCCGACCGACGCCAAATATTTCCAATTTTAAATGGCACAAAAATTGACCCCTGTGGTGCACTCTCCACGCCAGTAATGAGTGCCCGTGAGGTGACGCCTGGTAAGCGCCCGCACGGTGAAAATATTTCATCATTACCGATATCTGTGCACAAAGCAGATTGGCACACCCAGCAATGGGTAATAAGCCGTGATGATATATTTATATTATTTATTTATTTCATATTTAATTGCTGTCGTTACAAAGCATGTAAAGGTAATTCTGTTTATTGATTTCGATGCAGAATTTTATGCCCTAAAACTTTTATTTGACGCGTTTTTGCTTAAAATAATTACGCGAGCAGGAAATTGCAAAAAACTGATTCCCCATGTTAATCTCCTATGTACACCTTTAAGACAGACACACGGTACCTATGGTCAAATTTTGAAAAAAATCCAATTTTTACCTCTCGCTAAGAGAGGTATTGAATTCATGCTAAAAATCGCATATCCAGATTTTAGTGAATAAGCACATTTTAAGGTCCCTAGAATCCGATTATAACATTTTTACGATGATGTCCGTATGTGTGTATGTGTGTGTGGATGTTGGATCCACGATTTCTCAAATACTATAAGACAAGACAATTTTAACTACGGATTCCTCAATCTAACAATAATGGGAAAAGTTGATTAAGTTTTGGTAACAATTGGACAACCGGAAGTAGTAGTTACAAGAAAAAAATCATCTAAATATTATTTATCGAAAATTTATGTAAATACTTATATTAAAGAACGTTAAATTCTTTATTCGATAAATATAAATTCATTATTATATCTTCTATAGATTTAGAGATAAAGAAATGCATATAAAATAATTTGATGTAAAAATTCTCAGATCAAATTACTTCAAGGCAAGAAATTCAAATGTTTGTAATTGACACATAAATGTCACTGTCAAAAATATTTGTATGCCACTGTCAAAAATATTTGTACATCATTATGAAGATTATGAAAATAAAAAAAGTCAACAACGCAAAAGAATATACCTAAAAAAGAATATAAAAGGAATTTGCGAAAAAATGACGAATATAAAGAAAAATAAAAGGAAAGTAGAAAAAGAAAATTTCAGGATATTGAATATAAAGAAAATGTATGTATTGTAGTACATAATTTATATTAAAATATCCCATAGATTTTGCAAATATATGTGAGAATTATTTTGTAGTGAGACATGAATATATGTATTTGTATTTAAAAATATTTTTCGATTTATGCGTACAACCAGGTAAAATATCTGGCGAGAGGTTATGTGCTGGCCACATCAGATTTTTTAACTCTATATCCATTAAATATGAAGTATAAAATGTAATCAAATCGTATAGAGAATAAAATATTCTTTAATATTTATAATAACAGTAAATATGGAAAAATTATATTTAACAGTTTTTTTTCAAGAAAAACTGTTAAAATCTTAAAATTAGGCTACTTTCGGTTGAGCAATTATATCTAAAATCGAATCATCTCTTCACATGGATGTAAAGAAAAGGAATATGAAAGAATTATAATTTTTTGAATTGTAGTATTTGAGTTATCGGTTCCGAAAGAATCGTCATACACACACACACACATACATCCATCCATACATACATACATACATCATCGTAAAAATAGTAAAATCTTATTCCAGGGTCTCTAAACGGTGCTTATTCATCAAAAAAAATTCACCACCGAATTTTTTGACCAGTCAATACCTTCCTTACCTAAAGGTGACGGAAGGTAAAAACAAGTATAAGGACCCGAGTTTTGAGCGTCAACTATTGTTTTTGTCAGGATTTAAAAAAAATCTTAATAAATGAGTCTAAGACATCGTGTATCTTTGGTGGCTCTGCCGCCTTGATGGCTAGGCTCTAGTATTTTTTAGGTGCCCTAGCGTGTACCCTCTGATTTTTTAAATATTTAATTCTACACGGACACAGGAACACCACCAACATTTTAACAAAAAATTACAGAATTTCAAAGAAAGTTTCCCATAAAGCTCCAATATTTTTAAATTCTGGGCATTTTTCTTAAAATAAATATTTTTGATAAGTCTCTAGTTTAGCCGGAAAATGAAAATTTTGCAAATTTTAATAAAATATGAGACCCTCACTGCAATCTACAGACAAAAATCAATACTACATACTTGGAAATTTTTATAAAATATTAATAATTATTTTTATGTTTCATAACACATTCAGATAGATTAAATATATTATAGTTTAAAGTATTTTTTGGATATTTAATTTTTTTAATGAGCAAAACCAATAAATCGATAGATTTTGCATTGGATGATCAAAAATCAATACATGTTCTGGCATCTATATGGAATATCCTGAACTAATTTGTTTATAATAAATTATTTAAACAAATGTATTTTAACTTATAAAGTTATATTTTAAATATGTTGTTCAATTTTATGCTTTAAAAATAAATAACAACTAATATTTTGTAAATTGTTAATAACAATATTTATAACCTCAAATCGCAAATGACAGCTGACGGCATTTGTTAAACAATTGTACCTACAATGATTACAACAGAAAACAAAACAGATTTAAGCAATTTTTATTTGACTTCAAGGTGGTATTTGGTAAGAAAACATTTGTTTAATCAGCAGATATGCAAATAAGTTTTATTTCAGGTGCTATAAACCGGTTTTCAAAATGTTATGGATAATAAAATAAATCAGTTTGTGATTGGAGTACCTACTAAACTTGAAAAACCGGTTTGTGGAAGTGAACTCGTTATATAAACAATATTTTATGTATTATAATAATAGGGAATGTATATTTGTAAATAATAATCATTATATGGGATTGTTATTACTAAATATGCATTGTTTATAGAATTGCAAATCAGCTGATTACTAGATTCATCAAAATGCAAACATTACAAATGTTTAGAGTTATCCTGCGAAGAATATTGTTGTTTAAGGGATAAAATATCGTAGGACTAAACTTCAGGGGTTGTTTATATGTTCTGGCTACTTAATTCAGTTTTGGATTACAGTCAAATAAGAATGCAGGTCAGCAAGATATTAAATAAATGAAATAATTCAGCAGTATTAAGACATTTTTCATGTTGTAGGTACTTGGAGACCGTACAAAACGACCTGCAGGTATCTCAAAAGTACTATGCGATGCAAAAATTTTGCAAAAGGTTGCCAAATTGTATTCGAAGACTCTATTAAGCGTAACAGAAGTCAGAACTCAAAGAGATGACGTGAAAGAACAAAATATTGGGAAGAATTTCTTGAACATAGCCTAGAAGACAATAATTTTATTGTTAATTTAGTATTTTTGTGCTAGAATTTAGTATCATTGTAAACTGAATCTGCCGATATATAATTGATTTACTTTTGATGAAAATTTTGTATTGAAAATTTTAACCAAGAAAAAATATGTCAAATGAAATGTATAAGATTTTAACGATATATTATAACTATAGTTTATAAATTTTACTTTTGTACTCAGAATTTCATGCTGAGTCTTTTGATATAATACATATCTTTTAATGGAAATTTATTGCAAAAAAATGGGAAGAAAACTGTAGGTGTCATATCATTGTGATATAGGTATAATATTTTTTAATTTATTTTGTATTATCTGTTTATTTCTGCAAACTACATTATAAGTACAATATTTACAATAAGTCATTGTTAACAATTAATGTTTATAATATTCATAAACAATTAAAAAGTTCTTTTTTGTACAATTTTGTAATGCATATAACCAAATATAATATTTATTAATATAAAAATTGGATAATATGTGTAATATTTTATTTATTAACCTCCTAGAATACATATAATAACAATAATTAATATAAAAATCAATACATTGTCAAAATTTGAAGAAATCCCAATGTTTTTATTTTGGTATTTAGGCGCCGGCGCTTCTCATATTTCACATACCACAAATAATTTGTTAATATAACAAGACGTATTCAGGAATTTTTTTGCTAACCAATTCTCGGGTATATCTTCTTTGAAACTAAAGTTCAATCATTTATTTTGAACTTTTTATAAACTATTGTGTTATATTTGTTGATTTACATATAAACTATAGCCAAAAAAAACGATTGAATGTTTCCTGAAAACAATTAATTTTAACTACGGTACTGGATTTGATGAAGGTCAGATGTTTGTTGAAAATAGGTAGAGACATCATGTGCAACGGTGGTTGCAATTAGTACTAACGACAAAAAGCAACAAATTCATATTTTGAAACAATTAATACGAAATGGTTTATTTTAAAATATAGCTGTATCAAAAAATAAAATCTGAAAAAATAGTGTTGTATATTTCGCCAATGTCCATTGTAAGTATATTTATTTATCGTTACTGTCATTTGACATTTAATATTATAATTATTGTTTATATTAATTAACAAGTAATTATTTGTTATTTTTTTGAGACTAAACGTAAATAAACTCATAAAAAATATTACTTAAAAATCATTATTTATAAATTGTTTATAAAATCATAGTTCATGTTATTGCCGAAAGATGCCTGAACTGGTATTGATTTTTGCTAATCCAATGCAAAATCAATCGATTTTTTTGGTTTTACTCAATAAAAAATTATATTGTCAAAAAATATTTTAAACTACAATATATTAAATCTGTCTGAATAGGTTATGAAACATAAAAATAATTATTAATATTTTATAAAAATTTCCAGGTATGTAGTATAAATATTTACCTGTAGATTGCAGTGGGGGTCTCATATTTCATTAACATTTACAAAATTTTCATTTTCCGGCTAAATTAGGCACTTTTCAAAAACATTTATTTGAAGAAAAAGACTTAGAATTTAAAATAAATGAGGTATTATTTGAAACTTTTTTTGATATTCTTTAACTTTTTGATCTGACATTCCGTTAATCAGTCAGCTGATTTTGTTGATATATAATAACAATAACAATTCGTATATAAGTAAAGACTCAATTTAAGGGTGAAAAGGGAATCTAAGAATACAGAAGGGTGCGTTTTGCAGAATTACAATTGTTTGCTAAGCATATCTTTTAAATTGAACAATCTTTTAGTTAAATTTCCGTTTATATTTACAGGGCCGATCCGTGCGGGCGGGCAGATTGTGCCCCGTAGAATGGCCACACAATTCCTGAAATGATTTAGTTTTTTCAGTACACACGCCTTCTTTAATGGGTTTAATTTTCATATGCCCCCAAATGATCATATAAATAATACTAGGTAAAAAATGTATCAATAGGTCTGGTGTGGAAACAGTGTGACGACTAGCGATCGAAAAATCAATAATAACGATCATGTGCAGTAATATTAAAGACAAGCATCGTTTGACGATACACAATCTAAAAATGTAATAAAATCGATTACGCGCGGCGCAGTAGATTAAACAAAAATTTTGAAGAATTTCGACGGTATTTGAACATAGCAATGAAATACGATAATTTCAAGATAATGACAACGGAAAAGTAGAAATATTTGCTAGAATGTCAATATTATGAATATAATGTACTGTTTAATGTAAAAGTAGTTATTTAATATTAAAAATAATTCTGATATTGTTCATAACATTGTTGTAGTCATAGGTAGGTATACAACAGGACTTTATGAATTCATAAGGAATAAAATAATAAAGACAATATAGTTTTATATCTCATATATTTATTTATCTTTATTAAACCACTTAATCAAGCATTAAATCATTTTTAATTACAAAAGCTTTACTGCGTTTTGCAATAATGACAATACAAATTTATACAAAATATACATACAATCTTCATTTAATTACAAAATTACTTAATACTTCATAGAGACCATTCTCTGTAGGGTTGTCGCAAAAATATTATCATTTATAATCAGAAATGCATTAACTAGGCACAGAAAAGGCACACTGTAGATATACCGTGTGTTTGTCTTATGCCCGGTTTCTCCAGAGCAACTTAAGACTTAAGTCGTGACTTATTCCTAAGTTCCACCGTAAACTGTTGCACCACGCAAAAATGTCAAAATGTGAGACGTAAGTAGCACTTAAATGTAAGTCGAAAAAAACAGTAACTTATGTATCATATATGACAGTTGTCATATCAGTCACAGTAAATTTGTTTCATTTTGTGAAGTTACGGTGCGTCTTCAGCGATATGGACAAAAAACGTATTAATTATAGCAAAGAAGAGAAAAAATTGCTAACGGAGATTGTGGATGAATATAAAGCGATAATTGAAAATAAAAAAACTAATGCGTTCTCAAATATCCAAAAGGACAATACATGGAAATTAATTGCCGCCACATTTAATAAAAATGTATTAAATGTATATAGAGATGTGGCAAGCCTAAGAAAAATGTGGGCAAATCTCATATTAGTGTTGAAATTGGTAATGATTGATTCTTGGACAAGCCCGTTCATTACTATTGTATAGAAATTGCTGGCATTTACTTACTTATTGTCTTGAATATATTCCAAATGAGGTTCGATTTGCCTCAGAATATCTATAGCTGCGATTTTAGTTATTCTGAACCGACAGAAGAAATCGTTGTCGTCATATAATTGAAACAAATAAATCATATTATATATTTGTCGCGGAATTCTGACATTTTCAACAATATCGACAAAATCAACTTCACATTATCCACGATGTTAACGTTGTCAAAATTAGGGAAATCCGGTAAATCCATATTGAATACTGTTGATACAAATGTAAGCATATAAACACTGACTTATACAATGACAGCTTTGACATATTTTACGCTGTTGCCAATGTAATTTGTGACATAAGTTAAGTTCGCATTTGAAATTGCTGGTGCAACGCAATTGGGATATAAAACCGACTTACAATTAAGTAGCACTTCAATAATCAACGACTTAAGTTGCTGTGGAGAAACCGGGCATTAAAGATGTACATAGGAGATTAACATGGGAAATCAGGTTTTTGCAATTTCCTGCTCAGCTAATTATTTTAAGCAAAAACGCGTCAAATAAAAGTTTTAGGGCATAAAATTCTGCAACTAAATCAATAAATAGAATTACCTTTACATGCTTTGTAACGACAGAAATTAATTATGAAAATGTCGAAAATTACGTTGAAAATATCGACAGCCATGGAATTGAACAAAAAATAAATAAATGCTTGACGTTTTATCAAATTGTCAGAAACGTCAAATAAGTTAAATTACGTTCTGACATATAAAACGTCAAGCATTTATTTATTTTTTGTTCAATTCCATGGCTGTCGATATTTTCAACGTACTTTTCGACATTTTCGTAATTAATTTCTGTGGTTACAAATCATGTAAAGGTAATTCTGTTTATTGATTTATATGCAGAATTTTATGCTCTAAAACTTTTATTTGACGCGTTTTTGCTTAAAATAATAAGGCGAGCAGGAAATTGCAAAAAACTGATTTCCCATGTTAATCTCCTATGTACACCTTTTAGGGCCGGTTGTACAATTACAGTTTAAACTGCAACTTAAAATATCGGCAGTTTAAAGTTAAACTAAGTTTACCTGTAGTTTAAACGGTCGATCACGATCGTTTAATAAATGTGCAGTGGTTTAAACTAAGTTTAAACAGTAAACCGTTGATGTAAAACAAGATTTTTGCGCGTTACCATGGATTTGTAATAAACATAGTTTAATTAAACTGTGATTGTACAACCGGCCCTAAGACAGACACACATAAGTACTGTTTTACATCATACTTTAAACCACGATGTAGAATATTTAGTGGTCTTTGTCGTCTCACAGCAATATTTTATTATTTAACTTGTAATATTAACAAATTTAGTTAATCTACATCAAAAACTTTTATTTGGCACATGTACTAAACGTAGACAAGATAAAATATTCATATGCGGGTTGCCTGTGTCAAGTACATGCGCCGAAAAGTAGTTCCGCGTTTTCTTCCATCAAAAATATTCTAGAATGTGTTTTGAACTTACAATGAACGCCTCGCGTAAAAAAGTACGAGTATTTACATATTTACATGTGGAGTACAAAAATATATTAGTCACTCACACTAATAGCGTTTTTCATTTATATATTTAGTTTGCATTAGTTGTTACATGTGTAGTGCATTTTAAATGAAACTTGTTACAAAAATCCAGTGCAAGTTTAGCTTTCACATTTGTGACATTATTAAACATAAATTTGGTTGATTGGGTTACGTTACTCCATCTGGTTGTTCGGTTGGGTGCCCGCCAGCTTTTAGACAGTGAAGACGGGTAGGTTATAAAAAGGGATACGGGCGCCACGCAAGTTACGTTTAACCCGAAACTGAGAGAAGTTACGTAGCAATGGATATCACTACACAAAATACGGGCTGTACCAAAAGTATGATAGGTAAAACTCAGCTAGTGCGCACTGATTATTTAAATGAATAACGATTTATGCACTCCGTGCAAAAAAGATCGCAATAAATATATAAATGACAAACGCTATAACTTAGAGCCTGGTATATTTTCAATGAAGAATCTTTTTCGTTTATTGCGAATATAAAAGAAAGATGCTGACATCATAAACTGATATCGTGATATGTAGAATTTTTCTTCTTTCTAATCATTCAAGTTTTCCAACTTTGTAATCTCAATTTTCATGTATTGTGCATCTTTTAACATTTAACTAATATTATAAATTATAATATAAATTTAAATATGATAAAATGGTTTACAAAAATCGCACATATTATGAGAAAAAATATATTTTCTGCCATAGTACCTTCGCTGGTATTTTGACTTTTTTGATTGTCACTTGTCGCATTACAAATATAGCATTTTAAATATTTTCTTCATTCATTTCATTATTATGTATAATATTCATACACAATAACAACAACTCAAAATAAAATTGTAAATTATATCACTTTCTCGAAAAGTCAAAATTGATTCGGCGAAAAAACTGAACTATAGATGGCAGGCCGGACGGTAGCAAGATGGCGGAGGAATAAAGAGAGTTCAAGAGTTCTCTCATTCCTTATTGTTGGCAATATGCATTTCATAGTGCAAAGTATTTAATATGGAGAAAATTGATATAAAGTTAAGTGATATTTTTAATACATTGCTTCTGCACGTCCTAAAAGAAGACCAAGCAGTTTTTAAGGCTGGACATGTATTGCTTAGTGAAATAAAAGATTATGGACCAGGTACAATACTGGG
Source organism: Harpalus rubripes (assembly GCA_963082715.1). Taxonomy (NCBI): domain Eukaryota; kingdom Metazoa; phylum Arthropoda; class Insecta; order Coleoptera; family Carabidae; genus Harpalus; species Harpalus rubripes. The sequence goes on from OY720465.1 coordinate 9,731,474, forward strand.
ATCTTGTTTAAAAACCAGTCATTTGAGTGGAGATCCTCATATGATTGAAATTTTATTAATTGAGAATATAAATTACTGGAAAACAAATTTAGTTGTAGAGCAGAACTGGGAGGCAAATGCAAACATATTGTTACAGTTTTGTTGTATATAAACAGGATAGTAAAAATCAAAACTATATTGTTTTACAACAAAAATTATCATTATTATGCTATTAATTTATTTGTTTATAGTTATGTGTATTACAGAATAGCAGAAATAGAAAAATTAAGTTGTACATATTTGGAACAAGTAAGGGGAAAACTTATTAAAAAGGATGACAATAGCTATTTGTGTATTAAGAGCGCAAAATGGGACATTGTCGATTGAGAGGTTGTTGCCGCGCGACGCAGGAGCGAGGCATTCTCTCGAAATCGACAATGTCCATTTGCGCTCGAAACACACAAGATTTTTTCTACAGTCGTCACAATGGGGCCTTCACCATAACAAAAATTTATTTTTTATTTATTTTTACTTATCGGTATTTTTCATTCCTCTTGAGCTATTGCTTCAATCTAATCTAAGCATTTTATACTTTCGTTTTTGTAAATGAATGCCCTATTTTATTTTCACAGCAGTGCGGCATTTTGTTTGGTTATGTAAGTGGGTAATGTGTAACTACAGTGTCATTAATTCCTGACTAAACGTTTCCATTAAGAATGTAGCCAAGTAACATTTGTCAACATTGTATAGTTAGAAATTCGAGGAGCGAGCGTTTTTTCTACTTTGTCGCTCTAGAGCGGCAAAGTGACATTTTGCGTTGACAAAAGAGAGCGCAAATGGCTACTTTGTATATAGACTGTAGAAAAACAATATAGTTTGGCTATAAAATTATAAGAATTTTGGGTTCCTGTTTTAAAAACGATAAAAATAGAACCGATTAGAAACGTCATAACTATAAGGGAAGAAATTTTCAAGATCATATTTTGTCACTTGGGATATAGTGTAAACTTATACTTGTTGACTTGCAATTACTGCATTGTAGCACTGAGCAGTATCTTTGGCATTTACTGATCATTATTTAAATCTGAAAATGTAATATACACTATATATCTCACTTTCTTTTACAACAAATATAAATTAAACCTGTTTAAATTACATACGTTTCAATGTATACTATCAATGTTTCCTTATTCCTCTAGTTCACAAATCTGCCGCCAGACGTCACCCACTTTGAATTTTTTCGCCAATAGAACTTACTAGTGTCTGCTGGGCATTCTAAACTTTTTATTTGTATTTAGGCAGAATGAATTCACAACTAGTGTAAATATGTTAGTTGTGGGAATATATACTGTTGTATTTTTGCTTCCAGGGTAAAAGGAATGTCCTGGATTCGAACCGGGAGCAGATATTGGACGCCCAAAAATCTGGAGACGGACGTAGCAGCAACAACAATTACATGATGTGAAAATAAAAGGTGGGATGTTATTATTATTAATATAACTTACCTGAAATTCTTGTAATAGTCTGGCGGTTCTGGCGTAACCAGAATCGAACGTCTTCACTATTCATTCGTTCTGTTCAAAGAGAAACTTTTATTTAAAATACATATATCTGGTTTGTTTCATGCAAAACAATAACAATTATGATACAATTATTTATTTCCTTTATTCTTTTAAAACTTTAACACTTAATATCACTATTAAAGTAGAAAATATTACACTAAACACTAAATTGAAAATATCTGTAGAGTCTATATTTAATCACGAATCTTCATTGTAGAAGACATTTTCTACTTCTGGCGCCATGTTTACAAATTCAAAATTTGCAGGTTCTATAGGTTCTTCCTTGATGATTAGTTCGTCCTTGATTTCTTCTTTCTGATAATAAAAATTCAAATTCACAGATATAATAATAAATATAAAAAGAATCAAAATTTATATTTTGTAACATGAGTTTTCTTGTAATTTATTTTGGCGGTATAAAGGTATCACGTGGTTTGTAACGTATGAGTGACTGATGACATTTCTAACAAATTTTGTACATATAACTGTCCTGTTAACAGGAAGCAGTTTTTCTACCATTGCCGCGATGTCAATTGTCTTGTTTATATATATATATATATATATATATATATATATATATATATATATATATATATATATATATATATATATATATATATATATATTTCTTAAATGTCATCAGCTCCTCCTATGTCACATCCGGTAAAATTCAAATATTGAATTAATATTTAAAAATTCATATCTCCCTCAAACTAAATGAAAAAGAACTCAAAATTTTAGATTTATAATACAAATATGCGAGTTTCAGAAAATAAAATAAATTATTAGAATATCAACACCCCATTAAGACTTTCTAAAAATAGTGACCGCTTTCAATTTAGATGGTTTCATAAAAAATATACCGGGAGTTTTTCATCAGTGAAGTTATATTTAAAATGATTGACAGCAATGTATTATCGCGTTTTTTTTTTAACTTGACATAGGGAGTTGTCAAAGTCATCAAACTGTCCTGTGTCAATTTAATAAATTCCTTTTATATCGAAAACGTATCAATTACCATTTTCATTGAACTATAATTTAATGTTTCTTATTTTTAATTACTTTAATTGTTCTGATTTTCTTTTAATGCTGTTCATTGACGCATCCAGGAGTTATTGAGATTTTCAAGTATCAATAGATAGCGCTGATCGCATTAAACAATGGTACACTTTTTGTTGAAATTTGTAAGCGTAGCATTATGTCAATTGTGTTTATTTAGTTTTCATATTATTTTCTCATTTATTTGTATTTTTTACTTATAATTCAAGTATGTATAATAGAGTTTTTGTAGTCATATAGTTGTAGTTTCATATAAATATCAAGTGTGTACCACTCTTTGTAGTTCTAATATTCGCCGCTAGTTGGCGTTTTCTTATTTGAAACTTGCCTTAGACTCATACTGGACTTATACTATGTAATGATTTGTACTTTTTTTCAATCATCATTCTGATGACTTTGACAACTCCCTAACTCCGTATGTCCAGTTAAAAAAAACACGATAATGGGGTCCGATACTAAAAAAAAGTTGCATATATTTTGTCATATTATGAAAATATGGCAAATTTTAAATGATTTTATACCAATATATTTTTAAAATATAAAACTTTTCATTCATAATTTTATTAAAAACTATTAGCGCTATAACCATTTAACGTCATAACTGCAATTTTGTAACAGTGCATGTACCAAGCGAAAAGAACATAATTTTATATTAATCAAAACTTGTGAAAACAAAATCCATATATATATATATATATATATATATCCACGATAGGATTAAATCCCAATTACACAGTAAGTTCACATTCACACACATCCATGCCGTAGTGAGATTCGAATTCAGAGCCCCGAGGGCACTCATAACATGAGGTGTTGCTCTAACCATTAAGGAACTGGAGCTATAATAAAATGAAGATTAAATTTTAAATACCGGGATAGAATAGAATTCACTAATCCAAAAATGTGGATTAGCTTAAACATTTTTGTGAATCGTTAATATTTATTAATCTGAATATATACCTAAATATTTACTTATGCTGGAAAATGTATTGAATTCCTTTCCTATTGTTCCATTTACTTTTTTCTTTTTAAAACGTTACTAATATCATTTTGAAATGATTAGTTCTTTGACAGTGACATTTATCTGTCAGTTACATATATTTAAATAACTGCGTTTGGTTTGTTTAAAGCGTAGATTCTGGGATTTAAATTATAGAAAATTTAATAATCTTTAATTTTTATAATAACATTAATTTCGAAAAAATAACATTTAAAGGTATTTTTCGAAGAAAAACTATTTTGAGCATCTTGTAAAGTGCCATTTTCGGTTATCCGATTTTCACCAAAATCTAATGTGCTCTTTCCATTGCAGAAAAAGTTCGAAATACAAGGTTTCAAGATTTTCTGAATGATAGTATTTGAGTTAGAGTGGAGGATCCACACATACATACACACAGACATCATTGAGAAAATGGTAAAATTGGAGTCTAGGGACCTTAAAACGTGCTCATTTAGCAAAATCTCGATATGCTTTTTAGCACAATCCCTATACCTCCCTTACCAAGGGTAGCGGGAGGTAAAAATATATATTTGAAAAAGTATACATATATGGAAAATGTAACAAACGCTAAAATTCTTCGTTTTATTCAATCTTTTAGGAAAAAATAAATAAATTGAAGAATGAGTACCGGACAATCGTACAAGCGCCATATTGAATAAGTGACACCTGAGTGAGTCGTGTAGTATTAATAATTAAATATTTAAACTTATCACCTTTATCTAAATAACTATTTAAAATTTGGTTTATATTAATAGTCTACAAAACACGGTGAATAAATAAACTGTCATATGTCAAACCAATCGTATGGCGGCCATCTTGTTTCGAAAATCAACAATAATTTCGATTGCGTATAGGGCACGGAAGATCACGTGACCTATCATATGTTTTGTCCCTTTCTCACTTCAGACTCGATCTTCAGCTCTGTCCCATGCTAACTTCAGACTATACTTTCGACGCAGTACGCATGCGTCAGTTTGAATCTTGGTTTGAATCAAGGAGCACCGTTTGAATAGCTGTCACATTTCTAGCAAGATATCAAATGAGAATAAAATGAAGACAATAAGAATCAAATAGGTTTTTATTTAATTCTTCAATAATATAATATAATGGAAGATAACAATGTGATCATATGTATATTCATAAGTATTACGATCAGGATGTTCTTAGTCTTCATTCTTGTTTAAAAAGAAAATATTACCAACAGTAATTGACAATTTATAAATTTAGAGCTTCATCAACGACCTACTATCAAATCTGAGTAATCCATAATATGTCAGCAAGTGATATTCTCATAAACATAAACGACCACGAGCCACAGACGACGTCTCTCTTATTTTTCACATGTAACCTACCTACCCTATCTATACAAATTGTCATTTGTTACTTATTTTCAAATATTATTAGGTTTTAAATATTACATCGATAATCGGTGCTTGATGGGATAGCAAACAGTTTTATATTATAGTCCGACGACAAACTTGCACCCAACAACGCACTGGCATCGTTTGAAAAAGAATGACAACACTCACAAACAACAACAAAAGAAATAACAACAAACAAGATAACAAAAAGAAACAAATAATAAAACACTACAATGAATAACAATAACACAATCAATCGATATATGCACAAAAAACCGCCAAATAACAAAATGGCAACAAATTCCACGATCGCGCAACTTCATTCTTAAAATTTACCGCTAGAAAAATATGACAGCTATTCAAACTGACGCATGCGCACTGCATCTAAAATACAGTCTGAAGTTAGCATGGATCAGAGCTGAAGATCTAGTCTGAAGTGAGAAAGGGACAAAACATATGATAGGTCACGTGATCTTCCGTGCCCTATATATTGCTGTTAATCATTTTAAATGTAACTAATGACATACGCCCATGTTCGCTAATAAAAAAAAAACTTTGCGTATTATAAGTTATGAAGGACCCTATTTTAGCTTAAATAAAATAGAAACACCTTAAAATTGAATATTTACGATTCCATCAAGAAAAGTATCAGAAATAATAAATAAAAAAATAAAACTTACTATTTGTACTTCTGGATAACAAAGTCCGTTGTTTTCTATTCCCATCTCTGGATCTTTCTTTATACACGTTTGTGTTTCTAAAGTTTCTTGATACTTATTTTCCACAATAGAGGGAGACACTAATTGTTGTCCACATACATTTACATATGTACGTCTCTCTAAATAATTATGGTCTAATAAAGGCGCACTTGTTGAGCCCGGTAAAGGTGCACTTATTGAGCCCAATAAAGGTGCATTTGTTGAGCCCAATAAAGGCGCAGTTATTGGTGCACTCGTGCCCAATAAAGGTCCATTCGTTGGGCCCAATAAAGATGAACCTGAAGGAATGGCGTTTATGCACGTTTGCGTTCCTAAAGTTTCTTGATCCTCATTTTGAATAATGAAGGGAGGTAATACTTGTCCACACAAATTTACATAAGTGTCTGGCTGTATATAATTGTAGGGTAATAAAGGTGCACTTATTGAAGGCATAGCATTTATATTATATAACCCCGTCGGTAAATAAGCAATTGTTTGAAAAGTAGGCTGTGGGGGCTCTGGCGGAGGTGTAGGCGATTTAGGAGGCTCTATTTCAGTCTTTTTTTTAACAATTTTTTTCTTGCGTTTCTTTTTTTTCTTCGCGCGCAATGGTAATTTCGTCCTAGCTTCCTCTAATTTTCTTAAATTTTCCAAATTTTCTTCCTTCAGTTTCTCTAAGTTCACTTCTTGTAAATTTAATTCCTTTCTGGCTTGCTCTAACTGTCTTAAATTCTCCAAATTTTCTTCCTTAAATTTCTGTAAGTTCACCTCCACCATATTGTTTTTTGGCGGCTCCTCCGGAAGCGACCTTTGAGGAGGTGTAGGTGTAGAATTACTGCGAAGGTTTTTGTGAGGTACAACATCTTTTTTTAACAGCAAGCAAGAGCCAACTGTTTTAAAATACATCCAGTTTTGACTGTCTTCTGGTAACTGAAATTAAGTTTATATTTGATACATTAGGTATTTTTCTAAAAATAAAATATAGGTATATTTAATTTAAGTGTTTCACTATTGCTATCTCGAGAAGTATAAGAGATACGAAGTCGGTTAAATGGTAAACAATTTCTATATTATAAGACTATTAAAATGAGCATTACAAATTTTTTTTCAACCAGTGGTTCTCAAAATACTGAATTCAACTTTTTAATTTTAAATGAGTACCTACTTTTTTTATTCGCCTATTCGATTCAGCATTTTTTTCTGAATACAACGATATAAAATGTTTATACCCTTACATAACGAAAAAATCTGATGTGGCCAGTACATTACCTTCCGTCAGTTATATGAGGAATTTACGAAAATTCTACCTGTGAACTGTTACCAGTAAACGGCTGTTTATCAGGTTATAGCTACCAGAATCGATATTTTAGGAACGCAAGTGGTAAACAGGGTAGATCCATAACCTATAAAAAATTTGAAAATTTGAAACAGGTTAAAAATTTGATGTAGTTAACAAACTGAGCAGAGTCATACTTTGAACACATTTCCACTTTTAACGCGTGCACTTCACTTTGCATCACTACTTTTTTTTGAGATTAGATTCTTCATGAATCCAGTAGATGGATCTGGTAGATATTGTACAATTTTCGAACACGGTAACTTTTTACCAGTCGTGTTTCCGAACACAGTCAGTAGATGCGGTATCTACAGGTAGAATTTTCGTAAATGCCTATGTATTTTCTATAAAATAGCATACAGAAAGTTCCTTGTAAAAGATTCTAAATTTCTTATACGTACATTACCTTTCGACAGTTGTATGTACTTTATACAAATTCCATACAGAAAGTTTCGAGCAAAAGATCCTAAATTTCGAGTGAAATAATAATATAACACAAATATACTACGAATATGTCAATTGACACTGACATCTTTCAATCAGAATTTTCATAATATAGTAGTTGTTTTCATAGCTATGTCTACTTTATGAAATTTAATTTCTTTATAATTTTTTAACTCTATATCCATTTAATATTAAGTATAAAATGCAGTCAAATCGTATAGAGAATACAATGTTCTTTAATATTTATAATAACATTAAATGTGAAAAAATGATATTTAACATCGTTTTTTCAAGAAAAACTGTTAAAATCTTCAAATGAGGGTACTTCCGGTTGACCAATTATAACCAAAATCTAATCAGCTCTTCATATGGATGCAACGAAGAGGAATACGAAAGAATTATAATTTTTGGAATTGTAGTTTTAGAGTTATCGTAGACGAAAATTTTGTTACACACACACACACACACACACACACAGACACACATACATACACACACACACACACACATACAGACATCATCGTAAAAATAGTAAAATCGTGTTCTAGGGACCCTAAAACGTGCTTATTCATCAAAAACTCACCACCGAATTTTTTGACCAAAGACAATACCTTCCTTACCTAAAGGTGACGGAAGGTAAAAAACGAGAAAAATGCAAAAGAAAAATTATTTTCATATTTATTTCTACATGTAATCAGAGTGCCATGACAAAAGCAATTGAATATTTTGTTTTGTATCACATGTCAAAGTAGTTCGTTTATGAATTTTCTTGTTTTCTTTTGTGTTAAAATGGACCTTTTCAATTTAACCGTTGTCTCTTTCTATCGCTGCAAATAGTAAGAAAATGGCGCGAACAACTGTCAGTTGGTCTATCAAACGAAACGTCAAAAATATTGGAGTCATTAAAATACCTGTATTCTCAGTGAAAATTTGCATAGTTAGACATTTTAACTTCAATAAAAGCTTTTGTAATTTATTTCGATAAGATTTTTCAAAGTTATCTGAGATATTCTCACAATTTACGTCTAAATTTTTAGCAACAAACGCCATAGATCTCAGTTGTTCTTACTATGCGCAGATCCCCATTGCGCATATCTTCTATCTCTTTAAATTGAAAAGCTCCATTAATTTTACGCACGAAGAAAAAATTGATATGTACGAAGTTTTCATATTATCTCTGAAAAACACTGTTGCTGCAAAGAATATGTATAGGGAATGTTATCCTGAGCGGCGATTTCCTTGTCGTCAGTATTTTATAAAATTAGAATTAGCACTGCGCGCTAGTACGGATGCATTCGTATCGAAGCGAGTTAGCGTACAAGATCAAGAAGCTGAGATAAATATATTAGCGTATTTTGAAGCTAATCCAACAGCTTCAGTTAGAATGGCTGCCGCTGAGTGTAATTTAAGTGTGGGCACGATCCATAGGATTTTAAAGAAACATAAATACAGACCATTCAAAATGATTAAAATTCACCATTTACATCCTGGTGATCGTGAGCGAAGATTACAATCTTGTAATTTATTGATAAATGAGGATCCAGATATCTTAAAATCAATTATTTGGACTGACGAAGCAAATTTTTCTAATAATGGTATGTCAAATAGAAAAAACACACACTACTGGAGCCGAGAAAATCCTGTTGCTGTACGAGAGAGAAGTTTCCAGCGAAAATTTAATATAAATGTTTGGTGTGCCATTTTCAGTGATAATATTTACGTACAGATGTACGAAGGTACATTGAGTGGTAACAGATACCTGAATTTAATTCAAAGTATGCTGGGTATTATTTTGGAAGACATACCAGTAGCTGAGTTGGGAAACATTTATTTCCAGCAAGATGGTGCACCAGCTCACAATTCGCGAACGGTTTCCAAATCGGTGGATTGGTACTTATGGTCCTATTCCGTGGCCCGCAAGATCACCAGACCTCAATCCCCTGGACTTTTTTATGGGGTTATATTAAAGATGAAGTCTACAAAACTATCTATCCAGATATTCAGCATTTAAAAAATGCAATCGAAAATATTATTTCCCACATAGACGGCCGAAATTTAAGAAAAGTAAGAAGTAATATGTGCAGAAGGCTGGAATTGTGTATAAATCAGCATGACAATAATTTTGAACAATTTTTATAATATTTTTTAAAGCATCTAAATCGTCCAAACAATGATGAAAACAAAATACTCAATTGTTTTTGTCATGGCACTCTGATTACATGTAGAAATAAATATGAAAATAATAATTTTTCAGTGAATGTGACAGGATTTAACCCAAGTTATTAACGCGATCTGAATAGACATTCAATAAAAATAAAATATCTTACATTAAAATGATCCTCACAAACATAACACTTTCCAAATGCCACTGGCAATCCAAGACGATTAAACCACTTCTTTCGTCTTTCTTCTTCATGAATGGGTACAGTAATAAAATACTTTTTTGGCGTTTTATTAGAATCATTTGTGCAACATTTTACTAAACATTTTTTCACAAATGTTGCCATTTTCATTATTTAATAATAAAAATGAATTCATAACGCATGTTGAATTACACAAAATTGTTAAAAAATTAACGCTAACCATACTTTTCAGCTATTTTTCACTACTTTGTTTACTACAAAAATTATGATGTCCACCATCTTACTTTTTTGTTTCACTTCTCTTGTTATTCTTACTCGGATAAAATAATGTCACGCGCCGTTTTTTCTCAAACTTTGCAAATACTTTGTCAATTTAGAAATATGTATTTAAATACAAGTAAATTTAGAAATAATCGATAAAGAAATTAAAAAGTGCCAAGAATGCAAGAATTCCGAATGAAGTACACGTATTTTAACAATAGATGGCTAAAGTTCGTAACGTAAATAACCGTTTTATTTTAACTTACATTAAAATGATCTTCACATACAAATAAATATGTTGTTAAGGGAACGTCTCTCTCTTTCACAGGGCCAAAAATAGTTTCAAACCACAGTTTTTTACTTCGAGCATTGCGAGGGAATAACACAAAACGTTTCTCTGGATTCGAAGTTGTAGAATTTCCACAAATAGGCACTATACATTTCTTCACCCTTTTAGAACTCATAGTACTAAACAATATTCAATTTTATTTAGTTTTTCATTACTACACAATAAAAATGTGAAATTATAAATATAACCTTAAATGTAACAAATGAAATGTGACAGTTCATAGTTCTACTTTTCTGCCCAATAGACGCGCTACACGTTACACCTTTCATATTTCTGGCCAATAGAATCAAATCAGACACATGTGACGTCAAAGGGTGTGAATATAACGGCTCGGCGACCTCAAAACGCTTATAACCAGCTAATTTGTGTAGTGCGCTCGTTACTTTACAATTTTCGGGCAATGCAACACATATTAAAAACAAGGAATAATATTTACATGCTTCATTCTTTTTTTGTATATGGGGTCTCATGGCCGCGTGCTCGAATGTCTTGTCGCAAATTTGGGGAACCTGGTTCGATCCCGACCGACGCCAAATATTTCGAATTTTGAATGGCACAAAATTGACCCATGTTGTGCACTCTCCACGCCAACAATGAGTGCCCGTGAGGTGACCCCTGGTAAACGCCCTCACGGTACGAATATGTCATCATCATTACCGATATCTGCGAACAAAGCAGATTGGCACACCTAGCAATGCTGTGAGGATTTTTTTATTTTTATTTCATTTTTTGCATTTATTTTTTCTCATTTTAAATTTCAAACAATAATTATTTTATGTATTATTAATAGAAATTTGAATATTTTTTTTGTTCTATGTTTTATAAAAATAATATTTTGAAGTACCGGGCCTCTAACAAAATTAGTAAAAAAGCAAAATCTCTAAAAAGAGTATGTTACGATTTGATTTATTTCGATTATGGTTTATGAGCAAATTTTTTAATGACATATACTTTAGTGGACTAGTCATAAAAGTTCTATTTTCCTGGCATTCTCAAGCGGTGTAAATGACCATTAAACTTCCTGTTAAATCTTGAAGAACTCCAAATTTTAAAATACGAAAGAATTTACCAATATCTACAAATTATTTTGTTTATTACTCCTGAACTCTGAAAAAAAAATCTGATGTGGCCAGCACATAACCGCTCGCCAAATATTTTATGTGGTTGTACGCATAAAACGAAAAATATTTTTAAATACAAATACATATATTCATGTCTCACTACAAAATAATTCTCACATATATTTGCAAAATCTATGGGATATTTTAATATAAATTATGTACAATACATACATTTTCTTTATATTCCGTATCCTGAAATTTTCTTTTTCTTTATATTCGTCATTTTTTCGCAAATTCCTTTTATATTCTTTTTTACGTATATTCTTTTGCGTTGTTGCCTTTTTTTATTTTCATAATCTTCATAATGATGTACAAATATTTTTGACAGTGACATTTATGTGTCAATTACAAACATTTAAATTTCTTGCCTTGAAGTAGTATGATCTGAGATTTATTACATCAAATTATTTTATATGCATTTCTTTATCTCTAAATCTATAGAAGATATAATAATGAATTTATATTTATCGAATAAAGAATTTAACGTTCTTTAATATAAGTATTTACTTAAATTTTCGATAAATAATATTTAGATGATTTTTTTCTTGTAATTACTACTTCCGGTTGTCCAATTGTTACCAAAACTTAATCAACTCTTCCCATTATTGTTAGATTGAGGAATACGTAGTTAAAAATGTGTTGTCTTATAGTATTTGAGAAATCGTGGATCCAACATCGACACACACACACATACGGATATCATCGTAAAAATGTTATAATCGGATTCTAGGGACCTTAAAACGTGCTTATTCACTAAAATCTGGATATGCGATTTTTAGCATGGCTTCCATAACCTCTCTTAGCGAGAGGTAAAAAACTGTAAAGAATCAGGCTGTAAAGTAATAATAAATCATTTTTCCAATACTGATAACATATAAACATCATTATAGAATTATTTATTTTCTTTATTTATTCTTAAATTTTAACTCTTAACACAACTATTGAAGTAAAAAATATTGTCTCAAACACTAAATAGAAAATGTCTTGATGCATTTAATCACGTATCTTCATCGTAGAAGGCATTTTCTAATTCTGGGGCCATGCTTACAAATTCAAAATTTGCGGGAACATCTTGATTTGGTTCTTCCTTAAATTCTTCTTTCTGAAATTAAAAATGAAAATATGTTTAATGCTTAGAATATAAAGTGGAAGTTTCAGAAAAAATTCTGGTGTGGCCATCACAATACCTCCCGCTATTTATAGCCCGAGTTACAAAAAAGATTAAGTCAATCCTTATTTTTGGATTAGCGAATTTTACTCTAATTTTGACAATTTATTTCTTAAAATATAGTCTAATCTAATCCAAGTAACTACCTTTTTTTAAACCCCTCAACAGGATTAAATCCCAATTACAGAGTGGGTTCACATCCATGCTTTAGTGGGATTCGAACCCAGAGCCCCGAGCGCACTCATGACTTATAAGGCGTCGCTCTAACCATTGATCCACCGGAGTTATAATAAAATGAAGATTGAATTTTAAATACCGGGATAGAATAGAATAGGCTACTTGCGTGCCATTTTTTATTTAATATGTTTTAAAAGACGATAAAAACTTGCTACCCGTATTTTTTCTTTTGGCAAAATTTTCATTAATTGGCCAGAAAAAAATTAATGAAATTTTAATATTTAAATTACCGCCATGTATGACGTAGAATTACGCCGAACCAATGAATGGCCGTAAAGCAATAACATCGGTACGTCCAATAGCAACGGCATGTGCGGGTAATTTAAACATGACAGATCATCTGTTTGACGTTTGGATAATAGTTTGGAGGTTAATATTTTAGTCTGTGATTTTAATTTTGTACGAATATAAGCTAAGTTAAAATCCTTCAAAATCCTGCTTAACAAATCGAAATACGTAATAAAAGTAACAATAACCACGCAAATTGTAAATAATAAAGAAGAGAAACATTGACAGAAAAATGAACCAATGTCAAAATCAAATTAAAACTCACACTCGCTCGCCATCTACAGGTTACATTCTTAAATATGCATCCCTTTCTCCAGTTCAAAATAATGACGTCAAAGAAAATCTTCTTTCTTAATTCATTCAAAAACATATTTTTTTGAAATAAAATTTATATTTTTACATACGTTTTCAATTTTACTTTAGGTATTTAGTGATAGATATCAGATTTTTAGTAAGTAGCCTATTCACTAATCCAAAAATGAGGATTATTCACAAAAGATGACTATTCAAGGTCATTTGTGAGCCGTCTGATATATTACTTGCAGATAACTTCATTGCATTTCGTTTGCATAGGCGTGCAATATGAAATATTTATGGACACATTTTAACTGAAAAAATAAGAGTAATTTATTTGAAAATTATGTTTATTTCTAAATAATGTCTTTCTGAAAGATTTATGTTCTTCACTTATGTTTTTGCAAAAATCAAAATCATTGACTTAACTTATAAACCAAGGAATAATAATTTGATTTAAACGTCGCCACTGGGTAAATATTAGCACAGAGGGCAGTGTAGTAGATAATAAGGTATCTGTAATTCCACTATTTACGTATATCCATCACACCACATAAATTAAATAGACATAGGTCAAATAAACTTTCTCTTTCTAATACAAAATGTTGTTAATTTACTGCTATAAAGCGATGTGAATTCTTTCTTCGAACAAATGACCTTGAATAGTCATCTTTCGTGAATAATAGTTTAGCTTAAACATTTTTGTGAATCGTTAATTTTTATTAATCTTAATACATATTTACTTATGCTGGAAACTGTATTGAATTCCTTTTCTATTGTTCTATTTACTTTTTTCTTTTTAAAACGTTACTAATATTATTTTGAAATGATTAGTTCTTTGAAATTGACATTTATTTGTCAGTTACATAATTTGAATAACTGCGTTTTGTTTGTTTAAAGCGTAGGTTCTGGGATTTAAATTATAGATAATTTTATAAATTTATCCATAAAATATATAGAAAAAGTATTAATGCAAATCTATAGAAAATTTTATAATCTTTAATTTTTATAATAACATTAATCTTGAAAAAATAACATTTAAAGGTATTTTTTGAAGAAAAACTATTTTGAGCTTCTAGTAAAGTGCCATTTCCGGTTATCCGATTTTCGCCAAAATCTAATAGGCTCTTTCCATTACAGAAAAAATTCGAAATACAAGGTTGTAAAATTTTCTGAATGATAGTATTTGAGTTAGAGTGGATGATCCACACACACATACAGACATCATCGTGAAAATGTTAAAATTGAATTCTAGGAACCTTAAAACGTGGTCATTTACCAAAATCTCGATATGCGATTTTTAGCGCGATCCCTATACCTCCCTTACCAAGGGTAGCGGGAGGAAAAAATACGAAATAAAACTTACTATTTGTACTTCGGGATAATAAAGTTCGTGGTTGTCAATTTCCATGTCTGATTCTTCCTTTATACTCATTTCCGTTTCTGAAGTTTCTTGATTCTTATTGTGCACAATAAATGGAGGTACTATTTGTTGTTCACATAAATTTACATACGTACGTGGTTCTAAATAATTACAGCCTAATGTAGGTGAACTTCCTGGAGGAATCGCGTTTATATTAAATAAACCTGTAGGCAAATAAGCAATTGTTTGGAAAGTAGGCTGTGGGGGCTCCGGCGATTCAGGTGGATCTATTTCAACTTTGCTTTTAACTACTTTTTTCTTGCGTTTTCTTTTTTTGTTCACTTGTAGATTTAATTCTTTTCTGGCTTGCTCTAGCTGCCTCAAATTCGCCAAATTTTCTTCCTTAAACTTCTGTAAGTTCACCACCAATATATTGTTTTTTGGCTTCTCCTTCGGAATTGTAATTGGTGGTGGTGCAGATGTAGATTTCGGACTACTGTGAAGATTTTTATGAGGTAAAACGTCTTTTTTTAACACCAATTTGCTACCAATTGTTTTGAAGTATAAATAGTTTTCACTGTCCTCTGGTAGCTGAAATTAAATTTATATTTTATTTATTAAAATAAACAAAAAAAAAAGAAAAACCGGATAATAGGGTTTGATAGGGATTTAACATGAGAAATATGTTATGATAGCGGATTTTTTTTTTAAATAAAATTTCATTAGTTTAGTCTAGTAGGACTATGAATATGTAATTTTGAGTAAGAAAATATATCAAGTGTAATTTAAATTTTTAATGAATTCATCAAATTTAAAATTTTCTATCTTGGCGCGCTTGTGGTATGACATCGCAATGCTCGAACATCAGCGCCTAAACACACGTGTTCATAGACACCCATTTATCTGGTTACAACTTTTGCAAGAAAACGTAGGTAAACCAACGATCACAAATACACTATACTCTATCCGTTTTAACCTCGGTTTTAACTATAGACTAGATGGCGTTTCAAGCGCGGCCGTTTTTACATGTATTAAATAAAAAATTCAAATTTTGGCGCCATTCCTGGATTTAAAAAAATTCTTTCTAATTGAATTTTTTCAGTAATTTTATCTCGTACGTACATGTACTAATTTATTTTGTGTTTTTATGCATATACTTATAATCTCCGTACCTTTCTCTACATTTCGGCGAAAGGAGCATGCATAAATGAAAACCACATTATTCAAATAAATTTTAAAGAAAACAATGTAAAACAAAAATATAATTCACCTTTGAAATATAAATATTTACACTCTAAAATATATACATTATATGTATAAACTATATACACTGTTAAATATGAACAAAATAATGTTCTAAACTAATTTCTTTGTTCCTGGGGTGATCCGAATGACCCTTTTTCCTCATGTTCTTTTATAGCTTTCCAAATATTACATCGTCCTATGCCCAGTTCTGATGCCACAATTTGGACACTTTCTAATTTGGAATATGCATTCGTGGCACGATATGTGCAGTATAAATTATACGCCACTTTTTTTGCCCGCTTCGGAGGGCCTTTCCTTTTGGATATTTTAAAACATTGGCAGAGCTAGGTTCAGGAATTTTATCCATAATATTAATGAAGAGAACAATAACAAAACTAACGAAATATTAACTAAAAACTAAAAAACGCGCACAATGAAAACTATGTAATATGAAATATAACGACAAAACACCATGAAAATTATATAAACGAAAAAAACACACAAACAGAACTGAACAGAAATTGAATGTAATAAATCGTGTACTAATAACTTTGTTGACATATATTTTGTCAGACGGCAAAATAATTGATACAGTTGTCAAGCAAATTTAAATTCCGCGTCAATTATTTTACTGTGTAAACTCGATTCACGTTTGAACCAATCAGAGAGCTAGAATCTTAAGCCCTATCTCACGCAACGCTCTTTAGTTAAAACGGAGAGAGTATAGATATAACTTCATAGCATTTGTTTTGTTTTCGGCTGGACAGAAAGAGACAAATAAGGATAGATATATGTAAAGTCCTCTCACGGAGTATTCGCTAGATGTCACTGCTTGTTTTATTAAAATGAACTGTACTATATTTGAAACATTTGAATTATTATTAACGAAAACCAATGGACCTTTTCAATTTAACGGCTATCTCTTTCTATCGCTGCAAATAGTAATAAAATAGCGCGAACAACTGCCAGTTGGGACGAAACGCCAAAAATATTCCAGTCATTAAAATACCTGTATTCTCAGTGAAAATTTGCATCGTTAGACATTTTAGCGCCAAAAAAGCTTTTGTACCTTCTTTGAATTTTTTTAAAGTTGTCAAAGATTTTTCTCACATTTTACGTCTAATTTTTTTAGAAACAAACGTCATAGATCTCATTTGTTCTTACTATGCGCAGATTTCCATTGCGCATATCTTCTATCTCTTTAAATTGAAAAGGTCCATTATAAAATGCATGAAACAAATTGTTATTAGTGTTAAGAAAGAGTAAAAAGAATTGTATATAATTATTTATTTAATTCTATTGATTTTTAAACAATGTTATTTTTATATACTTGCTTCTAATTCTATTTGTAGTTTTTTCTAAATTTATTTTTATGGTGGATCCGGATTTTGAAATAAATGCCTAAAATTAAATTGATCAATTGAATGCCATGATTATTTAATGGATCGTGATCCAGGATATCGTTATGAATGCAGTCCGACCGAAATTCCCGTAGATAAATTTCTCATGGAAGTAGCAATTAATTGTTTTTTAATTATTCAGAGTTTTTAGAATTATGTACATTTTATTTCAAAGCTTGAAAAAGGCAGATTTATAGAGTACAATGATATCAGATAACTTTGAACAAGCGACCCTCGATTTTTTAACTTTTAAAGTTAAATTCTGTCTGATTTCAAATTCTGTTGGAATTGAGTTTTCCCCTCAACGAATTATACTGCTCCAGACCAGTAGAATTTGAAATGACAGAATTGAGATTTCCCCAATTCTTTCTGCAGATAGATTTCAAATTCTACTAGTGTGGAGCAGTAGAATTTGTAGTGGGGTAAACCCAATTCTACCAGAATTTGAAATCAGACAGAATTCAAAGTTACAAAATCGAAGCCCGAACGACTTCACAACTTCCAAACAAAGGAGCAAAATGTCACAAATACATTATAAGGACCGTAGAGACATCTGTCGACAAACTTTAGTGTAGACTTTATATATCTCTATCTCTAGTTGTCTCTTTCCGTCCAGCCGAGAACATCACAAACAATAGTGTCGTATAGGGCATGTTATGTCTAGTATATTTGTGGTCGTTGAGCTAGTTCAAAATTCGCCCGTTATCGTGAATGGACTGTAAGTAAATTAATTGTTGATTGTTGCTATGATGGCGACCGTAACATAATAAAACATAGATCGTTACTAATAAAACAGAAAATACATCTTACATCGAAATGGTCTTCACAAACAAAACCCTGATGACTGCTTCCAATATCCAACCCAAGCACTTCGGACCACAACTCTCTTCTGTATTTGGGAAAAGTAATGAAATACTTTTCGGGTGTTGTAATCGATGTATTTGTGCAACATTTTACATAACATTTCTTTTTAAATGTAGTAGCCATTTCTAGCAAATGATAAAAACTAAAACACAAAAGCACATTCACACTACAAACAACAAAATATTCAAATATGGCAGCTGCTATAAACCACCCCACCCTATTCCCCTACCTTCTTTTTTATGTCTTCTTTTACTGTTTCTATCTCTGTTGCTCTCCTTGCTTGTATTTACTCATATATCCTGATGTCATATATACGTCACAGAGGCTTTAATACCGTTTTTCTCGAATTCTATTTGTATTCAAATTTTATAAATACTGATACATTATGATTTATGATTAATTCTAAAATTAGATGCATTAAAAAAATTGATCATGTACTTCAATAATAGTACATTAAGATACAAGTTTCATAAGACATGATTTTAGCGCACGTAACGAGCGGCTTACCGCGAGTTTTCTAAGGGAACAAGTGCGCTTAAATGTCTTATGAAACGTGTATTTTATACTATCTTTCTATTTTGGCCATTTTTTCAAAAAATCTACGTTATTTCATATCCAGGAATTTCAATTTCGGTTGTTTAATATGTACTTTATGAAACTCATTTGGATGCCATAAAGAAGTACTTTATGACATCCAAATGGGTTTCATAAAATACATATTAAAGAACCAAAATAGAAAAAGAATTTAAGAGCATTAAATTCTACCTTTTTGTGTGTTACACTTTTTTGTTGCTTGAATAAATCTGATTTAAAAACTTGGTAGAAAGGCGTCAATTTAAAAAAATGCGAAATGAAAATAAGTATGAAAAGAAAAATAACTCTCATGTTAAATTCCTATTTGGGTGTTTGATAAACAGCCTGATTGGGGTATTCCGACATTTTTTAAAAATATTTTTTTTCATTAGTACGTACCAGTAGGACTCTGAATATCTAATTTTGAGTAAGAAAATAGATACATCGCGTGAGATATGAATTTTTAAAAATTTCATCGCAATTCAAATTTTCTGGTCATTGGCGCGCTTATGACGTCAAATCGATAGTGACATCTGCAACAAACTTCAGCGTCTAAATCCACATGTTCATGACAGCCATTTGCTTTTTTGCACATGGTTTCAGTAGCAGCGTGTATTACAGAGTTTGTTTGTGGTAAAAATACGAGTAATATTTCATTATTATGGAATCTGATTATACAAAGACTGATTCTGGTAACCTGCTGTGGGTTCTGCCATGGTAAATGATTATTTTCTCCATAACTCAAAATACGTGATTGCAGAAATACGTAATGTTAAAAGCCGAAGGTATGTTTTGTTCGAAAATTGCTGCAAATAAAGTGGACGAAATGTCAAACAAGAAATATACGCGCGTGTTAACTACTGGCACCATCTATGATTCTAAACGTAAATATCGACCGTGAAATGAGCAACAAATTATCAATTTCACGTCACAAATTTCAAGGACGTTTTTAGAGCTGTAAAAATTCCAATTTTCTAACATTAAATTATGAATTAAAAGTTTTTAATAACATGTTTTATTATGTTTTCCTACTTTATGAAGATGTAAACTATAGAAAAAAGTTATTATTTTACATTATTTCCATATCACCGGAATACCCCAATGGGGTCATTTCGCATAATGCCCGGCTCCTTTTTGTATTAGCCACGGAAATTAACTAAGCCCAAAATAAATCAACAAATCGGATTCCGACTGGTCAATTCTAATGTAATAATAAAAAATCTGATGCACATGATCTCCCGCCAATAGACCTTTTCAATTTAAGGAGATAGAAGATATGCGCAATGAGGTTCTGCGCATAGTAAGAACAACTGAGATCTATGGCGTTTGTTTCTAAAAAAATGAGACGTAAAATGTGAGAATATCTCAGATAACTGTAAAAAATCTTATCGAAATAAGTTACAAAAGCTTTTAGTGAAGTTAAAATGTCTAACGATGCGAATTTTCACTGAGAATACAGGTATTTTAATGACTGCAATATTTTTGACGTTTCGTTTGACAGCCCAACTGGCAGTTGTTCGCGCCATTTTCTTACTATTTGCAGCGATAGAAAGAGATAGCCGTTAAATTGAAAAGGTCCATTCCATGGTTAAAATCTTGATTAAAATAGCAATGAGTTAAGTATCAATCATATAAGTTTTAAATACCAAATTTAAGAAGTTTTGGGACATATATTAATATATATTTTCAAGAAAATCTGTTCAGAGCTTCAGGTAAAGTACTTCCGGTTTATCAATTTTAGTCAATTTAGCCGAAAACATTACCTCCCTTACCTATGGTATGACAGAAAGTAAAAATATATAAATATCGAAATCACTCCCGACTTGAAGTGAAGTTAATAAACTTGGAGTCAAAGTATGTCAATTACTAACAGTCGTAACTACATAACCTGTAATTCAACTAACGGTATATTATCCACAAAACGGGTATGTCCCTATTTTGCATTATATTTCGCGATTTGGATACACTTGGAGTTTGGCGGTAACAGATACAATAAAAATAAAACAATTTCTTACGTTAAAATGATCTTCACAAACAAAAGTCTTGTCGACTGTCATTTGCAGTCCAAGTAGATCAAACCACTTTCTTCGCGTGTCTGCCAGACGCCTGATTGATGGTATAGAAATAAAATATTTCTCTGGTGTTTTAATAGAATCATTTGTGCAACATTTCACTACGCATTTTTTCACACGAAATTCTGTCATTCTATTAAATAATAAACATGAATTCAGAATGCACGGATCGATTTACATGCTAATGAAAATGTTAAAATATGACAGCTAACCACACTTTTCAGCTGTTTTCACTACTTTTTTTCTACAAATACTTCCATCTTTTGTTTTACTCGCTTCTCGCTCGCCAGTGTTGCCAATCGTTTATTAATGAATTTCCCTGTGTTGTCTAAATACATTTCGTTATTTTTGTGGACGGTTGAAACTTCGTTTTAGAATCAACGACCACAAATACAGTGTGTTCAAAAAAATTCCTAACTCGGAGTAGGCTATGAACAGAGAAACGTGTGTCTGATCATTATTCAATTCAAAAGTCAAGTTGTCAAAATTGATCTTGAAATGTAATTTTAAAGAGAAAAGACAATAAAGAAGGATACAGTATATTGACATTCGCCGTTTTCTAATTTGTTTGCATTTCTAAAATAAGATGCAGGAAGAAAAGCTTTGATTTCTTTACAAAACATTTTTGACAATATCTTATGTCAAATTGACATTTAATTAATTGACATACGTTTCTTTGTACATAGCCTACTGCGAGTTAGGAATTTTTTTGAACACACTGTATATGTATTTGTGATCGTTGTTTAGAATCAGTAATTTTCCGCACTTGTTACAAAAAAAAACTATTTCTGGAGGTGGAGGTTTTCAACATTCGCATCAAAGAGTCAAGGAGGATCATTCGCCTATAGTTCGTCAAAAAATTGCCTCTCTCATTCATTCTTGAAAAAAATATTTTATTATTTACATATTACATTTATTATTAAATTATAATATTATTACAACAGGTACCAAATATCACTAAAAATAAAGTTCAAAAGACTTATAAATTTATTAAAACGATTTCCGATTGATCATTATTGTAATAATTTGCTATTTTTGGTGTTACGTTCACAAATTTAAAATTTATAGAAGTATTTTCAGGATCAATAATTGTAAGTGGATCTAATTTTTCTTTGATTTCTTCTTTCTAAAATTAAAATGTTTGTCATATAATCTACACTTAATAAGAATTAATACCATATTTACTTCTGAAATCAGAGATTTATTTTCTTCTATTTCTATATGTGATTCTAAAGTTACTCGATTTATATTTCCCGTACCAAAATAAAGTAATGGCGGAAGCGGAATATCAAAATGAACTGGTGATTTTATTTGTTTGTTTGATATAGAATTCTTATTTTGTGATTTCCTTTTTGTTTCCTACAAAAACCAAAATATAAATAATAGACCTTTTCAATTTAAAGAGATAGAAGATATGCGCAATGGGGATCTGCGCATAGTAAGAACAACTGAGATCTATGGCGTTTGTTTCTAAAAAAAAGACGTAAAATGTGAGAATATCTCAGATAACTTAAAAAATCTTATAGAAATAAGTTACAAAAGCTTTTATTGCAGTTAAAATATGTAACGATGCAAATTTTCACTGAGAATACAGGTATTTTAATGACTGCAATATTTTTGACGTTTCGTTTGACAGCCCAACTGGCATTTGTTCGCGCCATTTTCTTACTATTTGCGGCGATAGAAAGAGATAGCCCAGATATATTCTAGTAAATTAAATTTTAATACCTGCAGATTCAGAACTTGAATAGGCTGTTTGATCTTTTCTTTATTTGCATTTCTTGCATTCACGCGCTGAATTCTTTCATTATTAGTTCTGGCATTTTTATGTTCAAAAGGTAGATTTAACGATGGTACTGCTATATTTTTAAGAAATCTCCGTTTCGTTGAATTGGGATCTAAAATATTGGAATAATAATAAAACATGTGACTTTGGTCTGTAACTCTGTCAGGTTTCATTTCATTCATAATTTGTTTCACAGCAATTTAGGGTTTGTACGAACCCACACTATTAAATATAGCGTGTATATAGCTAAGTAAAAATTACTATAAATATTTATAATTACATGTGGGTAAATAATCGTCTGGCCGAAAATGTAAAGTACATATTCTTGCGTTTTTTGTGACATTTTTAAGCTTTAATTTTAAAAGCCAGAGTTTGCGCCTGTCAATTTTCTCAATAATTCCTAATTTAGTTTCATGTTTTACAAAATTTGTTCCTTCTCTGGGAAACAGATGGAAACTGATATTTGGATATTTCTTCTCTGTTGCTCTACAAGTTGGAACACAGCAGTAGTTACCTTTCATTATTTATATAAACTCTCACTCAAAGTAAAATACTACTAATCTTCTCATAAAAACGTAACAAACTATTTATACAATCACTAATTACAGAAATGATCACCAGAATGCGCTGTACAACGTGTCACGCCATCTGGTGGCAAAATTATTAACTACAAGAAGCCAGAAGCTATCAACTGTATTTTTTAAACTTTGAGGAACCATAACTCGCTTATTAATAGAAATTATTTCACCGAATTTTCATCAATAGTCTTATTTTTACTTGTACATTCAGATGAAATTATAGAAAAAAATGTGATGAGGCCAACACATCACTTCTCGCCAATAGGGGATTACAGCTCAATCGAATTAAGAGAAATTAGTAAAAAATAGTGAAAGTAGATGCTTAATAATGAATATTAATAAAGAAATAAAATGATATAATTGAAATACTTCCGAAATAAGGGGGTTTTTGTTTTAGCAGCTCGTCACTCATATGAAATTCATATATATTATTTTGATTGGCGACTCAAAGACCACCTATAAATATATAACGAATACCGAGTTAGGGGCGGAGCCTACTACCACTGAAAATAGAGAAATTCAAATAGCGAAGGCGTGGATATCAGTCCAGTAGTGCAATTCTCAAACAGTTTTCAATTGAATATAAATATTTTGCATTAAACTTAATAACTTAAATACATTTCCACTTATAAATCATGTCAGCTTGTATAGTATAATAATATTCATTTATTTTTTATAAATATAGTTTAGAAATAGCATATATTTGAAGAACATTTAGGTCCACGAAGAAAATAATTTAATATAAAAACTTATATACGTAACGTCACATCTATATTTTCAAATTTCAGAGGACTATAACTCGCTTATTAATAGGGCGCGAGCAGACACGTGACTCGAGGGACCTTGACGTGCTTACAATCAACTGATTTGTGTGTGCATGTCATTTTGACAAGAACAATACAATGTCATGTTGACAGGACCAATGTTTTGACTTATTTTGATTTGCTAAAATTTATTATTATTTTTAATTACATGTGTTTCACTGCCTAAAAATTGTAAAAATAACATTTTAGCAATTCAAAATCAAAATAAGTCAAAACATTGGTCTTGTCAAATTGATAATGTTCTTGTCAAAATGACATGCGCACACAAATCAGCTGATCCCAAGTCAAGGTCGCTCGAGTCACGTGTCTGCTCGCGCCCTGTAGGAATTTTTTCACCGGATTTTCACCGACAGTCTTAGGTTTACTTATACGTTCAGATGAAATTATAAAAAAAAAAATGGCGGAATCCCCTATTCCATGTTTAAAATAGCAATGAAATTTAATTCAAGTATCACTTTCGGTTGATCGTCTGTAAACAAAATCTATTTTGTTGTACCAATAAATAGAGAAGTTTGTAATACGAAATTTTGGATTATATTTAGTTTTTCCTCGAAAATATTTGGATCTCAAATTAACTAAGTTCAAAATAAATAAGAAGAAAATCAAAGGTTCAAAATAAAATAAAATTATATTATTCAAAATGTGAACAAATAAGTATTTAACTATATAAAATAAAAAGTATCTTATTGTCTTGTAAAGTATCTCTTCCGGTTGCCCAATATTACGCAAAATCTAATTAACTCTTTATATGAATGCAGAAAGCTTAAATATGGGAAATATAAATTTTTAGAAGTTTGTCATAAGAGTTATCGTGGAAGAAAAAATCGTCACACATAAATCATTGTAAAAATAGTAAAAACGGACCGAAAAAATTACCTCCCTTACGTAATACGGTCAAAAAATTATATTTTTGTGTTGTACTGACCACAACACATTTTTTTTGTGTTAATATATTATATTAAGTTTTAAATTATTACATTACATTGCATGTAAAAATATCTCACTAAACATGAAATTAATAGAATATAAGTACATATTACATTATGTATCTTCATCGAAATAATTATACTCTTTGGCCATTACGCCTACAAATTCAAAATTTGCTGTGGTATCTTTAGTGTCTAGCGGATCTACATCTTCCTTGATTTCTTCTTTCTGCAATTAAAAATGTTTTCTCATGTTAAATACCTATGAAACGGATAACGAACTCCACACGTGTAATACTTACAATTTCCACTTTTGGATAAGTAAGTTCATGTTCTTCTATTTCCATATGCGATTCATTCTTTATTTTCGTTACTAAAAATTTGTTATTTATATTTTCCGTAGTTAGTGATAATAATTCTGATTGATCAGCAATTGATATTTCTGTTTCGATAGTATCTTTGTTTGATAAATCGTCATTGTTTATTTTACATATTTTTTCCCCTCTTTTCTAAAAGTTTCAAAATATACAAAAATTCTATAATATACAGGTTGTCTCACAACTCGCGCCCCAGACGAAACTGACACTTGCCGACGACAATAGGTTGCCAAGAAATAGAACAAAATAATTTGCGGCTGCTTGCATAACGGAGTTACAAGACTTTTTAATCCACCAATCCCGGAAGGATATCTTGAGGTGTGATGATATTACAAAATAAAACTGATTGCTACGTTTTAAAAATACTACTAGTGAGTTACAAAATTAGTTTGACTTACTGTAATTTTGACACTTTAGAGTTGACTTTTCACTGTCAACAAATTTAGGTTAGCCAAGGTGTCATCCGAGATCATCATTTATATCGTACAGTGCAACGTGTTGTAGCAGCTGTGTAAAATGTGTTAAACGAAAATATTATTGTCATTTGCGATGGCTCTCAATATCACTTTATGATCCACAAGATTTCTACCAGGAAAACGTTCCGAATAGACTCGTGCTGCCTCTCTGGCGTTACGTCCACATTCTCCGAAAATTATAAACATTTCTAAGCAATCAGCGGCTGAATACATGGTAAGAATTTGCCTTTTTTATTCACCTTGTCAAATTTAATTTAACACTGACATTTTTTGAAAACTACAGTCGCCCACACATTTAAAAGAAGATTTGATTTGTATAAAATCCTAGTAACGTAAAATTTCGGCAAACACACGTTAAAGGTGTAGGTCTCTGATTGGTCAATTTTAAGACGTCTTTTCTCGAATATCTTTTAAGCTAGATTTTTTTCTTCGAAATTACACATCCAAGTGCAGTCTCGTGTTTCCTCATTCGCTCTGGGGCGCGAGTTGTGAGACAGCTTGTATATTATGGATATCAGAAATTTTCAATATTACCTGCATTTGTTCTAGTTCCTCGATTTTCTTTTCCAATCTGCTGTTCTCTTTAAGTAAAGTTTGAAGAGTTTTATTGTTTTCTTCAATTTCTTTTTTCGCTAATTTGTACATTAATTGCGCGTTTTTCCAATTCTCCATATCTTTTATTATAAAATCATCCACCTTACTAAATATTCAATATCAAGATTATTTTGGAATTATAAATACAATGATTATTACCTTCGACTTATTTTCAAAACTGGAACATGTTTCTTATTTTTGCTACAATAAAAACAAACTCTTCGTAAGTCTTTTTGGCCTCCTTGACAAAAAAGTTTGAAACAGGATTTCTGTTTTTCGATGCTCATCATTGGGATTTCGGAAACTATCATTAGTAGACCATTTTAAAGATGTATTTGTTTTACCCGAAAAATACTAGATAAATGCAAAATTTCAAATTATGCCGATTTTTACCTCCCGCTACCCTTGGTAAGGGAGATATAGGGATCGTGCTAAAAATCGCATATCGAGATATTGGTAAATGACCACGTTTTAAAGTCCCTAGAATCCAATTTTAACATTTTTACGATGATGTCTGTGTATATATATGTATGGATCCTCCACTCTAACTCAAATACTATTATTCAGAAAATTTTGAAATCTTGTATTTCGAACTTTTTCTGTATTGGAAAGAGCCTATTAGATTTTGGTGAAAATCGGATAACCGGAAATGGCACTTCACTAGAACCTCAAAATAGTTTTTCTTCGAAAAATACCTTTAAATGTTATTTTTTCGAGATTAATGTTATTATAAAAATTAAAGATTATTAAATTTTCTATAGATTTGCATTAATACTTTTTCTATATATTTAATGGATAAATTTATAAAATTATCTTTAATTTAAATCCCAGATCATACGCTTTAAACAAAGAAAACGCAGTTATTCAAATGTATGTAACTGACAGATAAATGTCACTATTAAAGAACTAAACATTTCAAAATAATATTAGTAACGTTTTAAAAAGGAAAAAGTAAATAGAACAACAGAAAAGAAATTCAATATAGTTTCCAGCATAATTAAATATGTAGGTAGTATTTAGATTAATAAAAATTAACGATTCACAGAAATGTTTAAGCTAATCCTCATTTTTGGATTAGTAAATTCTATTCTATCCCGGTATTTAAAATTTAATCTTCATTTTATTATAGTTCCGGTGGCCAATGGTTAGAGCAACGCCTCATGTCATGAGTGCCCTCGGGGCTCTGGGTTCGAATCCCACTAAGGCATGGATGTGTGTGAATGTGAACCCACTCTGTAATTGGGATTTAATCCTGTTGAGGGGTTAAAAAAAGGGAGTTACTTGAATTAGATTAGACTATATTTTAAGAAATAAACTGTCAAAATTAGAGTAAAATGCGCTAATCCAAAAAACTTAATCTTTTTTGTGACTCGGGCTGTAAATGGCGGGAGGTATTGTGTTGGCCACACCAGATTTTTTTTACAAATTACTTCTAAATATGGAATTTTGGTTTGCACTTTTTATAATGGGGTAACTTTGCCCTAATTTAACCGATTTCGTATCTCTTATAGTTTCCG
Organism: Harpalus rubripes; assembly: GCA_963082715.1. NCBI lineage: Eukaryota > Metazoa > Arthropoda > Insecta > Coleoptera > Carabidae > Harpalus > Harpalus rubripes. Next base: position 9,759,589 of record OY720465.1, read on the forward strand.
AGATTCCAATAGTAAGCCTCGCAAAACATACACCCTGTATACGACTTAGAATGTAAATAATTATTACCTATTGGGTTTGGGCAGTATTGTTACTTTATAAGCTGATTCGGCAAGACTGTTTTTGTATATTTCACCTATATTATTTATTGATCTGTCTGTGGGCAAACTCTGTGATGGAATAGCAGTCGTCTTTAATGTTCTTTGTTTAGTAAAATCTACAAACTCTTCTATAAAAATTTCGAATAATAATAACTTTAATTCTGTTTACCTGGAATTATAAAATCATCTGTCGTAAAGTGAAGAGAACAAACTTTTTTATTTTTTGATAAAGGATATCCCATGTTTAAAACATATTCCCAGGCTTCTCTTCTGTCCATTTGTAATTCTTCTCCGTTTGAAATAAATTTAACTATGTTTGAATTCGGTTCAGGAAATTTATGAAAGCTTAGGTCTTTATATTTCGTTTTTCTTGAGTTACAATCATCTAAACAACAAGTGTTTACTTTTTGTTTCAACACTTCTTGTTTCTCCTCTCCTTGTTTCAACATTTCTTCTAACAGACTAGTTTTTGTTTCTACATTTTTGTCCATGTTAAAACTTTTGTTTGACAATCAACAATCAGCTGTAGACTTCAATCAACAACCAGACGACCACAACGAGTTATGATACAGTGTTGCCACCAACAAAAAACAAAACAAAAGTATCTTTAGTGGATCCTTTGAATAAATATATTTATTCAAAGAGTGGATCATTACTAAAGTAGCGATAAAAATCCCTAATGGTTCCACAAAAGCCGAAATGTTCCAAATGTTCAGGCTGGAACAAATTCGAATTCGCTACAGAAAGTTGACTGGTGTACATAGGTCTTTATGGACCAACCAACGAGCCATTAGTGAAAAAAATAATTAAAGATCTTTTGTTTATTTTGATTTTATATCTATTAATTATGTTCTCAAAATTACTCTTGACCAATTATTTTCGGATTAGACAAATATTATTATTTATCGGCATTGACACAATTCGAAAACAATGTTTTTGAAGTAAATAAATTGAAAAATGTATACAACTGAAAGAAATATTATTAGAAATAAACAAATTTTGATCTTTAATTGATTTTTTCATTTGTTTCTTAATAATTTTCAATATTTTCAGTTCAATAAATTAATTATTCATCTTTTAAACAGAAGAATGTAGACTTGTAATAGGGCGCGAGCAGACACGTGACTCGAGCGACCTTGAAGTGCTTGGAATCAGCTGATTTGTGTGCGCGTGTTACTTTGACAAGAACAATGTCAATTTGACAAGACCAATGTTTTGACTTATTTTGATTTTGAACTGCTAAATTGTTAATATTTTACAAATTTCAGGCAGTAAAACACATGAACTTAAAAATAATAACATTTTAACAGATCAAAATTAAAATAAGTCAAAACATTGGTCTTGTCAAAGTGACATTGTTAAAGTCAAAATGACACGCGCACACATATCAGCTGATTCTAAGCACTTCAAGGCTGCTTGAGTCACGTGTCTGCTCGCGCCCTATACAGGGTGTTAATTAAAAGCGGGCCATAGACTACCCCTACAAATTAGCAATATTTATACAATTTCAAATTCGATTTTACAGGTTACCAAAAGTAAAAAATTAAATCTGTTTAGTGATTTAGACGTAGAATTTAATCATTTATAATTTTTATTTGAAACTTTTTTATCTAAAATTAATTGGGAACTTTTGCGCAAGGAAAACAGATTTCCCATTTTAAATACATATGACCCGCTTTTTAATTAACACCCTGCATATCATTGTAAAATAAGCAAAAAGATGAGACTATTTTCAACATGGTTTCCATTTAAAAAATAATCAGTTTGTGTTATTACTCAAGAATTAGTTTCAAAAAAATTTTCTACCTAAATAATGGTTCAAAATTTATTAAAACAATTTTTCTCTTAGCATCATAATAAATAAGATATGAGATATTTTCGAAATGAACGAAAAACTATACTCTAGCCTAAGCATTTTAACTATAGACTAGATGGCGTTTCGAGCGCGGCCGTTTTTACATGTATTAAATAAAAAAATCAAATTTTGGCGCCATTCCTGAATTAAAAAAATTCTTTCTAATTGACTTTTTTTCAGTAATTTTGTCTTGTACGTACATATCTATCTATTTTTATCCATAATATTAACGAAGAGAACAATAAAATTAACGAACTACTAACTAAAAACTAAGAAAACGCGCACAATGAAAACTATGTAATATGAAATATGACGCCAAAACACTGAAAATTATATAAACGAGAAGAACAATAATATATTTAACAAACAGAACTGAACAGAAATTAATAATATGTAATAAATTGACTTTGTTGACTTTTATTTATTTCATGTCAAACGTCAAAATAATTGATACAGTTGTCAAGCAAATTTAAATTTCGCGTCAATTATTTTACTGTGTAAACTCGGTTCACATTTGAACAGTTCAGAGAGCTACACTATTATTCACGAAAGATGACTATTCAAGGTTATTCTTTCGAAGAAAGAATACAAATCACTTTGCAGCAGTAGCTTAGCAACATTTTGTATTAGAAAGAGAAAGATTATTTGACCTATGTCTATTTAATTTATGGGTGTGATAGATTTACGTAAATAGTGGCATTACTTTCTAACACACTATAAATAATAATGACATATGTCGTAGAATTACAGATACCTTATTATCCACTACACTGCCCTCTGTGCTAATATTTACCCAGTGGCGTTGACGTTTAAATCAAATTATTATTCCTTGTTTTATAAATTAAGTCTGTTTTTTGTATTTTCCAAAAACATAAGTGAACAACATAAATTTTTCAGAAAGGCATTATTTAGAAAGAAACATCATTTTCAAATGAATTACTCTTATTTCTTCAGTTAAAATGTGTCCATAAATATTTCATGTTGCACGCCTATGTATACGAAATGCAATGAAGTTATCTGCAAGTAATATTATATCAGACGGCTCACAAATGACCTTGAATAGTCATCTTTCGTGAATAATAGTTTAGAATCTTAGGCCCTATCTCACCCAACGCTCTATAGTTAAAACGGAAAGAGTATAGTTTTTGCTCAGAAACAAAAGAAGATAAAAAATTTCTGTCGTGACTTTTAAACTGTTCGAATGTGAAAACGGTTTTGTTTTATAGTTACCTTAAAAAAAACATCGAAAATGAGACACCTGTACATCTTATAAAATAAAAAATAATTTTGTTTTAATAATTTTATTGCAAAATATACATTATATATCAAGTGGAACTTTAGGAAAGCACATTTACAATTTTGATATTTTCATATCTATACAATTTATAATTTCAAATAAATAAATTATAATCACATATTAACAAGCAAATATTAATTAAAATAAGCACTTTTTAAAACATACACATTAAATGCTGTTCTCAATATAGGCCATTCCTTTGCTATATTCTTTTAAAAACATGATTAGTCTTTTAAATATTTGATACATTTATGATTAAAATCTGTAAATTGCAAACATTTTATAGGAATTACGTACACAATATTTTGTAAATTATTCATATATTTTATAAACGTGCCACACTAAACACTTTTTAAAAAACAAATAAGAATATTCCAATTAGAAATTTAATAAATAGAATTTGCAAAACAATACATATATCATTAAATATTTTTTAAAAAGTGTATAATCTTTTCTAGCCATAAAACGATTTAGCAAATGCACTAATCGTAAAGGTGAGAGGCGGCTATTTGATCTCATACTAAAAAATGTTTAGTATACAATTTGTAACTCGTATCAAATTTCTGCTAAAGAAATAAGGCCATAGTACATACAAAAGCGTGCTTAATCTTCTCTACGATCTTAGCGCCTGTAATCTACTCTGCATTTCTTCCAACTCTTCTTCATTTTCTTCCTCGACTGGCACGGGAGCTGCAGGCGTAACCCTCTCTGCTTCTGCGACGGGGGGCGCGGGCGCTTCGCCCAGTTTCCCGGCGGTGAGTTCCCAGAGAACTTTGTCGATTTCTTCCTGCGCTGCGTCTTCCATTTCTTCGGTGTCTTCCATCGATTCGAAGGTTTCGTCGAGCATTTCTTCGATGATGCCGGCCTTCATCATCTCTTTGGACATCTCCTGCATGGTTTGGGCCACTTCCGGAACGCGGACGAGGCGCTGCATGGCTTGCATAACTTCTGTGGATTTGCTTAGGGCGCCAGCCACGCGTAACGTTGCTGAAAACAATGGAGAGTTGGGTAGAAACAAATGAAATGCAATTTCCGTGTGGAAGCAGGAAACAGGAATTACACTTGTTTATTTACAAGTTTTATGTACAGGTGTCTCATTTTCGATGTTTTTTTAAGGTATCTCGGGTAATATTATTGATAGAGTAAAACCGTTTGCAAATTGCAGGGTCAACTTTTCGAGAAAAGTTTAATAGTCACAACAGGAATTTCGATCTTCTTTTGTTTCTGAGCTACAGGCAAAAACTCGTTTTTCGCTCATTTTGAAAATATATCATATCTTATTTATTATGATACTTAGAGAAAAAATGTATTTACCAAAATTTTACCGTTTTTTAAATAGAATAAAATGGCGTAATTAGATTTTTTGAAAACTTAATAATTCTCGCGATATAACACAAACTTATGATTTTTGAAATGGGAACCTATGTTGAAAATAATCTCGTCTTTTCGCTTATTTTATAAGCTTTTCAATGATATATAACAAGTCTACATTCTTTTGTTTTAAATATTAATAAAAGACGAATTATTAATTTATTGAGGTGAAAATATTGGAAATTATTAAAAAACAAATAAAAAAATTTATTACAAATCATCATTTGTTTATTTTGATACAATATCTATTAATTATGTTGTCAAAATTATTCTTAACCAATTATTTTCGGGATAGTTAAATTACTAGCTATCGACGTTACAGTTGGCTTTGACACAATTCGAAAAAAAATGGTTTAATATGCTTTAGAATTAAATAAATTGGAAAAATGAGTAAAACTGAAACAAATGCTATTAAAAATATGCAAATGATCATCTGTAATAGATTTTTTTATTTGTTTCTTAATAATTTTAAATTTTTTCAACCCAATAAATTAATAATTATCTCTTATTCAAATTTAAAACAAAAGAATGTAGACTTGTTATATATCATTGAAAAAGCTTATAAAATAAGCAAAAAACGAGACTATTTTCAACATAGGTTCCCATTTAAAAAATCATAAATTTGTGTTATATCTCGAGAATTATTAAGTTTTCAAAAAATATAATTACGCCATTTTATTCTATTTAAGAATCGGTAAAATTTTTGTGAAAACATTTTTTCTCTATCATAATAAATTAGATATGATATTTTCAAAGAGAGCGAAAAACGAGTTTTTGCCTGTAGCTCATGAACAAAAGAAGATCGTAAATTCCTGTGGTGACGGTGGCGTGTAAACGGTTTTGCTCTATCATTAATATTACCCGAGACACCTTAAAAAACATCGAAAATGAGACACCCTGTACAGCGTGTTCCATTTAAAACTGGCAACAAGTTTTCAAAAAATCTGTCAAATTATTTTCTAAATTATAGAACTTTCGAATTATATTTAATTAGATTATTTTTTGATCCACAAGTTTCAAACAACGCAATCAGACTGCCATGCTAATGTAACGCTATCTACTGTCGTACACTAGCTTCATTCATTTACATGGCTCAGTTGGTAAGTCTGTTTTGACAACTAGAACACACTTTGACAACGTAAAATAAATAATCAAAAGATATAATTACTAATTATGGTATTTCTAGAAGTGGTTTCTATAATTGGTCTTTTTCGCTCATTTTATATATGTATTGATTACTATCTGACATGTGTCAACACAAACAAAAGCTACAGAGATTATTCCCGGGAATAACCTCTAGAGCTTTATTCTCAGTATAATAATGACAGGATTGGTTAAAACGCAGACACGTGACACACAATGGAACATTTCATTGGTTGTAAGAAATGTCAAAAAATAATCGTAGATATTATTATTTTAGTACTTTTTTAGGGCCGGTATTTTCATTTGCGAATAAAGGTTTAGATAAATTTATCTTTCGGATAAATATTTTTGTCGTCTTTTCACTTGCAAATAAATTTATTCGAAAGAATATCATCTGTTATTCGCGGAATAAATTATTCGGTACTTGGGTAGCGAATAACCGCTTATTCGTAAGTTCATTACATTTCCACATAGTGCAGATTTATTAACAAAATGGATATATTAAATATTATGATGATATGTTCAAGTATGAATTAGTAAATAACGTGAGAAATCGATCACACACCATCAGACAGCGACATAACCACATACATAAAATAATTTTTGATAGATTCTGATTATGAAAACAATTTAGTATCACATATTGGGGATTGCATTTGATCTTAATCAGTAAATAGGTAAATCATTATAAAGATCCTGTCATTTGACGCTGGCAAAATATTTTAGAATTTTGGATACTTTCGTTGAATACATTGACAAACATTTACTTTGAACTGAAAGAAATATACAAAAAGTACAAGGACAATTTTGCAATATATTATCTCGTTTACCACATACGAGTGCTGCATTAGATGGTACACTTGTTAAATTACAGTCTCCCAGAGCTAAAAATGCAGAATATAGATGACATTGACATTAAAGATGTCAAACACATTTTTGACTACAGATTCAAAAGTAGTTGACACATTTCATCCTTATCTGTTTAATGTGGCTACGCCAAACTCCATCCTTCTCTATTGACACAATTTCACTCTGCAAGGCTACCAATTCACAAACGTTAAAGTTATTCGACAGATAGCTATTTGTTTGTGTAATATGTGTGAAAAGACGCAATGGAATTATTCATTGGATAAATTTTACGAATACTTATTCGAAACTTTATTCGGAAGTGAAAATACCGGGCCTTAATGATACATTCTGTATATTCTTACACAGATTAATAGAATTATTTTTTAACCGGAGCGAAAGTACTATTTTTGCGCCAAAAATTCGGCGCGAAAGTTTCATATCCCTGACTACATGAAAACATTTTATTTAAAATTTTATTGAACAGCAATATTTATAGTTGTGTTTTGTACCTTGGGTATGTTAATCCCAGCCCAGAATGTCTAAAGCAGGGCCGCCAACCTTTTCAATGTGTTGAGCTACTTTAAAAATTTTCAAATGGAGAGTGAGCTAACTATACTTTAGTGAGGGTAAAGTATCCTGAAAATTTTTCTATTATTTTTAGTTCTTTGTGAGCTACCGGTAGCTCGCGATCGCTGGATTGGTGACCCCTGGTCTAAATTCGTCGCAATTATTTGGTTCGCAAGACATTGCAAATGAACAGAAACATACTCGTCGAAAAAGCTAAACTGGCAGTAATTTATTATTTTATTAATACAGCTGTAGCTTTAATTAGTAATTTTGTTACAAGGCACACTTTATTTTGAGAAAAAACCTTGTAATATTTTCTTCAATAACTATCAAGTAAGGGCAAAAACCATTTTATTTTTTTAAAAGTAAGAATAATTTTCTGATGAAATTTCATTAAAAAATTAGTGGAGCGCCTCATTTAAGTTCATGAAATACTATATTGGCAACATATTTTTTTTTTTATTAAACGTTACATAAAATAAAAATTAATTTGGAGGAAGATAAAGAGCTGGCTGCTTAAGATTTAAAAATATTTTAACACATTATTGAGCCAATGTCACGAATTAACGGTAATAATATTAATAATGATTTAAATTCTTAGCACAACTATGTCAGTTGTATTGTATTTATACAGTAGAAATATTTTTTGTAGAGTGGTGTTAAATATCGTTCAAAACAAGTGAGTAATCACTTGCTCCAATTTCAGTTTGATTCACATTTGTATGCGTAGCTTACTAGATCAAAATCAAAACACACTAACCTAATTGATTTTTCATTTGCATTTGTACTGAATTCAAGTGCGCTTTTGACGTATATATCTTCGTAATAGCTTTTCGAGCCCTTAATACTTCTTTAGCAAGAATCAAGCAAGTTTCTTTATCACTTTTCTTAGCTGCTTCTTTTAGAGATCGCTTAACCTTTTCTTCTTCTCGTTGAATTGCTACAAAATTATGTTATGTAGAATGTTTGTTTATCTGGAATTTATCTTTTAAGTACCTCGTATTTGTCTGTCGAGTTGATATCCTTCTTTTCGTAGTTTATGGGTCCATTCGTTCACCTTAAAGTTAATCACAGATTTAGAAGACAGTACGATTTGATTGATTTTGTAAATAATACCATATCTTTAGGATTACGTTCCGGTGTTTTTCCAAATAAACCCATGTTTACTATACAAATCTTGTAATTATTCTGCAATTAAGTACACTCCCACCTGGCACCTGGTCAAGTCGTATTTACCAAAATAGTGACGTACGTCATTTTGACATTTCGCTGACAAATAAAAAAAGTCACTATAGATGTTTGTTTATTTTTAATTTTATGATGTGGATCAAAAATTTCAAACGATTAAATTTCGTTTGAATTATATACACGTTAAATGAATGAATTATAAAATAAAGTATTGTTACAGAAAGAAGAAAGGTTAGGTTGTTAGGTTGGTTAGAATTTTGGTGACTTGGACAAACTTCAGAAGATAACCATTGAAAACAAAAGTCGTAAAAGTAGCAAACCATCCAGTTCTTTCCGCGAGGATAATTTTATGGCAAAATGGCAGAAACTACTGGCCAACCAATTCCTGATAATTTAAATACGAAAAACGGCAATTTTATCTGCGGCGTTGTAGAAGGTAATAACTTATAATTCATCAAAAAGTTGTTATCGAAACTTCCAGTTATCAGCAAATGTTCTACATAACTTTATAACTTATACAAGAGTTTAATTAATGTATTTGCAGGATTTTATGGAAGACCATGGACCACAGAGCAGCGAAAAGATTTGTTCCAAAAGTAAGTATCTGCTTGCGATGTATTGTAATAACTGTTTTGTAATATATGTTGAATAAAACTAAACAATCAGTGTTTTATTTATTGTTTCATAAAAGAATGAAAAAATGGGGCATGGATTCATACGTTTACGCTCCAAAAGATGACTATAAACATCGCGCATACTGGCGAGAACTTTACACAGTTGAGGAAGCCGAACATCTTACTGGGTTGATAACAGCAGCCAGAGACCAAAACATCACATTTTACTACGCTCTTTCTCCAGGTTTGGACATTACTTACAGCAGCGCGAAAGAAGTAACAGGTTTGAAACGAAAACTAGAACAAGTCTCGCAGTTCGGTTGCATCGCTTTCGCTTTACTTTTCGACGACATCGAACCCGAAATGTCCGAAGCCGACAAAGAGATATTTCAGTCGTTTGCTCACGCTCAAGTTTCAGTAACGAACGAAATTTTCCAGCATTTAGGCCAACCGAAATTTTTGTTGTGCCCAACTCAGTATTGCTCAACTAGAGCTATGCCCAATGTGACGAATTCTGAATATTTGAACACTTTAGGATCGAAGTTAGCGCAGGAAATTGATATTATGTGGACTGGACCTAAAGTTATTTCTCGACAACTTTCAATGGAATCTATTCAAGAGATAACAGATGTTTTAAAAAGAGCACCTGTTATTTGGGATAATTTACACGCGAATGATTACGACCAGAAACGAGTGTTCCTAGGGCCGTATTCTGGAAGGTCCCCAGACTTGATTCCTAAACTGAGAGGAGTTCTAACTAATCCTAATTGTGAATATGGTGCGAATTTTGTTGCGATTCACACTTTGGCGCAATGGTCAAGGTGTAACGTAGACGGAAAGAGAGATTTAAGTCTGAGTAAGTGATTTTTTTAATGAAAATATTGTATATTTTAATTTAATTTTAAAGATAGGAATGGGAACGCAAAGAGGTTCAAGTCTTGCAAGAAGTTTTTGTCTTTAGTTTGTCGTAGATGCTCGGGTAAATTGTTTTGTTTGTTATTAACAAATGAATTGTCATTGCGTTTGTTTTCATTTCCGTCGATTGTTTTACCATGTGCTCAAATATTTTGTTTTTTGGCGGGATTTTTATGGAATTTAGTCATTTAATACATAGAATGGTGTTATTTTTCTTGATTGATTAGTTTTTCTTCTAATCTCGATACTAAAATTTCTAATTGCACGAATTTTTCTGCATCTTAAGAACTTAATGCATACGTAATATGTGAAGTTTATATCATCAGCTAACTCTTAGTACAAATTATGGGGTGTTCCAAAGACCACATATAACTAGACAAAACATTCCCTATCTCTCCTCCCTGAATGTTTTGATTTCGGCTGGCCAGACAGAGAAACTAAAGATAGAAATATGTCTTGTCTAGTTCGAGTATTTCTCACTAGAGGCCACGTAGAGTGTCAGTGTATAGAGCGCGAGCAGACACGTGACTCGGGCATCCTTGACGTACTTGGAATCAGCTGATTTAGGTGCGCATGTCGTTTTGACAAAAACAATGTCACTTTGACAAGACCAATGTTTTGACTTATTTTGATTTTGAACTGCTAAAATGTTATTAATGTACAATTTTCAGGCAGTGAAATACAAAATTAAAAATAATAACTTCTCAACAGTTCAAAATTAAAATAAATCAAAACACTGGTCTTGTCAAAGTGGCATTGTTCTTGTCAAAATGACAAGCGCACACAAAACAGCTGATTCCTAGCACGTCAAGGACGCTCGAGTCACGTGTCTGCTCGCGTCTTATGGTCTAGTATTTAGTTTGAACGTTTCTCACTAGAGGCCACGTAAAAGCATGTTATTTGGTCTTTGTTTTCTAGTTGTAGTATTTCTGTGAGTGACACGTTGAATTTTTTTTAATATTAAACCTTATAAATTATTTAATGTTAACCGCGAAATTTTAACGAAGAACACTTGTGCCTCTAGTGTGCAACGTTCAAACTAGACACTGATACTCTACGTGGCCTCGGTGGTGACCTGTAGCGAGTAGTACTCGGACTAGACAAGACATATCTCCATCTCTAGTTTCTGTATCTGGCCATTCGAAATCAAAACAAACCAAATGAAGTTTTGTCTAGTTATATTTGGTCGTGGGGTATTCTAATATATTTATTAATTCTTAAAACTTTGACATTTTGTATTATAATATAAATTTTTGAGATCTTTTTTTTATTTAATTTGAGGGAGATATCAATTTTTAAATATTACTTAAAAATTTGAATTTTACCGGATGTGATGTAGAAGGAGCTGATACATTTAAAAAATATATATAAATGAAAACTTGTAAACCTACAAAATGTAATAATTACTAAGTTTACAGGAGTTTTCAACCCGTTTGCAAAACGTTTTTAGTTTTGAAAATGCCATGTATACAGTGTCAAAACAGTTTTGATTTCTCAAACCAAAACTAAAATACATGGGTTTGACTTGAAAACTACTTTCAAAACTACTTATGTAAACACTTTTAATTCAGTTTCGATATTGCGCATGCCTACATAGAATAACGTTTCTGTTGCTTTGTGTTAGAGAGTCCATGCTTTTAGAGGAAAAGCCGGCGCACAGACCAAAATTCATCCGGGCGGGTCCAACTTGTGAAAGTAGGGATGGTACGATATTGTGACAGGTAGCAGATGTTTTTAGCGTATAGGTTATATATATATATATATATATATATATATATATATATATATATATATATATATATATATATATATATATATACAGGGTGGTGGCGGTTAGGGGTGAACATAGGGATTTAACATGGGATTTTAGTTTTTTGCAATTTCCTGCTCTCCTGTTCATTTTACGGAAAAAACTGTAGAGTACAAAATTGTTCAGAATTAAAAATTGCATACAGTAATGTATTTACATTTATTATTATGTTTTTGGTTTCTTCGCAACTTTAAAAAGAAATTTCAAAATTTCTGTTAATTTGTAGCAATAGCCATGACTTATAACTCAAATGTTTAAACATAATAATGTCATTCAATTTCTGTCAAATTTTCGAAATTTTCTCTAATAAAAAGTTAATTCAATAATGAATGTTTATTCGAATAAGGAACAAGTTTTCATTATAAAAAATTATTATGGTGGAAATAGTTTTAGAAGAATACGTGATTTGTTTTCCATAAAGTACGAAAATACACCAATTCCTATTATAGCAACAATTTCTAAACTTGTTAAAAACGTTGAGAACACAGCTAGTGTAGCTGTGAACGAAGGAAATAATAATAATAATAATAATAATAGAAGACGTTATAACGAAATGAATGAAGAAATGGTATTGGCTATGATAAATCAAAATTCTACGTAGTTGATACATTTGGAATTGGTTTATTATTAAATCGTATACCTAATAAAAAATGCGTATTAAAATTAAAAGTTGTTTGTTTTTATTTAATTTTTAAGTTAGATTAACGCATGGTTGACGTTTATAAATAATTTTTGACAACCAGAAAAAAATAAATTCCATGGCTATTGATACAAAATAACAGAAATTTTGAAATTTCTTTCTAAATTGTGAAGAAACCAAAAACATAATAATAAATGTAAATACATTTTTGTATGCAATTTTTAATTCTGAACAATTTTGTACTCTACAGTTTTTGCCGTAAAAAGAACAAGAGAGCAGGAAATTGCAAAAAACTAAAATCCCATGTTAAATCCCTATGTTCACCCCTAACCGCCACCACCCTGTATATGGACAAAGATAATCCATCAAATGTCTTTTGTGCGAGTAATAATCATATGTATACATGTTTATGAATATTGTGTATGGTAAATGATAATAATATTTAAATTAATAACATTTAAATATTATGCAGTTAAATGTTTTTTGAGCGAGTATTAATAGGCAACATTTGTAGGTTGGGTAGTACAACTTCTACTGCACCGATTTGTTTTGTCTCTAAACGCACGGACTCTACATTGGTGTTACTAACCTATAAATAAACTGACAGTTGTGTAGTTTTAGTGCGTACTGGTACAAAGTAGGAAAAATAATTGGAATAATGAGAAAACGACGAATTTGGAGTAAAGAGAATCTATCACTTACATCAGCCAAATGCGCATGCGCCGAAACTGTTTTCACATCAATCAGAAACCTGCTTTGAAAATTGCATGTAAACAGTTGCTCGTAATTTTGACTAAAAAACTGAAACCATTATCAAAACTGCATGTACACGTAATAATTACTAACAGGAACAAGACAGTTGCCACCGCTTCATTGGCAGAAAAACTGCTTCCTGTTAACAATATAATTATAGAGAACGGGCACTCAGCTGTTTCCGTGAACCTTCAAAACAGCTGATCTTGCTGCCCCGTGCGGTGTGAAGTTGTTACATTAATAAACGAAAATTTAAACTTAAAATAAATACCTTTATTAAAGCATATTTTGAAAATATAATACCTATTTAGAAGAAAAATTTCATGAAAAAGTAATTTGTAGACTAATATTTATAATTCTAGATAAATTTTAAATGTTAGATGTCAATGACCCCGCAACAACTAGAAAAACTAAAAGGTTTATTTCATTTTATGAGATAAAATATTGTATTAGGAGTATAGAAGTTATAAATATTTCACTTCATTTCAATATTAAATTACTCCCTTATCCTTTAATTAATAAATCTCTTTCAAATTTCTATATCGTGAACTGCTCTGATAAAACTTATATGCTTATAACTCCGAAAAGCGTTTAATTACTCTTGGGTGTAAACACTTTGTTGGTAATAAGATAATTGATTATATCAATTGGCAAAATATTCGGAAAATCAGATATATCCTATGAAAACTCACTTTTATCGCAATCATACGGCTCAATATTACTAATTAACTTGAATTTAGCTAAATAGCGAAGTTGTATATCAGGTGATAGCTTCTTGAAATACATAGACATTGTAAAAACCACCTATTAAGCTCGCACAATGAAACACTAGCAAAATTTGTTGTTCTCACCAAAATGTAAGGCAAACTGACTTCAGATTTTGAATTAGCGCCAAGAAAGTTGGTTGCCAATGAAGTGAGATACATGCCAGGGCAGCGAAGGTTACCGGAAACAGCTGAGTGCCCGTTCTCTATATGTACAAAATTTGTTAGAAATGTCATCAGTCACTCTTACGTCACAAACCACGCGATACATTTTTAGCGCCAAAATAAATTACAAGAAAACTCATGTTAGAAAAAATAAATTTAATCATGTTTAACTATTAGATAATTATTTTATTGAACGTTAAGTAGAACACGAAACTGTTTGGTATCTTTGAAAGCAGATGTCACTGTATGTGACTAATATTTACAATGTTTGGACTATGGTTGTTTTTTGCCAAAAGCTCCTCCTTTTGTAATGTACATGAAGTTTCATAAAAAATGTTTCGTTTCATCATCTTTTTATTATTTCTTTTGTAGACGATACAGTGTCCGCGGATATAAAACTAGAGACTGAAACAGAGGATGGACTCTCTGGAGAAGATGTGCCCAAGACTTTATCACCTAACATGTACCACCCGAGACAAGCTTTGAGGAATGCCATTAATGAGTGGCTGCCCGAGTTCTCCAAACACAAGGCGGCTTGGGGGCCCATTGCTAAACCACAGCCCGTTGTTGCCGGTGAGTTAATACTTAGCAATATTTGTAATTGTTATCAGAGAGATTTTTTTTTTCGAATGAATGAAGAGCTTGTTTGAATGCAAGTATGAATGGAAAAGGGGTGAAAGAATGGGTTTGAGTAGAAAATGGCGAAGAATGTTCTCCTAGTGGGATATTATGGAATTTGTGGAAAATAGTAACTTTTTTCAACAGTTTACATCTTCATAGAGGTAGTAGGAAAATATAATATAACATGTTTACGTAAAAGTTTTCATTTTATATACCTTCTATACTCTATTCCATTTAAGTCATTCAGTGGATGGAGCTGGCAACAGCGCAAACTTGAAGTAGCCGAAATTCCATTAGGTAAACTTGTCTCTTGTCTCCAATTTCAGCCAATCAGAGAGGTCAAAACTATTCCCTATGCTCTGCAATACTGAATGGCTTAAATGGAAGAAGGTACAAGTATTAAATTTAAAAAGATATCATTCTTTAGATATTTTACAATTAATTTTTGAAATTGGGATAATATTTTGAAAAAGTCACCTGATCTGAAACAGAATGTGACGTTAAAGTACATGCATCGCCTACTTTTATTTATTTAAAACATGGGTGATGGACAAACTGTTTTCTTATTGGCTGTGAATGACATAATGTAAGTGCTATGACGTCACAGGAGTGGGGGGTTGTTTTTATGACTATTTTTTGCGTTAATCATTTTATTTAGTTTTTACGAAAATAACAAATTATTAAATTTAAAATTATTACTGAGGAAAATATTGCATGAATTTTAATTTAAAATAATTTTTGAAAAATGTGAAACAGGCTCATTGAAGTTTTTACAATTCTAGAAACATCCTTGAAAACTGTGACGTAGATTCGATATGTTGTTGCTCATTTCAGATTAAATACATGCCGTTAGAAATACAGATGGCGATAGTAGTTACTACGCGTATGTATTTTGTATTTAATATTTATTTCACTTTGTGTAAATTATTACGTGTTCGTCTGATATTTGTTTGTTTACTTACGTTTTCTTGTGCTATCGTTATAAACGGTCCAATTGACCTATTACATTACATTGTGACGTCATTTTAGATGTGCCATCTAGCTGAATTTTTCTGAAACATTGGGTGGGTGACACCTTAGACTAGGAATAGAGGGGAGACAGGGCATGTTATGAATTTCGCCATATGACGACTTTCCAAATCATCCTAGAGAATTTCGACCTTATTGAACTGTCAGAATCAGCCGCAAAAGGCTAGTCGGCCAGATGTGTTACATACGTGTGCAGTCGAACGAATAAGTTTTCAATGTCAACAGACGTCACCTACCGTTTTAACTTGTCCGTTATTTACATTAAGTTTTTTTTTTTAATCTTTCGTATTTATTTTAGTTTTATAAAACAAAATCAAGATAATTTGTAGTTATGGATAATCAAGTATTTATTTAGATTTGGCCAACTGTAACATAACAGTATTTAACTGGTCGACTAGCCTTTGGCGCCTGATTTTAACATTTCAATAAGGTTCAAAATCGCACAGATGATTTCGAAACATACGAATGACTATGCCTTGTCTCCCCTCTATTCCTGGTCTCAGGGTGACACCAACGACCAAATATAAATAGACAAAATATTCCCTATCCCTCTTCACTGAATGTTTTGATGTCGGCTGGCTAGAGTGTCAGTATTTATTTAGTCTAGTGTTTAGTTTGAACGTTGCTCACTAGCGGCCACGTAGAAGCATGAGTATTTTATCTTTTTTTTGTAGGTCTAGTGGTTTTGTGAGTGACACGTTGGTTTTTCTTTAATATTAAACCTTATAAATTATTTAATGTTAACCTTAAATGTTAACCACGAAATTTTAACGAAGAACACTTGCGCCTCTAGTGGGCAACGTTCAAACTAGACACTGATACTCTCCGTGGCCTCAGTGGTGACCTCTAGTGAAAAATACTCGGACTAGACAAGACATATCTCTATCTCCAGTTTCTCTGTCTGGCCAGCCGAAATCAAAACAAACCAAATGAAGTTTTCTCTAGTTATATTTGGTCGTTGAGTTTAGCCATGTTTAATTAATGCAATAAAAGTAGTAAAATATAGTGTATATTTTTGTACAAACGATATTTAATTTATCGTTAGTTAAACCGCCCGCAATACGATGACGTATGCGGCATCTTTGGTTCGCCGAAGTTGTCCGCTACGAGCGCTAGTTTAGAATGAAAACATGAACGTATATCTACTATATTTGATATTGAAACATCAAATTCAATGTCAAATCACAAAAAAATAAATTATTTTATTTTAAATATGTAAATGTAAAACCTAGAAAGTACGATAAACACAGAAAATAAATTGTCAAATGTCAAATGTAAACATAAACAGATGGCCGTATTTTGCTTCTGTCTCTTTCTATGAAGCACGTTTTGGACACGTATGTCGAGACCTAATTCGCACATAGTTGATGTTATGTACGCCGTAATGGCGGGAAGAAAATATTGCAAGTAAAAACGCTTTAGATTTAAAAATATTTTAATAAAAAAAGTTACGTGTCTGTTCGCGCCCTTTAAGAAGAAATGGATCACTTATAATTATTTATTGTTGTTTGCAGTCCCCGTCCCTATTATACCCTCAATCAACACATGTATGAGCATCACGACAACAACAACAAGTTGTTCAACTGCAGCACCAGCGCCTCTAGCGGTAGTCAGCACCAATCAACTACAAGCTTTGGCTGAAGTCTGCAGTACTGTAAGTATTACTAAACCATCGTCATTTATTAAATTCTGTTCTTGAACAGATCTCAACGGAAATGTGTTCAAACTAGTCTGTCCTGCGCCTCCCTCTTCAGCCTTTTGTAACAAGAATAAAATGTCCAAATCAGTTAATTTTCCTCTTATGTCTTTCAAAACAAACAAATAATAAAATAAAACTCATTCAGTCTAATTTTTTCTCTTCAGGTAACAACCGACAGCTTCGTCAGCCCACTGCCCGGTCCTGTAATGAATTCGTTGGTTTCCGAAACGAAAGTAATTTGCAACGAATCCATTCCGAACCCAATAACACCTGTGCCTATTCCTATACCTCTTCCTGTGTTGTCGACTGGTGACCCAGACGCGACAACAAAGGCTATCACAATCTTAAACGGACACCACATCAAGAAGAAGATAGAAAAAGAGTGTAAAAGTGAATCTCCTATGAATACCGAAGCTGCTAATCACCAAGGTAAGAAACAGGACATTTTTTCTCGTCAATGGAGTCTTTAATTATTTATTATGAATTGTTATTCGTTAAAGTTTTAAAGCTCACAAATGAAAAAAAGCACCGTTAAGTTAAACAAATTTAAAATAAGTAAATTTTAAAAGAAAAATGTCATTTTGATGAAAATGTATTCACTTGATTTACTATTTACACTTTATTTACTCAATAATACAATTTAATATTTACAACTTTTTAAAATACAACCTTGAAAACAACAATGAACTTAGCAACTATAAAAACGTATGGTCTGACATCACATTGTGACGACAGTGGTACTATTTCAACACAAAATAGAAGATCACAGTTCACCTGTTGTGGTTTGTTTTATTCTTTTGTTAGTGCTTATTAACAATAATTATTTGTATCACTAGACCGAGTTTATTTTGACAGGCTGAGCTAAAAGCGAGGCCTGCAAATACGAGATCTCGCAAAACAGTTTCTGGGCGTGTGATACACAAGATTTTTTGTACCGACTTCTCCATAAATTTTTCGTATATTTCTCTACACCTTATTCTATGTTACATAACCTAAAAAATGAATATATATTTTTATCGGTTTTGCATTGCAAGTTTAATTATAATTACTTACATTTGAGCTTAAAATGCGTAATTATTTTATATCTATTGAAAATATAACATACAAACATTAGTTATTTATATTTTATATACTTTCGCATATTTTTAATGACAGATGGCGGAAACTCAATTGTATCACGTGAAGTTAGTTGTAGTTACAAAACAAACTAGTCCTAAAGTTGGAACTTATAATGGACCTTTTCAATTTAACGGCTATCTCTTTCTATCGCTGCAAATAGTAAGAAAATGGCGCGAACAACTGCCAGTTGGGCTGTCAAACGAAACGTCAAAAATATTGCAGTCATTAAAATAACTGTATTCTCAGTGAAAATTTGCATCGTTAGACATTTTAACTTCAATAAAACATTTTGTAACTTATTTCGATAAGATTTTTTAAAGTTATGAGATATTCTCACATTTTACGTAAAATTTTTTTAGAAACAAACGCCATAGATCTCAGTTGTTTTTACTATGCGCAGACCCCCATTGCGCATATTTTCTATTTTTTTAAATTGAAAAGGTCCAATAATCTATACGAGATGTCAGTAATGACAGCATATTATTATTTTTATGTCAAAATTTAGTTATTTAAGTCACAACAATTAAAGATTTAGCCCTAAAATTTGTTAATTTTGCTAATTCTGGTGTTGAAAATAACCTTAAATTGACATATCACCAGAACAGTAATGCCAACTCCTCTTGCCGGAAATATACCTATAAAACTAAAATATATTGCTGATGCCCTATCTCTCACTAAAGAGAAGTCTGCTACACACATTATTGTCTATCCTTGTCAGTTAGTGTAAGAATTTCCCTCCCGCTAGTTCCCTTTTCCCGTTCTACGCCAATAAAATCAAAGCAATCCGGCGCTTGCGCAAAACTACTCTTACAGACAAGGGCAGCTATATGCAAATATATATGTATGTCTGCACCAACGACCACAAATATACTAGACAAAACATGCCCTATACGTCACTATTGTTTGTTATGTTCTCGGCTGGATGGAAAGAGACAACTAGAGATAGAGATATATAAAGGCCACTCTAAAGTTTGTCAAGAGATGTCTCTACAGTCCATATAATGTATTTATGACATTTTGCTCCTTTGTTTGGAAGTTGTGGTCGTTCGGGCCTCGATTTTGTAATTTTAAATTCTGTCTGACCACAGGGGTTAATTTTGTGCCATTTAAAATTCGAAAAATATTTGGTGTCGGTCGGGATCGAACCCGGTTCCCCAGATTCGCGACCAGACACTCCGGATCGCGGTCACGAGACCCGATGAGAAATTTATCTACGGGAATTTCGGTAGGACTGTATTCATAACGATATCCTGGATTACGATCCATTAAATAATCATGGCATTCACTTGCTCAATTTAATTTTAGACATTTATTTGAAAATCCAGATCCACATATAAAACAAAAATAAACTTAGAAAAAACTACAAATAGAATAAGAAGCAGGTATATAAAAACAACATTGTTTAAAAATCAATAGAATAAAATAAATAATTATATACAATTACTTTTACCTTTTCTTAATACTGATAACAATTTGTTTTATGCATTTTATAATTGATTTTCGTTAATAATTCAAATATAGTACAGTTCATTTTAATAAAACAAGCAGTGACATCTAGCGAGTACTCCGTGAGGGGCCTTTACATATCTCTATCCTTAGTTGTCTCTTTCTGTCCAGCCGAAAACAAAACATATGCTATGAAGTTATATCTAGTGTATTTGTGATCGTTGGTCTGCACTCGTCCAATGTCAGTCTCACAAATCTCACTCCCATCAGTAGTATATTTTAGTTTTATAGGTATATTTTGCCGGCCTAGGTCAGCAACAAACAGCGCATTTCTGAACGATTTTAAGTTCTGTAATACTAATCAAAATGGACGGAGGTATGAAAAATTTATTTTGACATTTTTTGATATTATTTAGTTCCTCAAAAAGATAGAAAATGAGCAAAAATGACACATTTTATCCATTGAAAAGTGTGAAATAAAGACAACTTTAGAAGGTGTTGCAAAAAATATCATTACACCTTCCCATTATTATTTACAGTTTTCTCTCTAGGTGCAAGCGACTCCCCCCTTTCTTCTATGTCCCCAACAACCCACCAATCATCGGGCACCTCCCCGGTAGAAGGCACAGACGCCATATTACCCCCAGAACCCATGGAACCCATGGATTGCAACAGCACACCTACAGCATCACCCGCACACGCCCCCAAGAGTTTGAGTTCCACGGAGGACGTCGCCATGAGCGAAACTAGCACTAGTTCTACTTCCATGCAGGTGGAAACTGTTGCAGAGGATGGCGGCATGGCTATTTGTGATGGCAACAAGTAAGTATGCCGGATGTAAGGTAGGAGATTCTAAGTTTGTGTATGTTTGAGTGCGGGCGTTTACTTTATGGTAGTAAATGTGGGGCAGGGATAAAATAGGGTAAAATTAGAGTGACTGCTGTAGAAAGGAGAGGTTTGCACAGTATAAAAATACTTAACCAGTAGCGAAAGCAAAAGAGAGATAAATAAAGATGACATATATGTATTGCGCAGTAGGTTGTCTGCGCATTGAGGAAGTCAGTTACATTTCAAATAAAATTTAAAAACTTTGGTAAAAACTTGTCTATTCTACAGAAATTCAAATATTTCCACGCCGTCGAATCCCACCCGGTCGAAATGTTACACGATACAAATCTCTCGCTCTCGTATCTCTCTCTCTATCGATTGTATTGCATTCTAACAATCTATGCTTCGTGGTAGTTCCGCGTCAAAGATAATATATTAAAAAGAAATTTTAAAACATATATTATTATACAACGAAGTATTTAATGAATGAAGCAGCAAAAGAATTTACCTATGTATACATTTTAAGTAAACATGATAGTTTACTAGTTATTTAATATTTTAAATAATTAAATTTATTTTCAAGTAGACAAGTATGTGTAGATACATCAAGTTACCGTTATTGTCAAAATATGCCGAGTGGAAGAAAATATATTTGGAAATAAAAGCAACATATGATTTATAATAGACACACTAATACATAATTTTACAACTGAAATAAGGAATGAACTGCTTATTCACAAAATATGACAGCTAATCTAAAATGGCGGACCAGCAATATCAATCATTTTACTTAAAATGTGTAGGCAAATTCTTTTCCTACTTTATTCATGAAATAGTTTGTTGTATAATGTTACTTTTTAATATATTATCTTTGACGCGGAACTACCACGAAGCATAGATTGTTAAAATACAATAAGATCGATAAAGAGAGCGATACGGAAGCGAGGGATTTGTATCGTGTAACATTTCGACCGGGGTGGGATTCGACGGCGTGGAAATATTTGAATTTCTGTAGAACGGGCAAAAGTGGTGGGGGTACATTTCGACAGTATGGGATTTCGATCACGTGGAATTACGATCGCGTGGGATTTCGACCTGTGGGATTTTGATCGCATGGGATTTTGATTACGTGGAATTCAACGGCGCGGGATGCTTCGTCAGAGAAAGATGAGATAGGAATCAGAAAAGTGGTTATTTGTCAGTGAACTCTATTCTATGGAATGGAAACTTCTATACCTATAGCATTGTAAGGGGCAGGTCATGCGAACTGTCACGATTCCACCAATTGATGCATGCGCAAAGCACAGCTCATGATTTTCCAGAGGTTTCAAAATATTTCTGTATGGGGACTTTTACTATTACTTACTGACTTGTGATTGTGAAAACATCATTCTTTGAATAGTTTGGTCATATTTTTTTATATTTGTGTTCATTTTAAATGTTTTAATTAAAATGATCCAGAAGTATATTATGTCTAGTTGTATTAATTATTATAAAAAAGGTAACTCCCTAAAAATGCATAGATATGTAATATTTTTTGCATTATTTTTCTATAAACTATACATGACATTCTGAAACAAATTTTTTATGTAGAAATAATTATCAGTAATAATATAACAAGAGAGTGAGAATAAATTGAAAATAATGTGACAGATTATCAGTGGCGTACCTAAGTGAAATGGTGCCCAGGGCAAGGGTTGTAATTGCGCCCCCTGACAACAATGTAAAATCAAGATTACTTCTTTCTCGCTTTAGTGTAGCGAGATATGTGGCCATAACCAAATAACCATCAATATACGGGTGTTCCGCGACTCGCTCGACAAAATTATACCATATATTCCGGGGGTCATTACGATCAAAAAATGGCATTAATAACGTGCTCGAAATCGGTTTTTTCAGTTTCTTCTCTTTCAACGCTCATCAAAGCAAGATCACTTAATCGATCTTGACCCATGGAGACTCTCAGATAATTTAAGATCAGTTTGAATTTGTTGAAAGATCTTTCACAGCAAGCGATGGAAACTGCAATAGGCAACATTATTTGCATGGCTATTCGAAGATTTTTCGCCATTATCGTTTTTCGGTTTCAACATTCCGGTTTTGACAGAGACTTCGTCCAATTTCCAGAGCTTCAGTCACTAAAGTTTCTCTTTCATTGCGAAAATAATCTCTTAAACCTTTCAAATCTAAGGCGGTATCATGATAATTCATATTTATATCTTGCAGTCTTTTCTGAACTCTATCAATAGGAATGAGTACTCTCGTCCAAAATCCAAGTAGAATCAGAAAATCAAGTGTCAACATACGGTTGTACAATTGCATCACTTCTTGTTTCACTCGTTTCATTTGCATCATCCATTATAGTCTCGAGAACTTGGAGTATGCCGTCAAGGTAGTTGTTTATGGGCTTCACAGCTTTCACCTTTGCACTCCATATTGTTTTAGACTCAGATTTAATAACTATGGTCACAGCGTTTTTGAGTATTTCCCAGAGTTGAGTAGACGATGAAAAAACAGATAGAGAGCTTCAACAGTTCCGAAAAATGTCAATACGCACAGTAATCAACAGTTTTAACATTTCAAATTCTGGCACCTAAGTTACATACGGATACCAAGGGATCCAAGCGGCGCCCCCTAGGTTCATGGCGCCCAGGGCACCTGCCCTGTTTGCCCCACCCTAGGTACGCCACTGCAGATTATTCGAGAACTTGTTTCCCTACGAGCTTTCGTGACTATTGCCAAATTGATGAAGTGTTTAACTTTTTTTTATTATTTTCTAGATTTCCTAAAGATTTTAATAAGGAATATATGGATCCAAAATATAAAAGAACATTGGAGAGTTTGTAATTAACATTTTTCTCCCAGTGATTAAGATAAGGATGGAAAATTATGTTTGTTTAAATTTATCTTACACGTATTAATATTGTTTTGTGAATTCATAAACCATTCAATTAGAATATACTGGTGAAAACATTTTTGTGGTCGCTGGAAAAATCTACACGTATTATAGGTTGCCTAAAAATTTGTAGTACATGCCAGGAATGTCCGTTTCCGTTCCATAGTAGCATAGAGTTCACTGTTATTTGTACTACAAGATGATAAATACCACATAAAGTGACAGATAATTGCCAGTTTGATATTAAGAAAGTAACAAGAATAAAATTGTTTTTTTTCTTTTAAATATTTTTCATTTCATTATTAATATTTTTTTTATAATCAAAGACAAAATTATTTAAGTTTTCATGTTGTTTTAATTTTTTTTATCGATAATAAATGCTTGTCCTTTAGTTATTTTACATGACAAAATGTTGCCTCCTTATCTCTAGTTCATAAAAATTTCACAACCTTTCAACATGACTAAACTCCTTTATTAATGCGCGCGGAGGACGCAGAGATATAGAGGTGGGGAGAATGATCATGTAACCTGCGCGAGAATACAAGAATAGAAGGACGCCATTTTGCAGATATAGAGGCGGCAATTTTAAATGCAGAATTAACAAAATAATTATGAAATTAATTTATTTGCATTTTAACATATTTTTGCAGGAATTCACAGGTGGTAATTTTAAATTTAGAGTTTCAGAACAATATAATTATGAAATAATGTTGATAAATTTATTGATATTTTAACAGACATACATACATATTAAATAATACCTAACAACTACTGGTGGTGAAATAATATTAATTTATTTAATTCTCTCCTTACTAATTTCCCTTGTATAACCTCTGTATATCTTTTTGAGAGATTAAAAAACCTAATTCTAGTATAACAATAAATAATATATTTTACTAAAATAAAACTATAATTTTGTTCTATCTGTGTATCTTTAAAAAAATAAAGAAATGAACTATCTATTAAAAAAATTGTTTACAACTTAATTTGGTTTATTACTTACATGTAAAAATAAATTCCTTCTGGCTTAAATCTTCTATTATTAGAACATCTTGGCATTGAACATGACGACATATTAAAAAATTTAACGTTTCAAACAACACAAGCAAATACAATAGTAATAAAAAGATAGTGCTGACCGCGTGTTTACAAAGCAAGTTGACAGTTATATCTGCAAAATGGCTACCTCCAGTTTGTACATCGAAAATTGGATGCGCAGTCGTCGAAGCGCTTTCTCCCCACCTCTATATCTCTGATCTCTAGTTGTCTCTTTCTGTCCAGCCGAGAACATAAACAATAGTGAGATATAGGGCATGTTTTGTCTAGTATATTTGTGGTCGTTGGTTTTTATTAATTCCTCTTGTTCTGTTAAATTTTAATCGTTTATTCTACTAATAATAAACTTGTATACTGAATCTTATTTATTTATTCCTATTATTTTTTGTTACATTTTGAGCGACCGCTAATGTATGAAGAAGCAAACTACTCGTATAGAAAATAGATATTATTTTTGCATAAATTCCATAACACCGAAAAACCCCATTGATGTGAATTTATGTATGTACATATTTTTGTGTGATTGAAAGGTCGGATAACCAGCTAACACATGAAGACCTAGCGTTACTTTGTGATTTATTTTACCTACCATTCGAACATGGAGGCCAAGGCCTGCAGTTACTACAAGAATTCAATTGGTTGAAGTCAAATGCTCAATTAGTTATGGCTGCTAATTTAACGAAAGATGATCCTGCCAAACCCGAGGTAAGAATTACTGTACGTATCTGTTTTATATTGCTTTTTATTTTTTTCTATGTGCATGTCTTTTATATAATTATTACCGTCAGACGCGAAATTTTAATTTAAAAAATCTGGTGTGGCCAACACAATACCTACCGCCATTTACAGCCCGAGTCACAAAAAGATTAAGTCAATTCTTATTTTTGGATTAGCGAATTTTACTCTGATTTTGACAGTTTATTTCTTAAAATATAGTCTAATCCAAGTAACTACCTTTTTTTTAAACCCCTCAACAGGATTAAATCCCAATTACAGAGTAAGTTCACATTCATACACATCCATGTCTTAGTGGGATTCGAACCCAGAGCCCCGAGGGCACTCATGACATGAGGCGTTGCTCTAACCATTGAGCCACCGGAACTATAATAAAATGAAGATTAAATTTTAAATACCAGGATAGAATAGAATTCACTAATCCAAAAATGAGGATTAGCTTAAACATTTTTGTGAATCGTTAATTTTTATTAATCTAAATACATACCTACATATTTACTTATGTTGTAAACTGTATTGAATTCCTTTCCTATTATTCTATTTACTTTTTTCTTTTTAAAACGTTACTAATATTATTTTGAAATGATTAGTTCTTTGATAGTGACATTTATCTGTCAGTTACATACATTTTAATAATTGCGTTTTGTTTGTTTTAAGCGTAGACTCGGATTTAAATTATAGATAATTTTATAAATTTATCCATAAAATATATAGAAAAAGTATTAATCCAAATCTATAGAAAATTTAATAATCTTTAATTTTTATAAAAACAATCTCGAAAAAATAACATTTTTCTTCAAGCGTATTATAATATTCATATTATGGTACTATATACACATTATAGAAGATGTTCATTGTCTTACTAGTACAAAAATGTTGTTATTGTTGTACTAGTAAAAAAATGTTAGTGTCTTAGTTCACCGCTGGCGGCGGCAGTTGTCACAACAACACAGATTATATTGAAAATTGTTATTTGAAAGTTGTATCATTTTTGTTTTGTAGTGTACAAAGCCAGCTTTGGCTGAAATTGCCAACACTACAGATAAAAAATACCAAAAACAATGTCCAAAAATTCTTTGAAACACTTAAAGAAAAAATAGTATATGTCATTCGGAGTTGAACGCCCTTTTTGTGTTTTACCCAGCTTGCTACTCCTAATAACATAATATACTATTAAACGTATTTTTTGAAGAAAAACTATTTTGACGATTCAATCTTTTGGAAGAAACTCATCTACGTAACACTATTTACCTTCTTCCAGGTGCAAGAATGGTTCGACCGCGCATCCAAAATGAACGAAATGTGCTCAGCCGTGAATCGTCTCTTCCAACACCTGACTTATTGCAACAACCGGGAGCTCCTCTACGATCTGTACTCGTATGTCTGGGACATCCGAGGCGTTGTCTCTTTGCTGAATTCCTACATCAAGTGGCTGGGTGTGTAAAGCATGATATGAAAGTTTTAGCGTGTCACGCGTAAATGTTACAGCTCCTCTAATTTCAAGATAAAGATTGCGCTGCTTGCGAAAGTAACTTATTACTTAAAACAATTCTCAGGTTTTTTAACCAATTTATTCGCGATTCAAGTTGAGCAAACTCTATCTGGTGGTTAAATTTTGAACTAAAAATATGCCCTGAATATATTATTTCCTTTCATAGAAATTTTATGGAGTTTCAAGCCATTTTAATAATTTAGAATGTCCTTTAAAACAAGTTTCAAGTTTTTAAATCTCTAAATAGCATAAAAAGCAGTATTAGTGACAGATTGACAACTCGTACATCCCAGTTGTGACGTCACAACAGGGCTATATAACGGCGGGAAAAGGTAAATTTGAATCACCAATGGGCCCGTCCAACTTTTTTTGAATTTTTTATATGTTACGAAGAATTTAAAAATAGAAATTCCGTATTTTTTGTTTTCTTGAAATTATGCTTAATGGCGCCTAAAATAATTATTAAAGTTTTGGCGCGAAAGTTGTGACGTTAGTGCCACTCCGTCATAAGTAGAGAGAACCGACATACGTTTCCATTAATAATGGTAATATAATATATAATAAATGTTGCAAGAATAAAAATACGTATCCATTACAAACTGTGATCAAAAATCTTTAGAGGTAATGGTAATAAATAAACGAGATAGTTATTATATCATTTCAAAATATATATTTGTTTGATTTACTTACATGAATACGTATAGGAGTAGTGTTAAATGATAATTTATGAAAAACTTCCAAGGTCCAAATTATACATAAATAAAAATCAGGTAAGTAAAATTAATAACATTTGCTCGTTTTCATAATCAGATTAATCATTCGCTTTAATTAATGTGACTAAGACTTTTTAAAAAATAATATTGAAGGTTATTATACTCACCAAGTGCCATTATTATAATTAAAATAGTATTTAAACTATTTTCTATTTATAAGTAAATACAACAATGACAGTATTGATTACAATAATCAAAGCATAGTTCATAATAGAAAGTAATCGAACATTTACAATTTTATTTACTAAATGATTACAACAATGACAACTATTGAGATTACAATAATTAAAACATAAATTATAATTAGTACATTTTCTTTTGATCTTAATAAAAAATTACTCGGATATATTAAATATGTGCGTGTTAGAGTATGTGTAAATCCAATAGCGAATTTATGAGCAAAATATGCATGGTCCACTGTACAGTGACATTTTCACAATGTAACTGGACGACTGTAACGACGCTGACGTCACAACATGGCGATCGTTTTACGCTAAAAACTTTAATTACATTATTATAGGTATAAAAATACAAAATATATAACAATTTTTATTTCGTTTTCATTTATTTATGTTCAAAATTCATATGCGTCATGAAATTTCTAAAAAGTCGAAGACTTGGACGGGCCCATTGCACCAAAAAGGCTTAAGTTGAAAGCGTCATGTAACACTTTGAGAATTGTTTTGGATATCTTACAGCTGCGTAAAACACTGCGCAAAAGGCGTAAACTAAACTGGCGCATGCGATTTTGTCTTCTAGGCATCGATTGGATTGCTGATTTTTTTAGGTTCGAAGGAGAATGCGCCTGCGATGATTTGACATTTACTAAATTCATTTTCTTGTGCATTGTTGAAAAAAGAGAGAATGAAATTAGGAAATGTTGCTTTGGCGTAAATGCGATGCGGTTCTTGAAGTGAGAGGAGCTGACAAAGATATCTTGCCATGTATGAATGTTTGTTGACAGACAGAACTCCAAGCATTTACAAAAAAAAGTTGTTAAACATTAGTTAACAGTGAAATCGTTTTCATAAA
Source organism: Harpalus rubripes (assembly GCA_963082715.1). Classification (NCBI taxonomy): domain Eukaryota; kingdom Metazoa; phylum Arthropoda; class Insecta; order Coleoptera; family Carabidae; genus Harpalus; species Harpalus rubripes. Next base: position 9,788,345 of record OY720465.1, read on the forward strand.
ATTAAAGGTTGATCCACTTTTTAAAGATGCTTAAGTTTGCAAATAAATAATATTTAAAACTTTATTGAACAGCTAATATAAATTCATTCAGCTTATTTTAAATAGTTTTTTTTAACTAAATCGAGTAAGCTCCACTATCTATTTTTTTTATCATTCAAAAGAGTTCAGTATTGATCATTTTAGTACTTGGAACTTTCTTTAATAGCTATGTCTGAATTTACATTGCTTTGTAGTAGCTAAATTATTTGAAAAACATTCTAATATCAGGTGAAGAATTATATTATAACGAATTGAAAAAAAAAAAATTATTAACTATTTAACGGAAAACTTATTTGATATAGGTTTATTCGTTCCGCTACCCTGCGTCTATCGCAACCCGCGGCGGTGAAATTTGCTGTTCTTTTCGATTCGCGGTTCACTGTAAAGTCACTATACTCTATCCGTTTTAACCATAGAGCGTTGGGTGAGATAGGGGCTAAGATTCTAGCTCTCTGATTGGTTCAAACGTGAACCGAGTTTACACAGTAAAATAATTGACGCGAAATTTAAATTTGCTTGACAACTGAATCAATTATTTTGACGTCTGACATAATAGGTTTGTTCGTTCCGCTATGCTGCGTTTTACCGCAAAACGCGGCGGTTATTGTCGCTGCGTTTTGCGATTCACTGCCAATCGCCGCGGTAATAATTTAAGTTACTAAAAATTATTTTTCTGTTCGATCCGCTTGCGTTAAATTATTTTCGAAGACACTTCAGACTAATTATAAAGGATACTCAGTAAAAATATATTATTCCATTTTCCATTATTTTAATTGTTTACTATTCTTATCATTTAAATTTACCTTGTTACAAATCATAATTCATATGACATTGACATTTATATATTTTACAAATGTATTTCAATTTCTAAAACTGAAACACTACATAGCATACTTATTGAAAAATATTTTTTTCCTAATATTTATTTGTCAAACACTGTCATACTGGCACTTCATAAGTAGACGCGAACATTACCGCCGATTATTTTTTTACCACTGAGTCATGAGTCACTGTAAAAATTATCACTGCCAGCTGCCGCGGCGTTTTACCGCAAGTTACTAGAAAAACGGAACGAACAGAATCTAGTGACTTTACAGTGAACCGCGAATCGAAAAGAACAGCAAATTTCACCGCCGCGGTGTGCGGTAGACGCAGGGTAGCGGAACGAACAAACCTAATAAACATGATAAAAGTCAACAAAGTCAATAGTACACGATTTATTACATATTATTAATTTCTGTTCAGTTCTGTTTGTTAACTATATTATTGTTGTTTTCGTTTATATAATTTTCATAGTGTTTTGGCGTTATATTTCATATTACATAGTTTTCGTTGTGCGCGTTTTCTTAGTTTTTCGTTAGTAGTTCGTTAATTTTGTTATTGTTCTGTTCGTTAATATTATGGATAAAAATAGATATGTACGTATAAGACAAAGTTACTGAAAAAATGTCAATTAGAAAGAATTTTTTTAAATCCAGGAAAAGCGCCAAAATTTGAATTTTTTATTTAATACATGTAAAAACGGCCGCGCTCGAAACGCCATCTAGTCTATAGTTAAAACGGATAGAGTATAGATCCTGTTCGGTCCGTTTTTCTAGTAACTTGCGGTAAAACGCCGCGGCAGCTGGCGGTGATAATTTTTTCAGTGACTCATGACTGTAATATAAAAATAATCGGCGGTAATGTTCGCGTCTACATATGAAGTGTCAGTATGATAGTGTTTGGCAAATAAATACTAGGAAAAAAATATTATTTTTTCAATAAGTATGCTATGTAATGTTTCAGTTTTAGAAATTGAAATACATTTGTAAAATATATAAATGTCAGTGTCATATGAATTATGATTTGTAATAAGGTAAATTTAAATGATAACAATAGTAAATAATTAAAATAATGGAAAATAGAATAATATATTTTTACTGAGTATCCTTCATAATTATAATAGTCTGAAGTATCTTCGAAAATAATTTAACGCAAACGGATCGAACAGAAAAATAATTTTTAGTAACTTAAATTATTACCGCGGCGATTGGCAGTGAATCGCAAAACGCAGCGACAATTGCCGCCGCGTTTTGTGGTAAAATGTAGCATAGCGGAACGAACAAACTGGAACAAACCTGATCGTCAAATAAGTTCTGGCATCAGTCGCGTAATAACACGATTAATGTTAGAAAGTGGTCATCTCTTCCCTAGAAATTCTTTCTTATTTTATTTTTTTTTTTTTTGTGATGAGATGCCATTATTAGAAGAAATCTCGAGCCAAACGTAAAGCAAATTTATGACAATGTTACAACCACAGACCGTTACAACCAACTAGAAATGTCATTGACAGTTACATTTCTTTCAATAATAGCCTACTTTGTTTTAAGCTGACTATAAATTGTTATTCACTTTTTTATATAAATTTTTGAAATTTGGTAGGAATACTTTTCAACCTTTGCCATGAAATCCGGTTTTTGATTTTTTTATATGATAAAATATTTTTAAATCTGCAACGTTTTTACTTTTATATTTTGTAAAATTTTAAAAATACCGGCGAGAAAAAAATGTTAAACTTTTGCAATATTTTTTCCCGCCATTTCGGCGTACATAACATCAATTATGTGCGAATTATGTCTCGACATACGTGCCTAAAACGTGCTTCATAGAAAGAGACAGAAGCAAAACACGGGCACGTGTTTATGTTTATATTAGACACTTGACAATTTAATTTCTGTGTTTATCGTATTTTATAAGTTTTACATTTACATATTTAAAATAAAATAATTTACTTTTTGCGATTTGAAATTGAATTTGACGTTTCAGTATCAAATATAGTAGATATACGTTCATGTTTTCATACTGAACTAGCGCTCGTAGCGGACAACTACGGCGAACCAAAGATACCGCATACGTCATCGTATTGCGGGCGATTTAACTAACGATAAATTTAATATCATATGTACAAAAAATACGCTATATTTTATTACTTTTATTGCATGTACGAAGTCTGTTAGAAAAGTATCCGACCTGTGGCCGAGGAAAAAACTGGCATACCTAAATAAATAAATATATCATCACGGCTTATTACCCATTACTGGGTGTGCCAATCTGCTTTGTACACAGATATCGGTAATGATGAAATATTTGCACCGTGCGGGTGCTTACCAGGCGTCACCTCACGGGCACTCATTGCTGGCGTGGAGAGTGCACCACAGGGGTCATTTTTGTGCCATTTAAAATTCGAAATATTTGGCGTCGGTCGGGATCGAACATGGTTCCCCAGATTCGCGACATGACACTCAGGCACGCGGCCACGAGACCTGGAGCCTTTTAAACATAATCACCTTCAAAGTAGTCTTCTTGGGACTCCACACACTTCTCCCAGCGGTGCCGCCATTGTTGGAAGCATTCCGAGAAAGCCTCTTTCAGAATGGAGTTTAGTTCGGCTGCCGTTGCAGCCATAATGTCTTCTCTTGTCTTAAATCGCGTTCCTTTTAATGGCCTCTTGAGTTTGGGGAACAGCCAGAAGTCGCAGGGGGCCATATCAGGAGAGTAAGGAGCTTTCTTGAACCACAGGAGTCTTGTTCTTCACCAAAAAAGTCTGAATCAAGTGCGAGGAATTTGCTGGAGCATTGTCGTGATGAAGGCGTCAATTTCCTGTTGACTACAACTCCGATCTCTTGCGCCGCACAGCATCACGTAGGCGACGGAGGACATCCCTGTAGTACTCTTTGGTGATTGTTTGAACCTGGAGTCAAAGACAGCAGTCAACATCACTTTGACGTTGCTGCGCACTTGGCGGGCCTTCTTTGGTCTTGGTGACGTGGAATGCTTCCACTTTGACGACTGGGAAGGCCGTCTGAATCTTCCGAATAGTTTCCACCTGCCTGTCGCCCAGTTTCAGGCAAAATTTTATGCAATAGCGCTGCTCCAGTCGTTCCGTCATTTTCCTTGCAATGAAAAACAGACGAGAGCACTACACACTATCTCACTTAAATGCTACTTGCCAGCAACAGATATTATCGACAGGCGGGAAAAAATTCACGCATGCGCACGAAGGTTCAAGGTCGGCTCATGCAATCCATCAGGTTTTCAAAAAAAAAAGGTCGTATACTTTTCTAACAGTCCTCGTATAGTATTGCAGTAATGTGGAAAAATCATTACTTTTCAACATGACTAAACTCCCCCATTTTTAATTATAGCAATATAATAATTTTTATAATACTAATTGAAAGTTAATATTAATAAGTAAATATTATTTCGAAGACACGATTTCATGTTCGTTTTTCTGCTGGAGTTCTATTCAGGCATTAGTGATAGTTGTTCGAGTGAATTAATCATGTTTGTTTTTTGTTTTTTAAAGCTGGTGGCCAGTTTCCGTCAACTATGCCGTCGTTTACCCAAGGGACCTACACATGTACGCATCTGTTTCCAGAGCCAGTATAAGCCGCATTTTGCTTAGCGTCATAAAAATACTCTTTCATTTCTTGCGTAAAAATTGCAGTAGTGTTCGCAAATTAGATTTTGAGCGTAATATTTTCAGATATAGGTATTAGTAAATCATAATTTAGTTGATGCAAGGCGTAAATGGATTGTTTTGCGTAATTTTTTTAACTTTCAGTATGAGAAATATTCGTTTTCCGGGAATGGACTGTGTCATATTTTGAGTCAGAGCTCAACGTTTCGCCCGCAGTCATATGGGGCATCTTCAGGAACAAGGGGGATAGTACTGTCTTAAACAAGGTTACCCGACGTGTAAACCACGCTAGAGGCCAAAACTTAAAATTAATCAATAGTGTAATTCATAGACAATTAAACCCTTTACCCAAAAAACCCGTGGATACCTCGTTCGAAACATTTGCATCTATCCCTTACATTAAAGGATTCTCGGATAAAATAGGTAAAATTCTTAATAAAGACAATATTAAGGTCTTTTTAAAGCTCCACAAAAAATCTCAGAAATACTCCCCCAAACTAAAGATAAACGCGAACCCTTGTTGTCACCCGATGTTTATAGTATTCTTTGTTCTTGCGGCACAGTATACATAGGTGAAACAGGAAGGAGTGTTCACACTAGATTGTCAGAACACAAACGCTGTCTGCGTAATGGTATGAATATCTGCGGTCGCAGAACACCAACACAACACAGGACATAACATCTTATTTGAAAATTCCCGCATTTTAGCTCTTGTCCTTGAGTTTTACAGACGTAAATACAGGGAAACTTTAGAAATATGGAAACATCCTAATAATATCAATCGGGATGATGGCTATTTCTTGAGCCACATGTGGAAACCGGTGATTCTCGGAACACGACACGCCCAATCTACCATTACGAACTCGATTCTCATTGGTCCTCATTAGCTTTGCATCTACCGTATTTTTAGATTAATATATAACTGTCTTCTCGGCCTTCCTTTCGTCACTTGGTTTATTTGGCCTCTAGCGTGGTTTACACGTCGGGTAACCTTGTAAACTGAGTCTCCCCCTCTTGTTGCTTAAACTCGGCCTCTAGCGTGGTTGACACGTCGGGTAACCTTGTTTAAGACAGTACTATCCCCCTTGCTCCTGAAGATGCCCCATACGACTGCGGGCGAAACGTTGAGCTCTGACTCAAAATATGACACAGTCCATTCCCGGAAAACGAATATTTCTCATGACTCAGACTGTGGAAGCCTACGCAATTATTCAACTTTCAGTATATTTAATCAAATTGATTTTATATTTTTCAAATTATAATTTGCTCAGTCTTCAGGTTTCACTTTAAAAAGATAGTTATATAGAAGTAATAGAGTATATTACGTAGCTTCTTTTTATTTTATCCACCTGTGATTATAATAAAAAAATGCGAGTTTGATTCAAACAAATAGCGATTTGTTTACTTTAAACTCAAATATTTTCATCCTGCGATGAAATTTTGCAAATTGGCGTAAATTCTGCGTGGCGTAAAACTGTTCTGCGCATGCGTGATCGTTAGTCTGAGTGTATCTAATATATTTCTAATGCGTGTGGTACACAGGGTTCTCTAAAGGATGGAAAGAGACGTTTATGAGCGGCGAGCAAGAGCCCTGGGTGTTCCGAGGGGGCCTCACTGCTGACTTACAAGTAATTATTATGCCTGGGTTTGGATATTGCAGATTTGGTGTTCATATTGTTACTGGCTCCACATTAGTTTGTCTTACGCCTCTTTCTTCCTGTCTTAAAAATTTTATTCTTTATCTTTCCCTTCTGTCAAATATTTTTCCTTTAATAATATTAAATATACAAGTGAAAGATTAACCGCTATGCAAATCTACACCGTTTTACCAGTCGTTTTACATATCGACGCCAAATTTTGTAAGATGTTCTTACAGCGTCAGGACGTGTCGTAGAATTTGTTCGTGTCAAGATATTGACCGATTTTTAACCACATTTTTAGCTAAAAATGTACAGGAGTCTCATTTTCGATATTTTTTTAAGGTATCTCGGGTAATATTAATGTTAGAGCAAAACCGTTTGCACATTCCAGGGTCAATTTTTCGAGAAAAGTTTAATAGTCACCACAGGAATTTTCAATCTTCTTTTATTTCTGAGCTACAGACAAAAACTCGTTTTTCGCTCATTTTGAAAATATCTCATATTTATTATGGTAGTTAGAGAAAAAATGTTTTTACAATTTTTTTACCGTTTTTTATAGAGAATAAAATGGCGTAATTAGATTTTTTTAAAACTTAATCATTCTCGAGATATAACACAAACTTATGATTTTTTAAATGGGAACTTATATTGAGAATAGTCTCATCTTTTTGCTTATTTTATAAGCTTTTCAATGATATATAACAAGTCTACATTCTTTTGTTTTAAACATTAATAAAAGACGAATTATTAATTTATTGGGGTGAAAATATCAGAAATTATTAAGAAACAAATGAAAAAGTTTATTACAGATCATCATTTTTTTTATATATACTTATCTTATGGTTATTTTGAGAGTATAAAGAGTGGGGAGCAGCTTCATTTATAGGCGCTAAATATCCTCTTGTGTAGACTGCATTATGGAAAAAAAAACGATTCTGTAGTTTCTCCTTGACCGTTTTCTACTTTTCTTCTGATACACCGACTTATTCAACATCGTTTTTTCAAGAAAAACTGTTAAAATCTCCAAGTGAGGGTACTTCCGGTTGACCAATGGGGTATGTGACCAAATTTTTATTTTTATATAATATAATACTAGACAAAAAAATAAAATACCCGTATTTTTTTACATCGATTAATTATTCGCACTTTACGAGAAAATAATTATTAAAAATTTGGGGAAGGGATTTGTGACGTATCAATGGTAGAAGCTTGAAAAAAGACGGTTAGACTGGGAAGGAAAGAGATAGTTATAGCCAGATGTGATCATGCCCCACCGTGCCACGCCTACCACAACATAAACGCGGAGCTGATAAGCTGATTTATAACTGTCTCTTTCCTTCCCGCAGTCTATCTGTCTTTGTCCACGATTCTACCATACTTACGGCATTATATATCCCTTCTCCAAAACATTAAATTGTTAATAACAAGATTATTACAAACTAATGTTTCGTTTTTATTATTATAATAAAAAGCTATAGTGGTTTGTTTTTATATGTTATGACATATATATAGAAATTCGAATATGATCACATACCCCATTATAACCAAAATCTAATCAGCTCTTCACATGGATGTACCGAAGAGGAATACGAAAGAATTATAATTTTTGGAATTGTAGTATTAGAGATCGCATTAGAAAATTTTGTCATATACAGACATGCGCGCGCACACACACACGCGCACACACACACACACACACACACACACACACACACACACACACACACACACACACACACACACATACACCCACATACACAAATCGTAAAAATAGTAAAATCGTATTCTAGGGACCCTAAATCGTGCTTATTCATCAAAAACTCACCACCGAATTTTTTGACCAAAGACAATACCTTCCTTACCTAAAGGTGACGAAAGGTAAAAATGATTAAAACTGAAACAAATACTATTAAAAATATACATATGATGATCTGTAATAAATTAATAATTCATCTTTCATTCATGTTTAAAACAAAAGAATTCAGACTTGTTTTATATTATTGAAAAGCTTATAAAATAAGCAAAAAGATGAGACTCTTTTCAACATAGCTTCCCATTTAAAAAATCATAAATTTGTGTTATAACTCGAGAATTAAGTTTAAAAAACATTTTTTCTCTAACTATTATAATAAATAAGATATGAGATATTTTCAAAATGAGCGAAAAACGAGTTTTTGCCTGTAGCTCAGAAATAAAAGAAGATCGAAAATTCCTGTGGTGACTATTAAACTTTTATCGAAAAGTTGAATGTGCAAACGGTTTTGCTCTATCATTAATATTACCCGAGATACCTTAAAAAAAACATCGAAAATAAGACAGACTGTACAGTTTTTGAATCTGGGTTTGAGGAGTTTTTAACTGAAAATTTAATCATTTTTATACCGCAAATATACAAACAAATAACCATGTAAACATGAATTTTTGGGGGCTTATAACTCCTGAATTGTTTGAAATATTTTCGTATTAACACTAAAATCATGTTGTATGTAGTTGAAGTATAAATTTCGGCTAGTAATAAATAAAATAGAGCACCATATCTGTCATTTACCAAACCCAAAATTTGTGTCTGCTGTACCGAACTTTCTTATTCTGCTTACGTTATTTTCCCTGTATATTCATTTACTTTATCTATTGACAACTTAAATTAAGCGTGAGACATCTAGTGGGAAAATTAGAACTAGTGCAAGACACATTAAATTTATAATATTTCTAAAATAGAATTTCGCGATACTAAATTAATTTTCTCTTCATATTTGACAAATATAATCACAAAAAACATTAGTTGTCATTCGATATGTCTTTCGCCCACCATTTTCGTGTGCGACAGCAACGCCGCCATCGGTGATTTGAGTCGCCAATTGTTTATTATTTTCTGTGTCTCAGAGATTAATACCAGTAGACTCAGGCAACGATTTGTTCATCTACAAAGCGCCTGATATTCCTACGAGTAAGGTGTATACCATCAGACCATTCATGCCTCAAGACGAAGCAGAGGTTTACACAGTATGTCAGAGGACTTGCAGAGATGGGATGGAGGATAATAGTCCTGTTCCTGATGAATTTAAGGACCTGTATTCTGATAGGTAAGAAAAATGAGATATGTGAGTGAGAATGATGATTTTCGTTGTGCACATTTTGTAAATTTGCTTAAAATTTATCACAATATACGTAAATTAATGAATATTAGAGAAAGAATTTTGTTTAAATATTAATTAGTTCGCAAACTAAAATGATTGAAGTTGTTTAATATTTAGGATGATGTATCATGACTGCAATTTGATTGGTTGCCTGATTTTAAAAGCGAGTTTCGCGCGCCTTTTTACCCTCCTACCGTGAATGAGGGAGTATTCGATACCAAAGATGTCGCATACGTCATCGTATTGCGGGCGATTTAACTAACGATAAATTTAATATCGTTTGTACAAAAAATGCGCTATATTTTATTATTTTTATTGCATTAATAACAGGGCTGCGCGATCTTAGAAATTTAAATCGATTTTCGATTTTTTGCTAAAATCAATTTGTCGCAATTCATCGATCAATAACAAAAATCGATATTTATTAATATGAAATCGAAATACTATATCGAAAAATCGATGTAAATAAAAAAATCGTAAGATGGAAACTTCTACTACGCATACGCACATCAAATTACGAAAAAATACACCAAACGCGCGTGTAACGCCAAATTCTGGTGAAATAAAGAGATTTTTTCATCTCTTTTGGAATAAATATGTTTTAAAAAAACAGAATTTAGAAGATCGATATCTTTGAGAAAGATCGATATTCTGGAATTCGTATAAATGTTTTTTTTAATTGATCGATCTTTTTGAAAAAAGATCGATTTTTCAATTGATCAATCTATTTGAAAAAAATAAATTTTTTAGTTGATATTTTCGATAAATCGATTTTTTTATTTGATCGATCTTTTCAAAATAAAAGATCAATCCAATTTTTACAAATAAAGTTCTTTTGTAGTAATAATTCTTGGATATTAGATTAAAGGTTTGATAACGTTTCGGCCTTGATTAAGGCCATTTTCAAGTCAGCAACAATTGTAATTTATATGTAGGCAAGTTATGTGAAAAATAATAATTAATTTGGAATGGATCTTTTTAATTTAACGGCTATTTCTTTCTATCGCTGCAAATAGTAAGAAAATGGCACGAACAACTGCCAGTTGGGCTGTCAAACGAAACGTCAAAAATATTGCAGTAATTAAAATACCTGTATTCTCAGTGAAAATTTGCATTGTTAGACATTTTAACTTCAATAAAAGCTTTTGTAACTTATTTCGATAAGATTTTTTAAAGTTATCTGAGATATTCTTACATTTTACGTCTAAATGTTTTAGAAACAAACGCCATGGATCTCAGTTGTTCTTACTATGCGCAGATCCCCATTGCGCATATCTTCTATCTCTTTAAATTGAAAAGGTCCATTGATATTTTCGATGCATAGATTTTTTCGATTGACCGATCTTTTCAAAATAAAAGATCAATCCGATTATTACAAATAAGGATCGTTCAAGATCGATCAATCGATCTTTTTCGCAGCCCTAATTAATTGTAATATTGCATGTATAGTATTGGAGTAATGTTGAAAAATTTCATTTCATCATGACTAAACTCCCCCATTGTTTCTGTCATAGACTTATTGGGCCTTACCTAACGTTACACCCAGAGCTGTGTATGGTAGTAGAAGACGACACCGGAATCGTCGGCTACGCCTGTGCAGCGTTAGATAGCAAAAAATTTAGTGTTAAGCAAGAAATTGCGTGGATACCTGAAATGGTCGCTAAATACCCACAACAGGAATCCCATAAAACCTTATCAAAATTCGCTCAGGTAACAAGTCAAACATTCATAAAATTCTCACTGACATAAAACGAATATTTGTGTTGTTTGTTTCAGGATTGTATTGACCATTTTCATACCTTCAAAGAAGAACAGCCGTTTTCTAGTGTACAGTTTCCTTCCGTAATGTGTTGTAGTCTCTTACCTTCCATTCTAGACCAATCGGTTAGTAAACGATTAGTTACTTGCCTACTCGCCGCTATAAGAGCAAACGGTAAGTCACTCTTACTTTTTTTTCTAAGCCCTTTTCAGTTTTAATAGGACGCGAGCAGGCATAAGTGCTGTCCTTGAAGTAATAAAAAAGGAAGCCCGTGTCAGTTGTTTTCTTGTTTTACTGCATTATAATTTTTTTAAGTACAGGTAAAATAACTTTTTCGATAAGCAAAATTTAAATAATTAAAAAATAGATTTGGTACATACGAGGCCTGTCTAAAAAGAATCCGACCTTCGACTGGGAAAAAATATTGCGTACCTGACGAGGTTTGAACATTACCCTTGGTAAGGGAGGTATAGGGATCGTGCTAAAAATCGCATATCGAGATTTTGGTAAATGAGCACGTTTTAAGGTCCCTAGAATCCAATTTTAACATTTTCACGATGATGTCTGTGTTTATCTGTGTGTGGATCCTCCACTCTAACTCAAATATTATTATTCAGAAAATTTTGAAACCGTGTATTTCGAACTTTTTCTGTAATGGAAGGAGCCCATTAGATTTTGGTGAAAATCGGGTAACCAGAAATGGCACTTTACCAGAAGCTCGAAATAGTTTTTCTTCGAAAAATACCTTTTTGTGCAACCGGACACGAAATAAGCATTTCGTAGCCGCAATACAGGCCGCGAAATTAAATTTCGTGACCGTTGTTATGGTAACGGCCGCGAAATGAATTGGTAGCGGCCGCGAAATTAGGTAAACAATCACTTTGATACTTGAGAATTGCATGGTTTTGTTTATCAAATGTTAATTCCATAGCCACCTTGAAAGCTAACTTTCTATTTACAATGAAACTGATTAAAATTAATAAAATTTGTAATTACATATTTTTTACGGTTGCACAAAAAAAAAATATTGTGTACACCTTGTCTGCGAAATCCTTCAGCACCCTCGAGATTGTCTTGCCTCGGCCGTAAGCGGCCTCGGCGACAATTTTTTTCTCAGTACGCTAAAGATTGATTTCGCGGCCTTGATATACAAATAACTAATTAAATGTTATTTAAGCTAATCCTCATTTTTGGATTAGTGAATTCTATTCTATCCCGGTTTTTAAAATTTAAACTTCATTTTATTATATCTCCGGTGGCTCAATGTTTAGAGCAACGCCTCATAAGTCATGAGTGCGCTCGGGGCTCTGGGTTCGAATCCCACTAAGGCATGGATGTGTGTGAATGTGAACCTACTGTGTTATTGGGATTTAATCCTGTTGAGGGGTTTAAAAAAAGTTAGTAACTTGGATTAGATTAGACTATATTTTAGAAATAAACTGTCAAAATTAGAGTAAAATTCGCTAATCTAAAAATAAGGATTAACTTAATCTTTTTTGTTACTCGGGCTGTAAATGGCGGGAGGTATTGTGTTGGCCATACCTGGCGAATCTTACGAATTGTTTCGCTTTGAGAGTCACCAAGCTTTTGACAAAACTTGATTGTTGTTCCGCATTATCTCTTCTCTACTCCCAAAACGGGATCCTTTCCGGGGCCTCTTTAATTTCGGAAACAACCAGAAGTCGCAAGGAGTCATGTCTGGAGAGTAGAGCTTGGCGAATGACTGGAATTTCATTTTTCGCCTAGTAAGTCTGCCAGTTTTTTGCCGTCCAGTACTCTTTCATCACCATTTGCCTTTCCGGTGCGTATTCATGATGTACAATTCAGAGAAGACAGTTAGCATCACCTTGATTTTGTTTCGCACCTGTCACGCTTTTTTCGGCCTTGGAGACGAGGGATGCATCCATTGCGATGACTCTGCTTCTGTTTGCGGGTCGTACCCGTAGACCAATGACTCATTTTCAAACTTTTGACAAAACTTGATGCAGCATCTTTGCTCAACACGTTCAGTCATTTGGAATCGGACAAATACTTAGAACACCTCACACAGCCGCTACCAAGCAGCGAATGACGCACACGATGGTGAAACGAAAATTCAGGCAAGGTGTCTCCTTCCACTGCAGAAAGTTTGCGCGGGAAAATTGAAGGGCGGATTTTTTAGACAGGCCATGTACAAAGATCCCCTTGAATATAAATGCTTCATTTATACTGAAATGTATGTAACTTTATTCCTAATCAAGGAAAGAAAGAAAAGAATGCTAGCCGACGGGATTTGAACCCACGATCTCAACATTTATACTGTTGAGATCGTGGGTTCAAATCCCGCCGGCTAGTATTCTTTTCTTTCTTTCCTTGATTTAAAAAATCAAATAAAAAATAGCACTTACATTCATCTTAATCTACTATACCTAATCGTTTTGAAATTGAATTTCAGGATCTTTCGGAGTTCACGTGTATATGAACCCAAACGATAATTACACTCGCGCATTTTACGGTAAATTAGGATTCGTTGAAAACAATCAAGAGACTATAAAAGGCAAAATCGTCATGTCCCGTACTTTTTAATATTAAAAGTGTTTATTTACATTACATACTGTTTCTTCATTGCACAACTACATACAATACTCAGTTTACAACATTTTCTGCCATTTTACATACAATGATAGACATTTTATTTGTATGTTTTATAATCACAATTAATTAATTTAGGATAAAATTGTTTTTATTGGGAAGAAAGGGATTTAATACTATGGTATTGAACGAAAGATATGTTGACTATTATTTGCTAAACTATTAGTCGTAGGTAAATATACAGGGTGTTTCACGAAAACCGACCACGTCATTATTTTCTTTATTATTATAGTTCCGAAAAAAATACTATAGAACAAAGTTGTAGGAGACCAAGGGGGTCATCGCATGAGAGATGAAAATATTTTTTTAAACCAGTTATATTTTTTCAAATGGGATCCTACATATTTTTTATTCCTATTCGATAGCGTATTTTTTACTGAATTCAACCTTGTATTAGTTTTATATCCTTACATAATAAAAATATTGAAAAAAATGAGATTGAAATTTAACAAAAAAAATATTTTTAATATTTATATACAGTAGGCAATGGATGAAAAACAATAATAAAAGAACAAAATGTAGCTGCTGCTGTCTAATAATAATAATTTTAATTTTTTCACTATTTTTTTTTCATTCATAGCCTACTGTGCATAAATATTAAAAATAATTTTTTTGTTAAATTTCAATCTCATTTTTTTCAATATTTTTATTATGTAAGGATATAAAACTAATACATGGTTGAATTCAGAAAAAAATACGCTATCGAATAGGAATACAAAATATGTAGGATCCCATTTGAAAAAATATAACTTGAGAACCACTGGTTTAAAAAAATATTTTCATCTCTCATGGGATGTCCCCATTGGTCTCCTACAACTTTGTTCTATAGTATTTTTTTGTAACTATAATAATAAAGAAAATAATGACGGTGGTCGGTTTTCGTGAAACACCCTGTATAGACGGGAGGTAAACGTACTTTATCCTCCTTACGTCATCGAGTAAATGAAAAACGACTGTTGTTTTTTCTCTGTCAGTCATTTATGGATTATTTTCAAGTTTCCACCATAATGAAAATTGTGAAAAATAACTCTTTAGAATATATATTAAAACATTTATAAAACTCCAAATTAGATGGTTAATTTTTTTTTAAATACTTGAAAACATTACATATGCCGGATCGAGTTTACAGTTTTGTTTTAACTCTCAACAAAGGAATAGTTTACAATACTCTGTTTTACGTACATATACTGGGTGTTTCATTTAATTGCTACACTATTGCTATCTCGAGAAGTATAAGAGATACGAAAATCGTTAAATTAGCAAACAATTTCTAAATTATATGGCTATTAAAATGAACAAAACAAAAAAATTCTTAACCAGTGGTTCTCAAAATATGGGACTCCTGCAAGAGAAAAAAATAAGGAAATAAGGAATTATTTTCTTTAAATATGACAACAACAAACGTATACAACATTCATCAGTAAAATTTGTGCTAGGATACAGAAACGTACCTAAAGCGTCGCTTTCAGTATGAAACAAATCAGAAAATTGTATTTTCGGAGCAGGAGTAAAAAAAAGTTGCATATTTTTGTCAAATTATCAAATATGACTAATTTTAAATAATTTTTATACCAAAATACTAAAATATAAAACTTTTCATTCATAATTTTAATAAAAAAAAACTATTCGTGGTATAACGATATAGGTACTAGATAAATTACAGCTGACTCGTCCACCATTTTGGAGCCACTTAAATTATTCAATATCAGTGTTACAGTATTATTAATCATAGAAATTATTCATAATGACGGGTTGTTCTGCTGCAAATTGTGCAAATTATTTGAGAAATAGTTATAATTTTTACAGGTACTTATGCAATATATATATATATATATATATATATATATATATATATATATATATATATATATATATATATATTTCTCTAACCTCAAAAATGTTAACGAACCGTATTTTTTCTAGTTTTATTATTTTAAATAAATATAATATGGCAAATATGGAAGTTATATTTAATTATGAAAAATAGTTACTACATACATTTATAAGAAATGCACTTTTATTCCATAATTTACTGCGTTTCATATTGGCACCAATATGGCGGACGAGTCAGCTATGTATTATCTAGTAGCTGTATATAATAATATGACGTCACAACTTCAAATTAATTATAGTGGTATTAAACGAAATCAATATAATTTTATATTATACAAAATACAATACAGATTTATTTATAATTATTGAAATCTGCGAATAAAAGAAGATTAGTACATTTAGAAATGGGTAATAAGCCATTTAATATTTGATGACGTAGGGTAAATTACAGTCACCTTCTCTGTTTATACGACTAGGAGGCAAAATCCGAACACTTTTTCGAAAAATAATTAAATAAATTTTGATTTCTGTTTATATAAATGTGTATTATTAAACTTCGAAATAATGTTCGTGTTTTTTGCCTAATCAATAAAAATACTTTTCCTTTCAGTTGTTATGTAAAAGGTTATAGCTAACATTTTAAAACTAAATTACGATTACATTTACTAAAATATTAGTATTAATGTTTATATTAAACAAGTTAATTGTAGTTTGCCTAAAATAATGACTTAACATCAAAGAATTTTATATAAAATATATATTATTGATGTATGGTCATTATTTTTGGCGTAAACTGAATATTTTTATTGAAAACACAGCTATTAGCGTTATAGATAACATATATTTTCTGATTTTTACAATATTTTGTCATTTGCTACTTTTAAGGCAGCCAGGCGTTTTTGTAAATCCAGAATCTGGAAAAGAGAAAAGATTATTGCTTTTTATTATTTATATCTTGGATAGGGACAAGAATAGAAAGATGAATCATATTATTTATATGTCTAAAATTGTACTGATTTAATTGTGTATATTTATTTTAAGAAGAAATAAAATGTGATATATCTACTAAAAATGTTTATTTTTATTGTTTTATATGCACAAAGTTTTTAAATTTTGGTTTTCTAAAGTTTGCAATTTTTCATATGTTTAGGTTGGTATTTTCAATTATTTCTAGCAACTGTTTCCAACCCAACTGAACGTGAATGATTACGTTGATGTTGATCAGTTGTCAGTTGTTTGCTTCATCCTTTAGCGACAATGTACATAATTTGGTGTTTAATTTCATAAAAAAATGTAATACACGTGCAAATTTATGTTCAAATCTGTTTAAATTGTAGTTTTTATGTGCTGAAAAAGTGAAATGTGTTTTACATCTCATAAAATGTATACGAACAGGTAAGATTTTAGATTTTTTTAATAATTAGATCAGAGGGTAATTGGTAAATGATTTCTAATTTCAAATAAGAAAAGTGACATTTGTGTTCTCTTCACGCGAACTTCGTGTATTATAATGTAATAATAAATCGTGATGCACAAACACAATGGCCAGGAATCGGGAAACGAGAATTGTAACAGATTTTGTGAACACCTCAAAACTTATTTGATGATTAAACTGGCTGAAATATACACGAAACCTGTAAAATTAACTGAAAATCATTTATTTATACTCAAAATGTGTGTAAAACTTTAATTTTGGTATGAAAATAATTGTGTAACAGATAAAAGTGAGGTTGGAAATGTTCTTGTTCCCGGGTTATTGTGCAATGCCTTAATGGGCCCAAGGGCGTTAGTAGTCACGTGTACTTTGCTGTCCTTGAAAACATTTTGAATAGACGGCATGGGCTGTTTTGTATTTGCCTAGTTTTAGCCGTGGTTCTAGCTTTTGTTTCATACTCATACATAGTTATACATACTTTGTTTTATTGTTATATTTGTGAATATATTCTTTCTTTCTTTTCTTTTATGTTTAGATATGTATGCACGTGAAAAATGTGTTTAAAAACAATCATTTTCTGTTTTGAACATTATGTTGTGATAGTTGATAGTGACTAAGTGACTTGTTTTGTTCATTGACGTTTACAGAAATCGACCACTATGCAGTTTTGATTTTTTTTTAGAAGCTAGCCGTCACATTAAAATAAAACTTACTGTTTGAAAGATCATTTAATATGCTTTAACATAAGCCTAAATTAATTAGAATTCATTCGTGTTCTCAAACGAAAAGTTCTAAAATGAAATGCATGAAACAAATGAACATAACTTTAAGATGAGAAATATTCGTTTTCCGGGAATGGACTGTGTCATATTTTGAGTCAGAGCTCAACGTTTCGCCCGCAGTCGTATGGGGCATCTTCAGGAGCAAGGGGGATAGTACTGTCTTAAACAAGGTTACCCGACGTGTCAACCACGCTAGAGGCAGAGTTTAAGCAACAAGAGGGGGAGGCTCAGTTTACAAGGTTACCCGACGTGTAAACCACGCTAGAGGCCAAATAAACCAAGTGACGAAAGGAAGGCCGAGAAGACAGTTATATACTAATCTAAAGATACGGTAGATGAGCAAAGCTAATGAGGACCAATGGGAATCGAGTTCGTAATGGTAGATTGGGCGTGTCGTGTTCCGAGAATCACCGGTTTCCACATGTGGCTCAAGAAATAGCCATCATCCCGATTGATGTTATTAGGATGTTTCCATATTTCTAAAGTTTCCCTGTATTTACGACTGTAAAACTCAGGGACACGAGCTAAAATGTGGGAAGTTTCAAATAAGATGTTACGTCCTGTGTTGTGTTGGTGTTCTGCGACCGCAGATGTTAATACCATATCATTACGCAGACAGCGTTTGTGTTCGGACAAGTTGCTTAAACTCTGCCTCTAGCGTGGTTGACACGTCGGGTAACCTTGTTTAAGACAGTACTATTTCTCTTGCTCCTGAAGATGCCCCGCCCCATACGACTGCGGGCGAAACGTCGAGCTCTGACTCAAAATATGACACAGTCCATTCCCGGAAAACGAATATTTCTCATTATAGATATTGCATGGAAGTCGCGCCATTTTTATATTCCATAACTGCACGATTGATTAGAAGATGAGATTTGGTACATTTATGTGATCAAGAAAACTGGCTCGCCAATCTAATTTTATTGGCTAACTCTGCATTTATAGAAATCTTAAGCAAATTGCTGAAATCGATGTTAAAATTTGAAATGAAACACTTTCTTAGGTAAGTACTTGTAAATTTTATTTAACATCCAACAAAATATAGGCACAAATGATTGATACTGACAGCAACTACAGTTTTAAATATTTAGTCAATATTGAAGTCTAAAGCACTATCAATATAATACAGTACAGTGAATGTAAAGAAGAGTATAAATAATTTCATCATCTGCGTCCTCTTCTTTGAGATGTTCATGGGTGGGAACGATGACCAAATAGACGAATTCGAGTTTCCATTGCAATATATCTTTGGGTTAAACATGGGGACGGAAACACTGAGGAGTACTTCGCTTACTACCGACTGAAATAGAATACAATTGCTAGGCTTTGGTTGTCTTAAAGTGGTTAAAAATTAATAGACAATTACACTCGGACGCTTGTCGACTTGACTACCTGTTCACCATAAGAAAGTAGTAGTAGTTCTGGTAGTATTAAGTTTTTTTTTAACGCGCCTTAATCGTAGTAAGAATGGGGATTCTAATTGTACAAAAATGCTCAATAAAAAATATAGTACAAAGTACAATATTCTATCTTTAGATTACAATAAAGAGATAACTACAAGAATCGCACTAATGCAAAAAGCTACAGCTCTAATTTATAATTTATTATTTGCTTGTTAAATTTAAACGAAATTAGAAAAAACCTAATATGTGACAAGTTCTGCAAGTGGATTTAAAAAAAAAACACGGGTGTCTTTTGGGTTGAGGAAAATAAGACCACCCCTGATTTGTACTAATGGAAGATGCTGGACAAAGCAAAATATAGATGGCAGCATGTAACTAAGGCATTTTACCCGCGCGAAATTTGAAACCAGGCACTGACAGCTAGTATTTTTATTTGGAGTTGGTTGGAGCTGATTTGGCCACCATGGAAGTTAAAAAGGATAAAAAGTGAATTAATAAACCGAGTAGGTGAAATCAAATTTACTAGAGAAATTATAGAACAATATTTATAAATAAAATAAATAAATATATCATCACGGCATATTACCCATTGCTGGGTGTGCCAATCTGCTTTGTACGCAGATATCGGTAAAGATGATGACATATTTGTACCGTGCGGGCGTTTACCAGACGTCATAATATTTAAGTTGCAAATATTTTGAAATAGAAAATAATTATTTATTTGTCATACGTATGAATTTTTAAAATATAGTATTATTCACGAATGATGACTATTCAAGGTCATTTAAGAGCCGTCTGATACAACGACCAAATATAACTAGACAAAACATTCCCTATCCTTCCTCACTGAATGTTGTGATTTCGGCTGGCCAGACAAAGAAACTCGAGATAGAGATGTCTTGTCTAGTTCGAGTATTTCTCACTAAAGGCCACATAGAGTGTCAGTGTCTAGTTTATACGTTGCTCACTAGAGGCCCCGTAGAGGCATTCAGTCAACAGTCAGTGTATTTTGTCGTGCGATTTTGTTTTGTAGATGTAGTGGTTTTGTGAGTGACACGTTGGTTTTTCTTAAACATATTAAACTTTATAAATTATTAAATCTGTCTTTTTCAAGTAAGTAAAAGTACTTTCAATGATGTTAACCTTAGATGCCTCGAAATGTTAACTAAGCACACTTGCATCTGTAGTGAGCAACGTTCAAACTAGACACTGATACTCTATTTGGCCTCAGTGGTGGCCTCTAGTGAGAAATACTCGGACTAGACAAGACATCTCTATCTCTAGTTTCTCTGTCTGGCCAGCCGAAATCAAAACAAACCAAATGAAGTTTTGTCTAGTTATATTTGGTCGTTGGTCTGATATAATATTACTTGCAGATAATTTCACTGCATTTCATACCCATAGGCGTGCAACGCGAAATATTTATGGATACATTTTAACTGAAAATAAAATGTACTTTTGGGTCGATTCTTTTCACATCTGTAAATCTTACAGATCTGTAAATTTGTAAATAATGGACAAAATCGCAACGAATTCTGCACTCTTATGTATAATTTTATATTAATCAACAAAAATAGATGTTTTTGTCAGGTTTTTACAGATTTACAGATCTGTAAGACTTACAGGTATGAACAGAATCGACCCATTTATTTGATTATTTTTTGACGTTTCTTACAACCAATGAAATGTTTCATTTTGTGTCACGTGTATGTGTTTTAACCAATCCTGTCTTTATTACACTGAGAATAAAGCTCTAGAGATTATTCCCGGGAATAATCACTGTAGCTTTTGTTGACATATGTCAGATAATAATCAACATATAAGTAAAATGAGCGAAAAAGACCAATTTTGTGCAATCTCTGATCATGAAAAAACCAAAAAATTATAGAAACCACTTCTAGAAACACCACAATTAGTAATTATATCTTTTGATTATTTATTTTGCATTGTCAAAGTGTGTTCTAGTTGTCAAAACAGACTTACCAACTGAGCCATGTAAATGAATGAAGCTATACTATTATTCACGAAAGATGACTATTCAAGGTCATTTATTTGAAGAAAGAATACACATCACTTTATAGCGGTAGCTTAGCAACATTTTGTATTAGAAAGAGAAAGATTATTTGACCTATGTCTATTTAATTTATGTGGTGTGACAGATATACGTAAATAGTGGCATTACTTTCTAACACACTATAAATAATAATGACATATGTCGTAGAATTACAGATACCTAATTATCTACTACACTGGTCTCTGCGGTAATATTTACTCAGTGGCGTTGACGTTTAAAGCAAATTATTATTCCTTGGTTTATAAGGTCTATGTTTTTGTATTTTGCAAAAACATAAGAGAAGTACATAAATCTTTTAGAAAGGCATTATTTAGAAAGAAACATAATTTGCAAATGAATTACTCTTATTTTTACAATTAAAATGTGTCCATAAATATTTCAGGTTGCACGCCTATATCTACGAAATGCAATGAAGTTATCTGCAAGTAATATTCTATCAGACAGCTCACAAATGACCTTGAATAGTCATCTTTCGTGAATAATAGTTTAGTTGTAATAACGTTGATTGTAGATCAAATAATAATTATATAAAATTCATGAGTTCGATAAATTAGAAAATAATTTTCAATTTATTCTCACTCTCTTGATACATTATTACTGAAAATTTTGTTTCTTTTTAAATAATACTTTTCTTAAAGTTTTATCTTCTTCACCTACGTTTTTGCATAAAACAAAAATATAGACTTGAAGTAAACCATAAAATAATAATTTGATTTGAATGTCAACGTCACTGGATAGACATTAACGCATTAACACAGAGGGCAGTGTAGTGGATAATTACATGTCTGCAACTCTACGACATACGTCACTGTTATTTTTAGTGTGTTAGAAAGTAATGGCAACATTTTCGTATATCTGTCACACCATGTAAATTAGACATACGCTAAATAATCTTTCTCTTTCTAATATAAAATGTTGCTAAGCTACTGTATAAAGTGCTGTGTATTCTTTATTCGAACAAATGACCCTGAATAAACATTTCGTGAATAATAGTATATTCCTGCAGTTTGTGCTGGCGCAAGCTGTGTTACGTGCCTTGTTTTATTACATAATTTTGGAAAGTGCTTTACTCACGTGGCAAAAGCCGCAGTGGGGACGCAGCTTTAGGGTAAAGCTGTATATGAAACTTATACTATTATATCCATAGGTGAACATGTAGCCAATTGTCAGCAAGATTTGAGTATTGTAAGCGATATATGAATATTCATTCGCTCTATTCCAAAGATTTAAATTACTAACCTTTGTAATGTTATTTCCTCTTGTTTCTACTTCACTCATACTCAAATATAATATATTTTCGATGTTCCGCTTTAATTTATTCATCTAGATGGTCGGTACATTTTGCAGTTGGGTCGGATAGAAAAAAGATTACAGCGGCAGAGTCGATTCGCAAATTTTTTTAACTGTGTGGGCCACAAAAAATAAAATATGCAATTCATAATTGTACTTAGCCCAAATTTCATTCAGTGCAATAATTTATTTAAAATTAAATATCATTTTTATGAAATTATATATTTTCTCATACGAAATCTTTCTCAAAAGTAAGGAGAATTTAAATTCGCGAGAGTGGATAGCAAAGTTCGCGGTCTAATATAAAGAAGGCAGCACTAAACACAATTATTTTTTTGTGCAGTCAGGCCCGGATTACCCATAAGGCCAACCTAGGGGGCGCACATCGAGTAGCTGGAAAAATGGGAAAACGGAGAGAGAGAAGTGCACATTTGCTTTAATTATACAAAATCAGTATAGTAAAGTGATTGATAAATCCTGTTGAGCTATGACAGTTGTCGAAGATTTTAAATAATTCTAATGTTTATATACCGGGTATCTACTTTTTATAAATGTTAAAAAATATACAATGGTAAAAAATTTATGACTGTAATTTCTGCCCTATGAATTGTAGAATAAAAGTATAAATACGAAAATTTTTCAGACTTAATAACTGCATCTAATAAGTCCAAAATTATTGTTTACATGCGTTTCATTCGAGAGATAGAGAAGCAAAATAAAAGTCGTAATCTTTAGCTACTTATAAAAAGATGGTAAATGTATCTTTGATGCCTTATAATAGTAGGTATATTAAAAAACAAATTTCATAAGGCAATCCGTTAACCCACGAGTCTAACTTTTACAAAGGACGAGTGCGATCACAGTCCTTATTAAATATGTTTTTATAATATTTTTTTTATTCGGGTAATTTTATAATTCTATTAGATTTTTAATAAATGCGAGTTGTAAAATCAAATACGTTGGTAGCACTTCCCACTAACAAATTGAATTTCTCAGATGAAAATTCTTTGTTTTAAAAGCAGTCAGTCATACCACCTCTAGAAAACGAAAAGCTCCAACAACAGTACGTTTATAATCTTCATAACAAGTATTCAATGCGTACTCACAAAGACACCGATATAAAAAAAACAAATTAATGAAATCAAGCATTAATAAAACTCAGTATATATTGAGGGGGGGGGTGCAGTAATGAATTTTGGCCTAGGGCGTAAAGAAATGATAATCCGGGCCTGTGTGCAGTTATGTGTATTGTTATTAGTGTACATGTTTCTAGATATGTAAAGAATTTCAATTTTGTAACATCAAATTATGAATGAAAACTTTGCCCTAAACATGTTTTATTGTATTTTTTACGATATGAAGATGTAAACCATAGAAATAAGTTACTAGTTTGCATAAATTCTATAACACCAGAATATCCCATTGAGTTCAAACGTTTTCCTTTTGGCTATGAATGACGTAAAGTTTGTGCTCTGACGTCACAAGGGTGGGGGGTTGTTTATCATGACTATTTCTGGCGCCAATGTTTTTACTTAATTATTTACTAAAAAAAAAAAACTAAAGTATTATTATTGTTTATATTACTATGAAAATATTGCATAAACTTTCATTTAAAATCCTTTTTAAAAAATGTGAAATCGGTTCATTGTGTTTTTGTAAACCGCGCTTAACTATAACGCATAGCAACCAATATAATCACTTTGCGAGGAATAAAAAAACCGGCATGAAATACCAAAGAACATCCTGTTGTTCCATCAGCATAACGCTTCAGCGCACACATCAATAGTTGCAATAACAAATTCATCGTTACGGCTTTGAATTGTTACTTCAGCCTAGGTATTCACCGGATCTAGCTCCATCAGACTTACATCTATTTCTAGTGCTGCCCTCTTTGAGTTAGGCCACAAACACTTCAATCGACCCTCGAAACTAATTCGTTTCACGTAAGAAAATAACAGATGGCGCTTGAGAGCCGACCGTTTTTATCTGTTCAGAGAGAACCAAAAGCAAATACAGAAAGTTTTTATATTTTTTAAATATTCCTTAAAATAAGGGAGTAATGACGATTTTTCGAAAAACAAAAGAACGCCAATAACTATAAACTGGGGCTCCAAATTAAAAAATTGAACTAAGAAAAGTTGTTTGTTTCAATGAGTTCTAAATGCCGTTTTCGGGTGTTACAACTTAGTATTATCACCCTGTATATTGTATTACGAAGTAATAGAAAAATGTTTATAATTTAATGTTATTAATATTTCAGAGTTAACTTCTTCATAATAGCAATAATATCAGCATCAAATTACAAGCCTTTAAATTCTGACCCTTATGTGATCTGTCAATAGAGTCTACTTTGAAAGTATCGTTGTAGCTTAGGACAGTGCTTCATATTTGGCGCTATGCTTTGACGTCACACTATTCTACCCCATTAATTTCGTGAAATCGGTGAAACCAAATTGAGTTAAAAACATGGTTAAATATCACTTAATTTTAATTGCGTAGGCTTCCACAGTCATGAGAAATATTCGTTTTCCGGGAATGGACTGTGTCATATTTTGAGTCAGAGCTCAACGTTTCGCCCGCAGTCGTATGGGGCATCTTCAGGAACAAGGTGGATACTATTGTCTTAAACAAGGTTACCCGACGTGTCAACCACGCTAGAGGCCGAGTTTAAGCAACAAGAGGGGGAGACTCAGTTTACAAGGTTACCCGACGTGTAAACCACGCTAGAGGCCAAATAAACCAAGTGACGAAAGGAAGGCCGAAAAGACAGTTATATACTAATCTAAAGATACGGTAGATGAGCAAAGCTAATGAAGACCAATGGGAATCGAGTTCGTAATGGTAGATTGGGCGTGTCGTGTTCCGAGAATCACCGGTTTCCACATGTGGCTCAAGAAATAGCCATCATCCCGATTGAAGTTTCCCTGTATTTACGTCTGTAAAACTCAAGGACAGGAGCTAAAATGCGGGAATTTTTAAATAAGATGTTATGTCCTGTGTTGTGTTTGTGTTCTGCGACCGCAGATGTTAATACCATACCATTACGCAGACAGCGTTTGTGTTCTGACAATCTAGTGTGAACACTCCTTCCTGTTTCACCTATGTATACTGTGCCGCAAGAACAAGGAATACTATAAACACCGGGTGACGACAATGGTTCGCGTTTATCTTTAGTTTGGGGGAGTATTTCTAAGATTTTTTGTGGAGGTTTAAAAAAGACCTTAATATTGTCTTTATTAAGAATTCTACCTATTTTATCCGAGAATCCTTTAATGTAAGGGATAGATGCAAATGTTTCGAACGAGGTATCCACGGGTTTTTAGGGTAAAGGGTTTAATTGTCTATGAATTACATTATTGATTAATTTTACGTCATAGTTGTTCTAGATTAAACTATGTCTGATGTGGTCAAGCTCCTGCTGTAGGATATCAGGTTCAGAGATTTTGATGGCACGGTGTACGAGAGCGTTGACTACTGAGAGTTTCTGCGAGGGATGGTGGTGAGAATTAAAATTGAGATACCTATCAGTGTGGGTGGGTTTTCTATAAACAGCGTGCCCTAACTGTCCGTTGGGTTTACGATTAACCAGAACATCAAGGAAGGGGAGAGTTCTGTTATTTTCATAACCTCCATGGTGAATTGAATATCCGGGTGTATGCTGTTTAAGTGTTCGTGGAACAAAGTGAGTTTTTCCGGATCATGTGGCCAAATGACAAACGTGTCATCTACATAGCGAAACCATAGCTTAGGTTTGAATGTAGATGATTCTAGTGCCTTTGTTTCAAAGTGTTCCATAAATATACTGGCAACCACGGGGGAAAGAGGAGAGCCCATTGCTGCACGTGAGACAGACGTAAATACAGGGAAACTTTAGAAATATGGATTAGGATCCTAATAACATCAATCGGGATGATGGCTATTTCTTGAGCCACATGTGGAAACCGGTGATTCTCGGAACACGACACGCCCAATCTACCATTACGAACTCGATTCTCATTGGTCCTCATTAGCTTTGCTCAACTACCGTATCTTTAGATTAGTATATAACTGTCTTCTCGGCCTTCCTTCCGTCACTTGGTTTATTTGGCCTCTAGCGTGGTTTACACGTCGGGTAACCTTGTAAACTGAGTCTCCCCCTCTTGTTGCTTAAACTCGGCCTCTAGCGTGGTTGACACGTCGGGTAACCTTGTTTAAGACAGTACTATCCCCCTTGCTCCTGAAGATGCCCCATACGGCTTCGGGCGAAACGTTGAGCTTTGACTCAAAATATGACACAGTCCATTCCCGGAAAACAAATATTTCTCATCACTTAATTTTATCGATTTTTTTTTCACTTGTGTGAACTAGGTGAGCATTCTGACCAATCAGAGGGCAGAATGTATTTTCCTATTTACATCGACGCTGTTTTCTTACGTGAAATGAACTATAATTTAATGATTGAGTTTCTTACCCGTTTGATTTCTCTCCCAGCGAAGTCCATCTGCGCCCTGGGTGTCTTCTCCACGTTTCTCTCCCTCTCCATCTCTTTAAGGGAGTCAACGATATCGGTAATGAGTTTCTCCACGTTGATTTTCTTGGCGGACTTGTGCGTTCGGAGCGTCTCGGAGTTCTTCCGTAGCAGCATATCCTGCAGGTCTCGCCTAGAGGGCACCTTGTCGAAGTCGATGTCGTAGTCATATGGAACTTCAGGTCTGTAGCCTCGATCGGGGCGGCGGCGGAATTTCGAGGCGGTGCGCCAACGTTTCATGGATTCTTTGGACCTAGAAGAATGGTAAGTAGAATACAATAGTTCTCCTTTATTTTTAATAGGGGATTCCGATTAAGCGAATTTTAAGCGCCCCGTCGCGGTATTTTTATGAACTATGCGGACATACAAGTATACTATTATTCACGAAAGATGACTATTCAAGGTCATTTGTTCGAAGAAAGGATACACATTACTTTATAGCAGTAGCTTAGAAACATTTTGAATTAGAAAGAGAAAGATTATTTGACCCTATAGGCGATTTCGGGCGACAACCGTTCACTTGCGGTATGTTGCGTTCAGGTACGTTCACACATTCGGGCGCTAGGAACAACATACCCGGTATGCTTGGATCAGTGCTCACAGCTGAACGGGTTTGCGAGTCGGGTCAGCTCTCTGTTCACTATTTCTATCTCTTTTTATCATGTCTTTTTTTGAAATGTCAAATATCTCCTTTACGTTTTTAATATATATTTAATATATTTTTATATAATTATAATTCCTGTAATATTTGCATAACAATATTTCGAAGATCCAAAATAAACATACAAAGTTATCTTTAGTTGTTAACTAACAATAACACATGGCCACTGTCACTGTTCTATTGTATTTATTTTTTTACTTGACAGCACTTGACAGTTATTTGCTACTGAGCGTTCTACTGCTTTAAGAATATTCTTATTCTAGTAGGAATATTTCTGACACCGATAGAACGTACCTACTATAAATAATAATGACATGTCGTAGAGGTGCATATACCAAATTATCTACTACACTGCCCTCTGTGCTAATATTTACCCAGTGGCGTTGACGTTTAAATCAAATTATTATTCCTTGGTTTATAAGTTAAGTCTATGTTTTAATATTTTGCAAAAACATAAGTGAAGAACATTAATTTTTCAGAAAGGCATTATTTAGAAAGAAACATAATTTTCAAATGAATTACGCTTATTTTTTCAATTAAAATGTGTCCATAAATATATCATGTTGCACGCTTATGCATACGAAATGCAATGAAGTTATCTGCAAGTAATATTATATCAGACGGTTCATAAATGACCTTGAATAGTTATCTTTCGTGAATAATAGTTTAACTGTCATCGTGCTGTCGAGTTGATAGCCTTGTGAAATTTGTGTTTTATATTAAAAATATGGGTATTAGGTATGCGTATGGCCTCTGTAAGAGTGATTACAGAAGTAAATATAAAAAATATATGAGAGGAGTTAATTTTATGCCATTTTCCAAGCCGATCTCATCTCTCATGGTTTATGCGTAACTACCTCAAACAAAAGGTTTCGTGGAAATAGTGGTGTAATGGCTGGTTTATGATGGATTGAATTTACAAATTTAGATTTACGAATTTAAATTTATAAATATAAATTGTACATATCTGCCTTTACTGGTTCATGATGAATTTAAGAAATTTATGATTTAGAATTTACATTTAAAATATCACCATATTTTATATTATAAATGTAAATTTGTAAATGCGTCCAATCATTTCACAATATTTCAAACAATGATTTTTGGTGGGGAAAATGACAGTTTCTCAAGTGACAGTTGAAACATTTTAATTTTTATTTGACAAATGGATTCTGAAAATAGGGATATATTATTAATATTATCTATAGAACAATACATATTGATTATGATAAAAATGATAAATATCATATAACTGTCATCCCATTTGTGTCAAACCACGTAAGTTGATTGGGCATATTTCATATCATTAAATTCACTATAAACCAGCAAGATAAATCGTAAATTTCAAATCTAAATTTGTAAATCCAAATTTATAAATTAAATCCATCATAAACCAGCCATATGTCTCCGTAGTTAAATAGGTTTGATATGTTACGAGATGGAAAATAGCCCCACTTTATATTTACATCAACTACCACACACGTATTACATGAAATTACCGCAGATACCCATTTACCACCGTCAATGCAAGGCAATATATTATCACTGCGTCCCGCATTAATACAATTTTGATTTCTGAAAACGTTGAAACATTTTGAGTTGGTATAAATCAGTAAATACCCAGTAACTAACCGGAACTAAAACCTTAAAATAAGATCGCTCTTTTTCCGCCTTTTTTCAGACCACGACACTAACCATCTTTTCTAGGTCATTCACAGAATAATTTTCAATATTTTTCTTTTTTAATTTCGCCCCTGGCACTAATTCTGCACTAGAAAAAATTCATTTTCATCACTAACCGAATACATGTTAACAGAAAATGTCTATTTGTCCACATAGTTCAAGATTTCACCGCAAATGGCGCACTTTGTGACGTCACGATCGGAATCCTCTATTGATATTCGTTAAACCTTAACCATACGACAAATGGAAAACCGGAAAATAATCAGACATGCAGTCTAGTGAAAATTATTTATTTCCTGGCCTGCGTTTCGACTGTAACTACAGTCTTCCTCAGGGCTAAAAATGGTCAATTATAAATTGTAACATAGGAAACCCCCATACGACCCATTGGAGATAACAAGTTGAAATATTTAAATATATTTGTATAATTATATATCAAGTCAATTATTTTAGCTGGAAAGCAAAAAAAAAAAATGTTTAAAGCACGTGTTTCTCAACGATGTAAAAAGTCTGATGTGCTCAACACATGACCTCTCGTCAATTCCATGTTTGAAACAGCAATGAGCTTTAAGTAAAGTATCACTTCCAGTTGATCGTTTATAAACAAAATCTAATTTGTTGTTCCAATAAATAGAAAAGTCTGTAATACCAAATTTTTGATTATATTTTATTATGTTTTTCCTCGAAAATCTGTTAAGAGCTTCAAATTAAGTACCACTTCCGGTTTATCATATAGGTATAGTCAAAATCTAATCTTGTTTCAAATAGGGTATTCTCTCATATTTTTTTATTTACTTTTCTTAAAGAACAGTTATATCTAAGAGTATCTGTGAAAACCCGAGTAAAAAATTCCTTTTAATAAGCGAGATATTAATTTTTAAAATTTGATTTTCTTGTGTCACGTGATAGTGACGTACTAGTTGTACAATACCAGCGGTGTGCTATCAGTGGTTCATGCGGCCTCTTATCACATTCGAACATGGAGTAGGGATTTCAACTGGTCTCCCATTGGATGGTCATCTAGTACATCAGCAAAATTTAAATGCTTTATATCTTTTGTAACAATCAATTTATATAATAATTTTTTGTTTTCTCTCTGTTGTTTACCTATCAACACTAATATTTTAAATAATTTTTTAATATTAGTAATCCTCAGAGAATATCCTATTATACACGAGTTTTAAATACCAAATTTGAGAAGTTTTGTATCATGTTTTAACATAGTTTTTCAAGAAAATCTGTTTTATAGCTTCCCGTAAAGTAGTACTTCCGGTTTATCAATTTTAGAAAACATCTAGTATGTCGTTCTCATTGATATAAAAGTCTTAAATGCCAAATTTGAAAAATTTTGGATTGTATCAATTTATTTTTCAGAAAATCTGTTCAGAGCTTCAAATAAAGTATCACTTCCGGTTTATCAATTGCGATCAATTGTATCCAAAATCTAATATGTTGCTACCCTTCATATAAAAGTCTTAAATACTAAATTTGAAAAGTTTTGGAATATATCAATATATTTTTCACAAAAATCTGTTGAGAGCTTCAAGTAAAGTATCACTTCCGGATTATCAATTTTAGCCAAAATTTAATATGTTGTTCCTCTTCATATAAAAGTCTTAAATTCTAAATTTGACACGTTTCGGAGTATATCATAATATATATTTCACGAAAATCTGTTCAGAGTTTCATGTAAAGTGTCACTTCTGGTTTGTTAATTTTAGCCAAAATCTAATATGTTGTTTCCCTTGATATAGAAGTTTTAAATACTAAAATTGAAAAGTTTTGGATTATATTTTAATATAATTTTTCATTAAAAACTGTTATGGGCTTCAAGTAAACAGTCACTTCCGGTTATCAAATTTTACCCAAAATCTAATCAACTCTTTATATGAATGCAGAAAGCTTAAATACGGAAAATAGAAATATTTGAAAGTTTGTTATAAGAGTTATCGTGGACGAAAAATCGTGCTTATTTACTGAAAACTCACCATCGAATTTAGGCACGATTACATTACCTCCCTTACCTACGGTATGATGGGAGGTAAAAAAAAACTTCTTTGTTATTAAGAAAGTTACAAAAAAGAATAAAACTGTTGTTTCGTTTTTCATTAATTTGTTTTGTCTTTACTAATAATTTTTTATAATCAAAGTTAAAATATTTTAATTTTCTGTTTTACAATATTTTTTTATCGCATATAAATGCTTGTTCTTTTAATCATTTTACTTGAGAACATGGTGCTCCTCATGTGTAGTTCATAAGAATTTCACTACGAAGCGCATTGAAAAATGACGTCACGGTGCAATAAAAATTTAAAAGGTCCATCACCTCAGTGGCGGTATTTTTCAATTTGAAAATGCAAGCAAAAACAACTTTTGTGTTTTTAAAACGAATCGGAAGATTTTAAATATTTAAATTAAACAGAAAATGTTGTTTATACATTATAGTTTAATCTGGTTAATATTTTCTTAAATATTTTGCGTTGTTTACCATATTGGGATTTTCAAATAAGAAAACGCTAACTAGCGGCAAATATTAGAACTGCAAACAGTGGTACACATTTGACATTTACATGAAACTACAACTATATGACTACAAAAACTCTATTATACGTACTTGAATTATAAATAAAAAATACTAATAAATGAGAAAATAATACGAAAACTAAAGAAATACAATTGACAGAAATGCTACGTTGACACACGTCAACAAAAAGTGTACCAGTGTTTAATGTGACCAGCGCCATCTCTTGATACTTGAAAATCCCAATAAGAATGAGGAAAAACACTTTAAAGTTTACTGGTTTGTACTTCACACAATATTGCAAAGTTGGTTGTCTAAACACACATACATTATGAGCAAAATAGCTTTGTATAGATAGATGATATACTTTGTTCAAATGTAATATGGATAATAATCATTACAGTTATACTATTATTCACGATAGATGACTATTCAAGGTCATTTGTTCGAAGAAAGAATACACAGCATTTTATAGCAGTAGTTTAGCAACATTTTGTATTAAAAAGAGAAATATTAATTGACGTATGTCTATTTAATTTGGGTGGGTCGACAGATATACGTAGTGTCGTTACTTTTTAACACTCAATAATAGCAATGACATATAACGTAGAGTTACAGACATGCAATTATCTACTATACTGCCCTCTGTATTAATGTTTATCCAGTGGACATTCAAACCACATTATTATTTTTTGGTTTACGTCAAGTCTATATTTTTGTTTTATACAAAAACGTAGGTGAAGAAGTTAAAACATTGAGAAAAGTATTATTTAAAGAGAAACAAAATTTTCAAATAAAATACTTTTATTTTTTCAGTTAAAATATACTCATAAATATTTCGCGTTGCACGCCTATGGGTACGAAATGCAGTGAAGTTATCTGCAAGTAATATTATATCAGCCGTTTCATCAGACCTTGAATAGTCATCTTTCGTGAATAATGGTATACAGGGTATTCATTTTAAATGGGCCACCATTGCTATCTCGAGAACTATAAGAGCTACAAAGAAGGTTAAATTGGCAAACAATTTCTATTTCACAAGACAAATTTAAATAAAAGAAAAATATTTTTTCGACCAGTGGTTCTCAAAATACGGGACCTAACTTTTTTATTTTAAATGAGAATATATATATTTTTTATTTGCTCATTCGTTAGAAAATTTAATTTCGAATTCAGTGATATAATTTTTTTATACCTTTACATAACGATTTTTTTGAGAAAAATGCATGTAAAGGTTTATACCAATTTGATTAAAGCATGGCTATAATAAGAGTGCCATGAAAGGAAAAAATGACTACATGTCATTTTTATTACATAGAATTAGAGTGCCCTGTCCGAAAGAAGTGAATGTATTATTCTTGTAAGTGATCATAAATGTCAACAAAATATTCACGTATTTCTTTCATGGCATTCTAATTCTATGTCAAAAAAAATTAACACGTATTGGTTTTTTCCATTCATGACACTCTTATTATAGTCATATTTTAATCAAATTAATATGAAACTTTACATGCATTTTTCTCAAACAAATCGTCATGTAAACTATTATTCACGAAAGATGACTATTCAAGGTCATTTGTGAGCCGTCTGATATAATATTCTTGCAGATAACTTCATTGCACTTCATATACATAGGCGTGTAACATGAAATATTTATGGACACATTTTAACTGAAAAAATAAGAGTAATTTATTTGAAAATTATGTTTCTAAATAATGCCTTTCTGAAAGATTTATGTTGTTCACTTATGTTTTTGCAAAATACAAAAAAACATAGACTTAATTTAAAAACCAAGGAATAATAATTTGATTTAAACGTCAACGCCACTGGGTAAATATTAGCACAGAGGGCAGTGTAGTAGATAATTAGGTATCTGTAATTCTACGACATATGTCATTATTATTTATAGTGTGTTAGAAAGTAATGCCACTATTTACGTAAATCTGTCACACCACATAAATTAAATAGACATAGGGCAAATAATCTTTCTCTTTCTAATACAAAATGTTGCTAAGCTACTGCTATAAAGTGATATGAACTCTTTCTTTGAACAAATGACCTGGAATAGTCATCTTTCGTGAATAATAGTATAAGCGAATATAGTACATTAAAACACAAGTATCATAAGGCAATCTGTTAACATACGAGTCCAAGTTTGGAAAACGAGCCGCCAGGCGAGTTTTACAAAGGACGAGTGCGTCAACAGGTCTTATGATACATGTTTTTTATACTATTTTTTCTATTGAGATAATTTTACAATTAGATTTTTAAAAAAAGGAGTTGCCAAAAATATGAGTTGGTGTTTTTTTATCAATTATGTTGGTAGCGTTTCCCGCTAAAAATTGAAATTTCACATTTTGACAGTTTGTGTATCTTGTGATTTTGTCTGATTATTTACATTAAAACATTGTATCAAGCATTATACAATTATGAAAGAGGAAAACCAATACATACAATGAACTCCAAAGTTATTAATGAACCATCCTGATTTGACATATCGGTGTTTCGTGTTGGTTATTATCATAAATAAAACTTGAATATGGGATTGAAGAACGTTACGTGGACCATCAAGCCTTTTTATTGAGAAAACATATAAATAAAACTCTTTAAATAATGAAATAGTTTAATGAACAATTTATTGCTCTAGACTTTTACTCTCCACCATTTTTACAACACTCACTGCTCAGTTGCACAGATCACGGCAACAGCTTTTCTTACAATTTTTAATACAAAACATATGTGGCATATATTCGATAGTTCGCCACAACGTGGAACTGCAAATCATGGATTAAAACTCTCAACTCAACTTTTCATATTTGTTTGCTAGTAGCCGCCACAAATTGAGTAGACAGCGTTAACATTTTCAAGTAACGTGCATCATACATTTCATAACCTGCCTGGAATAACAATACATTCAATTCAAAATTGCTTTACCATAAATTTAAATTGTAATAAATAAAACTTACGTTTTAATTATTTTGACAAAGTAAACCTGAGCGCATTGTTTCTTGTTTCATAATTTTTTAGTTGAAATTTTAACTTCACAGAATCTTATTCTTTCTTAACTAACACAGCTATAGCTATAAATTTATTTTCTTTCTAGTCCTATCACCTAGAGAAAGGATAAAAATCCTCATTTAGAAATAATATTTTAACACAAACAATTTACCATTTTGAGGTTATCTGTCAGTTATGAAAGCATGACTACCACCTCTAGAATACAAAAGGCGCCAAAAACAGTACGTTTATAGATTTTCTAAACGTCGTGTTTTCAGTGAAAAACAGTGCTTTTATAGAAACATAAGAATACCGAAATAGAAAAAAAATATTATACCACTGAATTCAGAATTAAATTCTCTAACGAATGAGCAAATAAAAAATATATGATCCCATTTAAAATTTAAAAAATAGATCTCGTATTTTGAGAACCACTGGTCCAAAAAAATAATTTTTATTTTCTTTAAATTTACCTTGCCAAATAGAAATTGTTTGCCCATTTAACCGTCTTTGTAACTCTTATATTTCTCGAGATAGCAATGGTGGCCCATTTAAAATGAACATCCTGTATAAAATTTTGGTTTAAACAAAAAAGGTCGCTGCGTAAATTGTTTTTTTTTTCACAATGACTGTAATTTCTATTTCTTTTTCTAAAGCGACAACATTAGTATATTTTTCAAGTATTCTTAATATTTTTTAAACATACTTACATAGAATTAATTTTCGATTGTTATGTGCAAAACCTCAATTCTACTTTGTGTTATTTAAAACATCATTAGTAAAAAATAGTGTCATCCTAAAAATCTGGTACAAGTAACTTTAATGATGCGAAATTTATGTCATACAGTTATTTTGGGTAATTTTTCGTGTCATCAGATATACCAATTAAAACAATAAAAAAATTGTCACCGAAAGAAATTTATGAACCGTCTGATATATTATTATAGTAAAATGCATATTACAAGAACACTTTGTCGTAAAACGATTTAGCAATTTCATCTATAAACCAACAATGGGGACCTTTAGTTTTGCGGTTACATACCCCTAATACATCATACAAACAGTCGGTCCCTTTACATTAAGAATTATTTGAAAGAAAATATTTCACGATATTTTTATATAAGATTTAAATGTTATTACAAAAACAAGTACAACAAACGATAAATTTTAAAATTTATGCAGTACGTGGTCACTGTATTATTAGTACCTTTAAAATATGTCACATTTATCTTATATACATATATGCAATTAATAATTTTTTAATTATAATTTAGATGTGACCATGTACTGCATAAATTTTAAAATTTATCGTTTGTTGTACTTGTTTTTGTAATAACATTTAAATCTTATATAAAATTATCGTGAAATATTTTCTTTCAAATAATTCTACGTTTGCAAAAAAAAATTTCTCAGAGTTTTATCTTCTTCAACTATGTTTTTGCATAACAAAAATATATACTTGACGTAAACCATAGAATATTTATTTGATTTAAAGGTCAACGTCACTGAATAAATATTTGTACAGAGGGCATTGGGGTACGTCAGTACTATTTTTAGTGTGTTAGAAAGTAATGCCACTATTTACGTATATCTGTCTCACCACATAAATTAAATAGACATACGTCAAATAATATTGTTTGCACGATCGGATTATTTTTTATGTTTACCGATAGTTTTTCCAAGACAGTAGGTCTTATTTACAAATTACTGAACGGTAAGTGATGATTTCGAACTATTTCATGAAACATTTTGAGACTAGCAGTACTGCTACTGCAACGTTGTGTTATATATAGGGCGCGAGCAGACATGTGACTCAAGGGACCTTGACGTGCTTAGAATCAGCTGATTTGTGTGCGCATGTCACTTTAACAAGAACATTGTCAATTTGACAAGACTAATGTTTTTACTTATTTTGATTTTAAATTGCTAAACTGCTAATATTTTATTTTTAGGCAGTAAAACACATGAAATTAAAAACATTTTAGCAATTAAAAATCAAAATAAATCAAAACATTGGTCTTGTCAACATGACATTGTTCTTGTCAAAATGACATGCGTACACAAATCAGCTTATTCTAAGCACGTCAAGGTTCCTCGAGTCACGTGTCTGCTCGCGCCCTATAGCATTGTTGTTATTCACCTAATAATAATATCAATGACTACGTTTATCTCGACGTTTGAAACCGCTCGAATTTAGTAAATCTCTTTTCAATTTACGAAATAAACGATCGAGATTATTATTTCAAGCTGCTTGGAAATGTCAAGTCGAGCCTGTAAAATAACAGGCTTGGACTTACGAAGCGGCTTGACTTCTGTCGAAATAAACAGTGAAGCTTCAAATAATGTAACTAAGCATGCGCACATCCGCAATATGTACGTAAAACTCAGTAAAATTGTCGAAACGCGAAATATTTGGAGTAATGAAGAAATAAATGAAGAAGACAAATAACAACATGACAATTTATACCTCTCTCTGTCTGTCTGCATAATCGAGTATTTAACTATCTTTTTTTAGTAGATACGAATTTAAAGAAGATTGAAAATAACTCAATCCTATTTTCAATCCGCTGAGATAAACCAATAGGATGTTTTAAGTCATAATATACTTGAAGCCGCTTGAATTATCGAGATAAACGTAGTCAATGTTAAAATTGTATTCCATCAAAAGTTTAGATTTTTACAAATGAAATTGTAAATTTTCATAATTTCTAAACAATTTCCATATAAAATTTATACAAAATACTTGAAATAAATTGTTAAAAATTGTCAGCCATCGGGAATAGAACCCGAGACACCTATCTTGCCGGGATAGTGCTCTACCCAACTAAGCTATTGACTAGCCAATAGCTTAGTTGGTTAGAGCACTATCCCGGCAAGATAGGTGTCTCGGGTTCTAATCCCGATGGCTGACAATTTTTCACAATTTATTTCAAATATATAAACTGTTAACTCATTGTTAATATTATACAAAATACATTAAATTATAAACATGTATTAATATTACAATAAATTACCTCATTTTTTAAACGTCATTTATACAAAGTAACAGTCTCACCCCAGATCATGATTTTATACAAACTAAGGGTCACGTGAATGCCCGCGATTAGTGACCTATAGTTCATTTTTTTAAGAATGCAGTACAGGGAAGATAGGGCTTATTTGACCTTGTTCTCTGATTGGCTTAAATCGAGGGGAAGTTTACATCGACGATATTTATTTCCCCACTCAATCTTTTCTCTACTCATCTCTCTCTTTTCA
Source organism: Harpalus rubripes (assembly GCA_963082715.1). Taxonomy (NCBI): domain Eukaryota; kingdom Metazoa; phylum Arthropoda; class Insecta; order Coleoptera; family Carabidae; genus Harpalus; species Harpalus rubripes. Next base: position 9,826,454 of record OY720465.1, read on the forward strand.
CATACATTTGTAGTCATTGGCGTAGAATTTGTCGATATTTAATTAAATGAATATAATACTACGAATAATTTCTAAATATATAATATAATGTAATATAATATATTATAATACATATAATATAATTTTGTCGGCTCCGGTGGCTCAATGGTTAGAGCAACGGCTCTCAGTCATGAGTATGCTAGGGGTCCTGGGTTCGAATCCCACTAAGGCATGGATGTTTGTATATGTAAACCTCTCTGTAATTGGGATTTAATCCTGTTGAGGTTTAAAAAAAAAAAAAAATACAAACAATAGTAGGTATTCGTTTTTTCTGGTTTTGTTGTTTTATCTAATTGAATAAAGTGTGCACTGTCGTGTAATTTTTATTTTTATACTACCATGGCTGATAACGAGGTGCCCAGTACTTCCAAAGGTATAAAGAAAATTCCGAATGAAAAACTTTTAAAAAGTGTACATTAGGTAATGGTCTACAACAGTTATTTGGCCTATAAAAGTAAGGGTGCAACAAAAACTAAAGTTGTGGCACTCACTGCAGCAGCTGTTGGAATCTCTGAAAGATCTATGTACAAAATTGTTGCGAAAATGGATAAAACAGGACAAGTTTCATCACCAAAGAAGAAAAGAATCCGCGAAGATTTGTATTCAAAATTATCGTTAGATTATTATGGAGATTGTGCCACAAGGATGATTTTCATGTAACAAATTGTTAAAAACTGTTGACAAACAATTTACTGTGTTGTTTTAAGCTTCGCTTCTTTACATTCTCTACTGTTATCACGATTATTGTACATTATTTAAATTAACTGATTTGCAAACTTTTGTTAATTTCTTGATATTTCAAATATATCCATTTTAATTGTATAAGATAATTCTTTTATTATTATTACCATCTTTGTACAATTATTACTTTTTCAAATGCAGCTTTATGCAATAAATTTAAATATGTGTTATATGTGTTTTCATTAGGCTTTTAAAATAATTATAACAATCAAATTCTTATTTTAAATTATTAATTTCAAAAGTATATTTGACATTTTTCTTCATTTTGCTGTAATATTTTAATAATTACTATTACTAAATTACCAATTTTATATTCAAATGTAATTACATGACTGTTAATATTTCAAGTAACTATATTTGAATTTAGCGCCAAATTTTGTAACTAGATTGACCATTTGTCGTAGTGTAAATCAGATTTCTAGTTACTGCATTCTTAAAAAAAATGAACTATAGCTTATTGAAACATCCGGTATACAACTGAAAGTTACCAACCTCGTTTTCTGTAGCTCTTCTTCTTGTAGATACAACAAATCCCTCATTTTGGTCAGGAAAGCATCTTTCAGATTCTGTTGCGCTATTCTGTCTTCATTTTTAGTTACTGGTAAGTTGTGTAAGTATCTATTACTATTATCTTTTGCTGGTGCTGAGCTTATTGTTACTTTTCTAGCTCTCATCTTTTTCTTGGCTGTTTTAGCTTTTCTCAAAATTTTCGTAGTTGGGTCGAAACTCTTTAAAGTTATGATTGGTTTGTCAAATTCTGCAGAGATTAGTTCTTTCCTGACTTTGTCTTCTTCTTCTAGAATAAGCTTTTCTATTTCGCTAATACCTTGCAGTTCTTTCTTGTTCCGTTGTTCTTTTTTAATGTACTCGTTTCGTAGATATTTTGTGAGGTTTTGTATGCCGGATTCAAGTACGGATCTTTTGGGGTATTCGATTGGGTTGCCTGATAGCTGGAGTACTTTTAAATTTGGGACAAAACCTATGAAATAAATGGTATAAATAAATATAAAATATGCAGTTAATTTTTGGCAAATATGAAGGTCGTACTAGAATGGGGTTCTACTGGGATTTTCAAATAAGAAAACGCTAACTAGCGGCGAATATTAGAATTACAAACAGTGGTACACATTTGACGTTTACATGAAACTACAACTGTATGACTATAAAAACTCTTATATATAGTTGAATTATAAATAAAAAATACTAATAAATGGGAAAATAATACGAAAACTAAAAAAACACAATTGACAGCAATGCTACGCTTACAAATGTCAACAAAAAGTGTACTATTATTTAATGCGATCATCGCCATTTCTTGATACTTGAAAATACCAATACCGTAGTCAAATTTTAACTATAAACAAGAATGCGAAAATATACGTAAATTACTGAATTTTTTTACCTCTCGCTAAGAGGTATTGGATTCATGCTAAAAATCGCAGATCCAGATTTTAATGAATAAGCACGTTTTAAGGTCCCTAGAATCTGATTATAACATTACGATGATGTGTGTGTGTGTGTGTGTGTGTGTGTGTGTGTGTGTGTGCGCGCGTGCGTGCGTGCGTGCGTGCGTGTGTGTGTCTGTGTGTGTGTGCGTGCGTTCGTGCGTGTGTGTATAGCGAGAGCTCCAGTGGTACCGCTACGAGCAGTGTCACGCCATAATTTGAATGTTTGTTTTGAAAGTGACTGATAACTCTGAATGACAATTTGACAAACAGTTCGGTTTTTCGATTTTGTGTTAAAATACATGTGTTATATCATAATATTATTTGATTTATATCTATATATTGTAAGTACATATTTAAATTATAATTATTTATAATTCTAACAACCTTTGTTTAAAAATAATTTTAGATTATGGCATATATTTATAGGGTTTTATTAGCCGCAGATATGATTGAAGAAGAGGAAAGAAGGGAAGAAATTCGATAGAATAGACGAACGATTAGGGATGCGCAAGATCCATTCAGTTTAACTGAAAGGGAATTTATTTTCAATTTTAAACGAACTAAAATTGCTATAGTAGAAACTAAATCTATCGAAAATTTAAAAATGTAATATATAAATAAAACTATTAAATAAACTAAGTAATCTAACACACTATTACTAATAAAAAATTAAGAACTATAACAAAACTACTAAATTAATCCTAGCCTAGAACAAACCTAAATAAAGAGGCACACCAAGAACTAATACAAATTAAACACAAATAGGTACTATAAGAACAAAGCCACGATCATCCACAGTCAAACTAGAGTGAAAGCTATCAGCACGTTTGACATCTGTCATTATAGCGGATAGCACATGTGGTTATTAAGGTACCTTTATAACCAGGGTATGGCCATGGTCCAAGATCACCGCCATTGTCGGTCATTCATTTCTCTATTTATTTGTAATAAATGTGATATATTAAAAAAGAATATTAAATTATCACACTGTGAATTTATAAAGGTAATAAAAATTAATGAATTTAAGAGGTACACATACATTTAGAGGTTATGTAGAATATATGACATGGGTTGTTATTATCACATCTATTTTAATATCTGTAGTTCTTATTTACATAATAATTGTATATTCTAAACTTACCTTTTAAAAATTTAAATGATTGTGCTTAATATTGGTAATTTATAGTTTCAATATGTCAGTGATCTTGGTGGGTACTTAACAAACTACACAAGTAAATAAAATAAAATATATTACACTTTAAATACATATTAAAATGATAATTAAATGTGTTTTTCATTAAAATAAAACAAATAGCTACGAAAATACATAATAATTTGCCCAAGAACAACACATATAACAGACGGACCGGTAATGGCGTGGCTCACGTTTCGTCCGCCATTACCGGGACATCTGTTATATGTGTTGTTCTTGCGCAAATTATTATGTATTTTCGTGGATATTTGTTTTATTTTAATGATACACACATTTAATTATCATTTTAATACGTATTTATAGTGTAAGTAATCTATTTTATTTTATTTACTTGTGTAGTTTGTTAAGATTCCCACCACGAATACTGACATATTGAAAACAACTATAAATTACCAATATTAAGCACAATCATTTAAATTTTAAAAGGTAAGTTTAGAATATACAATTATTATGTAAATAAGAACTACAGATATTAAATTGGATGTGATAATAACAACCCATGTCATATATTCTACATAACCTCTAAATGTAAATATAAATAATTGTGTATCTCTTAAATTAATGAATTTTTATTACCTTTATAAATTCACAGTGTGATAATTTAATATTCTTTTATAATATAATATCGCATTTATTACAAATAAATAAGGAAATGTTTTACCGACAATGGCGGCAATCTTGGCCCATGGCCATACCCTGGTTATAAAGGTACCCTAGTGGTTATTAGGGTACCTTTATAACCAGGGTATGGCCATGGGCCAAGATCGCCGCCATTGTCGGTAATTGATTTTCCTATTTATTTGTAATAAATGTGACATTATATTATAAAATAATATTAAATTATCACACTGTGAATTTATAAAGGTAAGAAAAATTAATTTATTTAAGAGATACACAATTATTATTAAGATATACATTTAGAGGTTATGTAGAATATATGACATGGGTTGTTATTATCACATCAAATTTAATATCTGTAGTTCTTATTTACATAATAATTGTATATTCTAAACTTACCTTTTAAAAATTTAAATGATTGTGCTTAATATTGGTAATTTTTAGTTGTTTTCAGTGACAGTAATCGTGATGGGTATCTTAACAAACTACACAAGTAAATAAAATAAAATATATTACTTACACTTTAAATACATATTAAAATGATAATTAAATGTGTTTTTCATTAAAATAAAACAAATATCCACGAAAATACATAATAATTTGCGCAAGAACAACACATATTACAGATGTCCCGGTAATGGCGGACGAAACGTGAGCCACGCCATGGCCATACCCTGGTTATAAAGGTACCCTAGTGGTTATTAGGGTACCTTTATAACCAGGGTATGGCCATGGGCCAAGATTGCCGCCATTGTCGGTAATTCATTTCCTTATTTATTTGTAATAAATGTGATATTATATTATAAAAGAATATTAAATTATCACACTGTGAATTTAAAAAGGTAATAAAAATTCATTAATTTAAGAGATACACAATTATTATTAATATTTACATTTAGAGGTTATGTAGAATATATGACATGGGTTGTTATTATCACATCCAATTTAATATCTGTAGTTCTTATTTACATAATAATTGTATATTCTAAACTTACCTTTTAAAATTTAAATGATTGTGCTTAATATTGGTAATTTATAGTTGTTTTCAATATGTCAGTAATCGTGGTGGGAATCTTAACAAACTACACAAGTAAATAAAATAAAATATATTACTTACACTATAAATACGTATTAAAATGATAATTAAATGTGTGTTTCATTAAAATAAAACAAATATCCACGAAAATACATAATAATTTGCGTAAGAACAACACATATAACAGATGTCCCGGTAATGGCGGACGAAACGTGAGCCACGCCATGGCCATACCCTGGTTATAAAGGTACCCTAGTGGTTATCAGACTTGAATCCATCTGTTGGCTAGTAGTGGAACTTATATAGCGGATAGCACATGTGGCTATGAATTAGAATAGACCCCTTGAGCCATTTCAAAACCAAACAAACTTATAGGTTATGAGCGCCAAACGTCAAATTCTCGTTTACAATAGCAACCGCCTTAGCAACGAAGACGCCATTTTTTTGTTTGGAAACCTTCACGGGGCCATACATCTATCGGTATAATAGACCAGAAAAGTGTAACGGTCAAACTTAGGCGCGAAATACAAACTCAGTTCATAACGCTGAGAACATAATTTCAATCCCTGTGTATTTCTTACCAAGGAAATTTTTGCTCAACTTTAAAGTTCGAAAAATGTCATAAAAGTAAATTTCTTATGCAAAGCATTATATGTAGCATCTAGACCGATCCTTTATCTCCAGATTCGTACAATAATATTCACATGAACTCTGCACAGTTTATAATTATTTAAATAATAATACAACGCTACAAAATTCATTGAACGTATGTCTTAGTTTGATCGTGCATGCTTCATCTTCTATTGTGCTGTCCTATTTACTGGTGTGTTAACGACATACGGTATCCTTGTTTGCACCAAGCATTTTAATTTCTAATAATTTTCTTACTTTACCTTTTCTACAGGTTTAAACTGTTGCAATCTATTACTGAATAAACAAACTATCGAATTCTTAGCAAGAGCTGCTTAATTTCTTTTTTTAAAATATCTTTTTTTGTATGTAAAATTAAACTCCTATATGAAACCTATACTAGGGAATTCAAACTATGAACTCGCGCCAAAGGTAAATTCTAACCTAACTTTTCTGGTCTATACACATGTGGCGCTCGGTACACAATGACGTCACGATACCCATTCTTGAAAAAAATATTTGTATCCATGTTTGGCTCAAAGTTGGAAAGTCAAAAAAAAAACATTCTTTTATAATCTTGAAAAAAATCATAGTTTGATTAGTCAGTGCAACATGAGAAATTCTTGTCTCATGTTCTATATAAGAGACAAAGAAGCTCACCTATTATTTTGTTAATGATATGTATTTATATTGTTCTATGAAACTCTAAGATAAAAATATAAATTCTTGTAAATCATCGTAGGTACAGTTTTGAATTATAATAACAATACATAGTTACACTTAGCATACATTGAGTGACTTGCTATCTATTATGGACTGACTTGCAAATATTTATTTCATATTCATTTTTTTCCATTTCGTTATACATTTATCTATTTTTTATTTTAGCATTCCAAATTAAAATATTTTAATTCAATACCTTATTATTGTGCAAATTGTGCCATGAAATCAATATATACTGTTTTAAGAATCAGTAAATTTAAACGTGCATATTAATTTTCACACTATTTTTAGTTATGTGATTAATGATAATCTTTAATTCATTTATGCAATCCCAATAATGATGACCTTGACAAGACATTTAAAAAAACCAATGCTGGATTTATACAGCGTAAGCCGTAACGTAACGTGTCGTGCCGTAGCGTAACGTAAAGAATAAATCAATGCATACATATGTGATAATTTATACACACGTACGCCGTAACGTGACGTACCGTGCCGTAACGTGACAAAAACTCAAAGATCGCCAACTTTTATCTTTCTACGTTACGGTACGTTGCGATATTACGAAAATTACTACTGCCCTGCGATATAGTCTGTTTTTGTGTGGCTAATTATGTCAAAGTTGGGATTACTTAATTAAATGGAAATAAATATAAAAAATACTACATTACGAATAGTCTGTCTTGTGTGACGTTGACTAACATAAGTGACAAGTGTCATGTGTCAAAATTTAGATCAATATATTAAATGGAAATATATATGAAATATAGTGCATTGCGAATAAAGTAACGAACCTGATAAATACAAATATGATGTATACTACACTTGTATCGACAGAGCATTAGTATTCTTTTACGAAAATGTACCGTAAAAGTTCTGTATAAAATAGCCTAGAAAAATCACGCGTTACGATACGTTACGATACGCCACGGCACGGTACGTTACGTTACGGCTTACGCTGTATAAATCCAGCATAACTCGATTAGCTGTGGCTGTGAATTTTATTAAAAAAATCTGATGTGGCCAGTACATAATCTCCCGTCAATTCCAAGTTTAAAATAGCAATGAGCTTTAAGTAAAGTATCACTTCCGATTGATCGTTTGTAAACAAAATCTAATTTGTTGTTCCAATAAATAGAAAAGTCTGTTATACGAAATTTTGGATTATATTTTATTATGTTTTCCTCGAAAATCTGTTAAGAGCTCCAAATTAAGTACCACTACCGGTTTATCATATAAGTATAGTCAAAATCTAATATGTTGTTTCAAATTATACACGAGTTTTAAATACCAAATTTGATAAGTTTTCGATGATGTTTTAATATATTTTTTCAAGAACATCTGTTTATAGCTTTCTGTAAAGTGCTACTTCCGGTTTATCAATCGTAGAAAAAAATCTAATATGTCATTCTCATTAATATAAATGTCTTATATACCAAATTTAAAAAGTTTTGGATTATATCAATATATTTTGCACGAAAATAGGTTCAGAGCTTCAAGTAAAGTATCACTTCCGGTTTATCAATTTTAGCCAATATCTAATATGTTGCTCCCCTTCATATAAAAGTCTTAAATACCAAGTTTGACAAGTTTTGGAATATATCATAATATATTTTTCACGAAAATTTTAGATATCTAAATTTGAATATATCCATAATTCAATTTCAGATATCTGTAATTAATTTTAAGATATCAGTAATTAAATTTGAGATATCTTGAATTGTATTTCAGATATCTTAAATTGAATTACAGATATCTAAAATTGAATTTGAGATATCAAATGAATTTTGGATATCTGAAATTGAATTATGGATATGTGCAAATTTAGATATCCAAAATTGAATTAAAGATATCTTAAATTGTATTTAAGATATCTGAAATTCGATTTCAGATATCTAGATATCTAAAATTACATATAGGAAAGCATGTAAACTATTATTCTCGAAAGATGACTATTCAAGGTCATTTGTGAGCCGTCTGATATAATATTACTTGCAGATAACTTCATTGCATTTCGTTTGCATAGGCGTGCAACATGATATATTTATGGACACATTTTAACTGAAAAAATAAGAATAATTCATTTGAAAATTATGTTTCTTTCTAAATAATGCCTTTCTGAAAGATTTATGTCCTTCATAATTAGGTATCTGTAATTCTACGACATATGTCATTATTATTTATAGTGTGTTAGAAAGTAATGCCACTATTTACGTATATCTGTCACATCACATAAATTAAATAGACATAGGTCAAATAATCTTTCTCTTTCTAATACCAAAATGTTGCTAAGCTACTGTTATAAAGTGATGTGTATTATTTCTTCGAACAAATGACCTTGAATAGTCATATTTCGTGAATAATAGTGTAAATTGATTTTATGATATCTAAAATTGAATTTAAGATATCTTAAATGTAACAAAATTAGAGATATCTCGAATTGAATGGGCCCGTCCATGTCTTTGACTTTTTAGAAATTACATGTCGCATATGTATATTGAATATAAATAAATGAAAACGATATAAAAATTGCTATATATTTTATATTTTTATACCTATAATAATGTAATTAAAGTTTTTAGCGTAAAATGATCGCCATGTTGTGACGTCAGCGTCATTACAGTCGTCCAGTTACCTTGTGAAAATGTCACTATACGAGTACAGTGGACCATGCATATTTTGCTCATAAATTCGCGATTGGCTTTACACATACTCTAACATACACATGTTTAATATATCCGAGTAATTTTTCATTAAGAATATTTACTTATTAAATAAATTTATATTATAATTTATGTTTTAATTATTGTAATCTCAATACGTGTCATTGTTGTATTTAATTATAAATAGAATAGTTTAAATACTATTTTAATTATAATAATGACACTTGGTGAGTATAATAGCCTTCAATATTATATTAAAGAAAGTCTTAAAGTCACATTAATTAAAGCGAATGATTAACTTTATTATGAAAACGAGCAAAAATTATTAATTTTACTTACCTGATTTTTATTTATGTATAATATGTACTATGGAAGTTTTTCATAAATTATCATTTAACACTCTAAAGATTTTTGAACACAGTTTGTAATGGATACGTATTTTTATTCTTGCAAAATTTATTGTATATTATATTACTATTATTAATGCAACGTATGTCGGTTCTCTCTATTTATGAAGGAGTGACTCTAACGTCACAACTATCGCGCCAAAACTTTAATAATTATTTTAGGCGTTATTAAGCACAATTTCAAGAAAACAAAAAATACGGAATTTCTATTTTTAAATTCTTTGTAACATATAAAAAATTCAAAAAAGTTGGACGAGCCCATTATAGATATCTGAAATTAAACTTAAGATATCTTTAATTCAATTAAGGATATGTCACATTATTTAAAGTCAAGGAAAAAAGGTGGCATAAAAAGTAAAACGGCGTTCCATAGATAAACTTTACAGTAGACTTTATACAGGGTGATTCATCGGTCTGTCCTCTCTTTATAACTCTTTTATTTTAAGTCAGATAGAAAAACTCTTCAAATATAATTTATATGATATATTATTGTCTATCTACGTACCATATGCATTTGTATACAGGGTGCTCCGTTTAAGCGCAACAATATGTAACTTTATATTTCTTAATGGAACACCCTATATTTATTTATTTATTGTGATATTAAATTAGATTCCCTTTACAAAAGTATTAAGTAATAAGAGGTCTAAAATTATAAATTAAGAAGTTATTTACGTTCATAAAGAGTAGTTCAGAGTGGCAAAACCATAATATAATAGAAAATTTTGATCCTTTTTTATTAATACTTATTTTAAACATTATACTAATTCCAAAGAAGCTATTAAAATTTAGTGACAGACTATAAATAATGCAAAATTATTATAAATGCTCGAAAACTGGTCCTTCAACTTCAATAGATTTTTCTATTATAAATATTATACTAACCATCTCATCTTTATTAAAATTTGTATTATTCATTTTCACATCAACAATGATAAACTAAGAGTATTTGGACAACTTGTTTGTTTAAATTCGAAACAATTAAACAAACAAATAACTTCTTAATTTATAATTTTAGACCCCTTATTACTTAATACTTTTTTGAAGGGAATCTAATTTACTATCAAAATAAATAAATATAGAGTGTTCCATTAAGCATTATAAAGTTACATATTGTTGCGCTTAAATGGAGCACCCTGTATACAAATAGATATGGTACGTAGATAGATAATACTATATCATATAAATTATATTTGAAGAGTTTTTCTATCTGACTTAAAATAAAAGAGTTATAAAGAGATGACAGACCGATGAATCACCCTGTATATCTTTATCTCGAGTTGTCTTTTTCCGTCCAGCCAAGAACATAACACACAATAATGATGTATAGGGCATGTTGTATCTAGTAAATTTTTGGTCTTTGGTGGGAACCCTAATTTGTGCTTATTTACTGAAAACTCACCATCGAATTTTTGGACCGATAACATTACCTCCCTTACGTACGATATGACGGGAGATAAAAAGATGTAACTGTCATATATGACAGTACAAATGTCAACTTGTCATTTATGCTAGCAAATTTAACAATATATATTTTTATACCGTTTTACATATTTTACAAGCTAATTTTATCAATAAAATTTGGCATTTAATACCAAAAATACAAACAATTCATATACATTTCAAAAATATCAGATAATATGACATTTTGCATATTTAAAAAATATAAATTTCGCAAAAAACATCAAGAAATTATAAAAATCTCACCTAATTCCAAGGGCACAACTTCAATCCGATTATTCTGCAACAGTATCGTCTCCAGACACATATGATCCATAACAGTTTTCGGAAAGGATTTGAGCCTATTATTCCTGACATCTAACCACTGCAACTGCTCCAGCAAAATGAACAACTCTGATGGTAGTTCCACCAAATTGTTTCCCTCGAGGTACAGCATCTTGAGATTGGTCATGTTGAGCACGCACCGCGGGACTTCCTGCAAATTTTTGCGCGCTAAATCTTGAATGAGGGTAATTTCCAACATCTTGTGACATTTGGCTGCGACTTTGAACACACGATTTTTGGTAGGTGGAGAGTTGTTGTTTTGGTCACCATGGTTACGGATACGGGTGCATTATGAATTGATTAGCATATGTTAATTTGTTATGGGTAACACCTGTACACCTGCAATGCAGTAGCAAAGTAACAGAGAACAGGGGTGTACAGACCTATGCTCTATCCGTTTTAACTGTAGACTAGTGGTGCTATTCTGTAACTTTGCTCAGTAAGACTGTAACTTTATAGACTCTATAAGCTATAGAGCTCTGTAAGACGACAGCTTACAGAGTAGTAAAATTACCTATTCTGTAACTGTAACAAGTCTCGCTACAGAGTTATTCTTAAGAATGCCTAACTTCATTCCTGTCTAGCTGTCAAATATGCTACAGTATATTTGACAGCAATGGACCTTTTCAATTTAACGGCTAAACTATTATTCACGAAAGATGACTATTCAAGATCATTTGTGAGCCGTCTGATATAATATTACTTGCAGGTAACTTCATTGCATTTCGTATACATAGGCGTGGAACATGAAATATTTATGGACACATTTTAATTGAAAAAATAAGAGTAATTTATTTAAAAATTATGTTTTTTCTAAATAATGCCTTTCTGAAATATTTATGTTCTTCACTTATGTTTTTACAAAATTCTAAAACATAGTCTTAACTATAAAACAAGTAATAATAATTTGATTTAAACGGCAACGCCACTGGGTAAATATTAGCACAGATGGCAGTGTAGTAGATAATTAGGTATCTGTAAATCTACGACATACGTCATTATTATTTATAATGTGTTAAAAAGTAATGCCACTATTTACGTATATCTGTCACACAACATAAATTAAATGGACATAGGTCAAATAATCTTTCTCTTTCTAATACAAAATGTTGCTAAGCTACTGCTTTAAAGTGATGTGTATTCTTTCTTCGAACAAATGACCTTAAATAGTCATCTTTCGTGAATAATAGTATATCTCTTTCTATCGCTGCAAATAGTAAAGGCCTGTGTCCACGATCCTAGAAATCGATCCGAGTTCTCGGATATAATTCGCAATTCGATATCTCGGATCGTGGACATTACCAACTCGGACGCAAAAATCGAATAGAAAACTACAATGGAAAAATGCGTTCTGTCCTAATTTTTCGTACAAGTTGCTAATTTCATTTAACTGTTACCAATTTAAAATCTTGAAATATAGCAAGGTTATGTTTTATGTCAGAATAATTTTGCAATGTCTATTTTATAAAATATTTGCAATAAATGCGAATGATAGGATGTCAAATATTATGTGATGCATTGGGGGATGTAATAATTCTCACAAAATTACCGATTGAAGTATCAAATTTGATAAATTTCCTAGAAGATTATATGAGGAACAGATGTTTTAGAAAATAACTTTTCTGTGCAACCGGACGCGAAATAAGCATTTCGCAGCCGCAATACAGGCCGCGAAATTAAATTTCGTGACCGTTGTGAATTTCGCGGCCGTTGTCACGGTAGCGGCCGCGAAATTAGGTAAACAATCACTATGACACTTGAGAATTGCATGGTTATGTTTATCAAATGTTAATCCCATAGCCACCTTGAAAGTTAACTTTCTATTTACAATGAAACTGTTTAAAATTAATAAAATTTGTAATTACATATTTTTTACGGTTGCACAAAAAATATTGTGTACACCTTGTCCGCGAAATCCTTTAGCGCCCTCGAGATTGTCTTGCCTCGGCCGCAAGCGGCCTCGGCGACAATTTTTCTCTTGGTACGCTAAAGAGTGATTTCGCGGCCTTGATATACAAATAATTTTTTCTGATACACGTGAGGCGAGACGAGACGAGAAATATAAAATATCGATCTCGTCTCGTTTTCAGATCTGTAATCTCGATCTCGCTCTCGTTCTCGCACAGTTTTTTGGGTCTCATCTTGTTCTCGCACGAGAGTCTAGCTATAAAAATAAGCGCTTGCGCACTGCGTATTTACGTTTAACTACGAGAGACATATTCGCACCAATAGCACCGTCTTCCA